>OV651816.1:59307807-59876703 GCA_927349885.1 Psylliodes chrysocephalus
ACACCTCGTTTGAAAAATATTTTAAACACCTATTCTATTGAAATATATTTTTTATTAGATTAGAACTGATGAACTTGAGAAAAAAAGAAATATTAAAAATTTTAATTTTCATAACATTTTAAATGTGTTCTATTAAAATAGAATACTTTATCTCATTTGTTTAAATCTTTATTTAATTCTGATTCCAGCATTACAATTTATTTCATATTTTTCTTTAGGCAATAAAATACCAAATACATTCGACGAAGCAACAGTACAAAGACAACTAAGGTATACGGGAATGCTGGAAACGGTTAGAATACGACAAGCAGGTTTCAATGTCAGGTTGACTTACGACGAATTCATCCAACTCTACAGGATCTTATTGCCAAAAGGCCTGTTAAGTTCGCAGATAGATGTCAGGGACTTTTTGTCAACGCTCAATTTGAATAGGGATAACTATCAGTTAGGAAGTACTAAGGTAAGAAGCATTTTTATTCTATAACAGAATTCAAAAACATTCCTATGTATTTATTAATATTATGTTGTTGTTTTGATATGTCAACAAATATGAGCCAGGGTTTTTTTTTTTTTTTTTTGAAAATATAAAAAAAAAATATTTTCATTTTAAAGGTGTTTATGAGAGAAAGCGAGAAGTACAAGTTAGACTGCAAACTTCATCAGCAGATCATGGCAAGCATTGTGACATTGCAGAGGTGGTTCAGAGCATGTTTGGAAAGGAGGCGATTTTTGAGAATTAAAACTGCTGTGATAACTCTTCAGTCGTATTGCAGGTATAAATCTGATTTTTCGTTTTAATAAAATATTTGGTTATCGAGGCCATGAAAAAGTTGATTTAACATTTTTTATAATTGTACATTTTGTTTTAAATAAAACTATCGGTTTCCCAATATTTTATTTTTAGGATGTACTTGGTTCAAAAATATGTAAGAAGACTCCAAGCGACACTGAAGATTCAGAAGTACTGGCGGGGCTTCAAGTGCAGAAGTTGGGCACAGAAGTTGAAAGTCTCGCTCATAGTGTTCCAGGCGCATTGCAGGGGATTCAAAGTTAGGAAAACTATTAGATATTTGAAAATAAAGGGGGAGATACCACCTAGAAGATTACAGGTAAGAGCGAAACTGTTTTTACTATACTTTTTTTAATATTTCACGGCCGTTAAAGATTTGGCGCGCGCTACTGAATGTTTTCTAACCATTTTGACCCGTAAAATATATTTTTTATAATGTTTAATTAAAAAAATTAAAAGAAAAAAGAATTAATATTTAAAAAGAAATAATTTTAAGGCTACATCAACACTTTAAGTCCAAGATAAGTACGAGTGATTCCATTAGGGAAGCTAACTTATATTTCAGAAGCAATCCAAAACAATAGCTACTTGTGTATTAGGAGCGGAAAGTGCTACTTTGCCGTTTAAGATAAAAAGTTGCCGCGTGACGCGCGGCGGAGTGCGACATTTTATCGTAAGCGACAAATAGCTTTCCGCTCGAATTACTCACAAGATTTTTTCTACGATCACAGGATATTAAAAGTATATAGTTTTATTTTGACGAATTCAAATCTTACTACGTTAATTTGACAGACACGGCTAACTTGACCAGCAAACGAAGATTTATTTAATTTTACAAACAAAAAATAAATTTAAAAAAAATAAATAAATAACTGGTGAGGATTGAATTCACGATCATCAGGTTCAAAGTCAAACGCGCTAGGATCTACACCAACAAGACATGTTAAATATGAGTGTTAAAAACAGGATAATTTATTTTTGATATTTTAATTATCATTTAATATTAATGAGTTTGAGTATTAAATGTTTAACTAAAATATTCAGATTAGTCTACATTTTATTTTAAAATACCAATTAGCTTTATAATAACAACTATAGTAAAAAAGATACAGGGTGTTAAAGTAGAAATTTTAGAAGTGATTTTTTGCTCTTACTCCTAAACGGCTTAAAATATTTTTATAAAAATATACATGGGATGTAAGTATATAGTGATCAATAAAATGTAGTTAGTGGAGTTTAATGTAGTTTTAATTCTATAGGCTTTTAGAAGGGTTCTGTACCCCTTTGGCCCCCTTTTTTTTAAACAAAGAAATTCAGTTACAAACAGGACACCACTAAAATCCTACATTTGTTTTGAAATTTGTTTGTGAATACTTTTGCTCATAATTGTACTTTTTTTAAATATGAAATAAATCAATACTTTTGCTCATGAATGTACTTTACAATTAGTAAATAATGGTTTAAAGATGAAATTAATCGGATTAAAGGCAATGTGCATACCTACTGAATTTATGAATGAATTTCTATTTACATTCATTAGAGATAAAACTAGCTTAGGGCAATAACATTAAATCATTGTTTGTTAAGTAATCAGTCACAAAATAAATACCTACATCTACTGAGAAACGAATTCAAAATAACTGGAATTTAATTATTGTTAACTGAGGACAATACCATTAAATTATTTTTTTTGCTTTAAACGTGCTTTTCGGCCGGTCATAATATACAGGGTGAGTCGGGAGGAGCGCACCAAACTCTAGGAGTATATTATACACGTGAAAATAATGTAAAAAACTCATATGTTCTTATCCGATTTTCATTTGTTTAGTGTTAAGTGTTAAGCTTAAGGTGAGAGTTTAATTGCGTTTAATTTTATTTTCTAATAAATTTGAAAACTATACAAATTAAAGAGCTAAGATTTTGTAGACGTTTTTGAAATAAATCAGAGCAGTTGCTGACGCCAATATAAATAATGTAACTTTGATAATAATAAAAATAAAAGTTTAAGCAATTATAAAAAAATGTAATATGATTTTTTCAAGGGGTCAAGCAAATACTCTATTAATAATCAAATACAATTACCTTGAAACCAATTCTCAAATCAATGTAATAACGGAGAAAATTGAGAAATAAAATACAAGCTGAAATTTTAAATAATATACGCGCCAGACCCTGTTTTACCAACATTTTAGTTCAGGCACTCGTCGATAGATCTAAAAACAAGCAAGTGGAATCGTTACCAACCATTTTCGATCATTCAACATGTACACCATTCGGAGTAAAGTTTTGATATGTCTAAACTGCAAACAGAAGACGAATTAACGTGGGTTTCAAATACACAGGGAATTTAATCTTGGCAACACTGACAATTCGTTCTTTGCACGCTGTATTTGTAAATTCACATCCACATAATTACCTTTTATACGTAATCGTTAGAAAATGATTTGTATGTTGGATGGGCCATTAATTTGTCGGGCGGTTGACTGTTTATTTTTTTTTATTATTATTATTTAGGTAATATAGATAGCTAAAATGGCTTGCGTATTAAGTATTTTGAAATGATTTCTTTTTAGATTTTCTCGTTTTATTTCACGGAGGTGTGCCATGATTTTTTTTAATTTTCTTAAAAACAGTTCGAGAAAAATTAGAATTAGGTATTATTATTATTATTATTATTACAATACAAGGAATGCTGAGGGTCTTGTTCCTTTTAAATCTAGAATTTTTTGCAGTCAAAATAACAAACTTAATATAAATTTGTATAACCTTGTGTTAAAGCACTATAAAAATTTAAAGCTTAAAGAAATGTCTTGCAACAAATTCTACAATTATATGAAAAAAATACTCTTAGAGGAATGTTTCTATAGCGTTCTGGAATTTAAAGAGTTTATGAATAAAATGTCCAGTTAATTACTATTAATTAACGTTACTATTAATTAATGTCATTATGGTACACTTTGATTTATCCTTTTTTAGATTCTTAAATTTTAATATGTTTGTTGTCTTATATGTGTCATGTTTAAACATTTTTAATTTAATAATTTGTATTTATTTCTATGTATTGCTTTAATTTTTAACATTTTTAATTTTATATTCTGACTTTTAATAATCTTATTTAAACTATTTACATATTTTTGTACTGACTATAACTATACTTTGTATGGAATGTCAATAAACGATCTATCTATCTATTAATTAGGTACTGGATTTTTATTTAAAATAACTAACTTTTTAAAAATTGTGAATTTATTATCGAGGAATCGCAAATAGAAATCCGAAAAATACTTATACCTACGTATCGTTAGTAATTCTTCTGTGTAAATTTTATTAGTTAACGATGGATTTTTATTCGATCAATAAAAAGTTGAAACAATTCTTGCATTTAAGCCTCTTATTAAAAACAAGATTGTAAAAAAATATTGGCTCTACTTGATGTGAGAGTCGCCTAAAAAATGTTGTGTGCACCTTGGCCGTATGATAATTTTTATCCTAACCAGAAGTTGCAAATTTATAATTCAGCCAAAAAAGATCAACTTTACGGCCTTACTACAACAAATAACTATTTTGGACGGTTAAAATGAATGTACTTATTTCTGTTGCCTACCAATATACAGTGAGGACAAAGGGATACATTTTCTGTCTCATTAATAATTAATTTTTAAAGAAAATCCTCTAACGTAAATTTTTATTTTTGAATGCGACAGTATTTCAATTAATTGTATAGGTACCTACTTCTTCAAACCCCTTGAACTGACAACTACTGCCTTTTCATTTTTAAATGAAATGAGTGATCATGTCATACCTCATTTTAAAAAAATATAAAGTTCGTTAATATTCATGTTCAAAAGTAGCTCGAAAAGATATAAAGTACTCGATTTGAAACTTTAGAAAAATTCGAAGCGACCTTTCAATATTAAAATTTCGACTTGAAATTTTCAGGATCTTTATGATTTTTCTTAGAGAAAAAAAATAGAATAATGAGAAAAAAATTTAAAACAAAAAAATCCGGTTTTCGACGATTTTGGACTTTTTTAAAAATTCGGAGCGACCCTTTAAAAATTTTTTTTTGAGCTGTCCTTTGGAGGCGGCTCTTAAAACATGATAAACTAACATATTTTCATAGGAGACTTAAATTAAAAAAATAGTCGTTTTTTTGGGCCACCCTACTGTATTTATATGGTCAAAATGGTAAAAAAAAGGCTGACTTAACAATGGAAATATTTTACTATGTAATACAAATTTTATTTTTGTAGGCGGTAGTTTAAATCAACCGCTTGTCAAACCACGCACACGTTAGAAACAGGTTATTTACAATTTTGACCAATACATCGTATAATATCGTTGACATGAAGCGAAACATGTATCACATTAAAAAAAAGTGTGGTGGCGTGGTTTGAAACATAAATGATAATGGTGGTTTCTAGCGGGTAGTTTTATAAGAGGTTGATTTGGGTTCATCAGGTAAAACACTTTTATCCCTTTTAACAGTTATCCAGAAACATATGGGACACCTGGTATATACATTAATGTATTTTAGTATACTATTGTTTAAATTTAGTATTCCGTGTGATTTGCGTTGTTCCTTTAGCGGTTTGTTTCATGACATGCCGAAAACAAAAAACATATTTTTTGTTGAAGAAAATTGTATCCTCGGTTTCAAAGCGGTAACGCCATATAGCTCGAATTTAGTTAGTCATATAAGAATTTTGTTAAAAAGAGATAAATAGATAAAATGATCTAGGCACATAAGTTGTATTAAACAATAAGGTAAATATAAAGGAATACCGCAAATGCAAAAAAGGTCGGCCACTGCTTGAAGTACTTGAAAAAAAATTGGTGTACAAAACGAATTGTTAGCAGGAAGTCAACTAGCTAAAAACATCAACAAATCGACCTCTTTCATTTACCGCCCATAGACGGAGATATATTGTTTAACTTAAAATGTTATTCGTATATTATTCATCATTGAGTCAAAAAAATACTTGATTTCAATTCTTTTTTCCGCATTGAATAATGATTTTTTTATTTCACTTATTAATTAATATAATTAATCTTAGAAATTGAAATGTTTGTTGAATATGTTTTTTTTTGCATTGAGCCTATCTGACATTTATTCTTAGTATTTAATAAAAATTTTCTTCTAATTTGTCTTACAAAGTAACATTTTTTGTAATCTAAAGTGTCCAAATAATCCATACCTACTTTAAGTAACTAGTTACATAAATTAAACTGGTTGTCATAATTATGTTCATTATTGAAAAAGAAAATAAAAAAACATGTTTGGTATTTAAATTAATATATGTATTGCCTTGTGAAAGTATAATATGGGAAGGACGAAGATTGGTTATATAAAAATACATTTGGATAATGTGCTAAGGTACAATTAGTAATAATTCTGGTTCATTCGCTATTTTAAAAAGTCATTCTAAACCTGAACAAAATAATCGAAACACTGTTTCACTCAATATACGAGAAAAAAATTAAAATATCCCTAACTATGTACTATGCAAAATAACCCATTTTCTTGACAAGAAAAAAGAAAACTGTTTGTGATGATAAATATTTAAATATTTTAAAAGTATCAGATTGGTGTGAAGTTGACTATTATTTCCAAATATTCATTTTCTAATATCTTTGATTGGAAGTACAAAAAATTATCGGTCAGTCATTTTTTTCCAAACAATTCTATAAATAGAAAAAATTTAAACAAACTAACCAATATTTAAATAATAAACACACATCAAGACGCCACTGGCTCTTCCTAATTTATTCTGCTTCTAAATGTTGTAAGCGACCAGCTCGTCTATACCGGTTAATCTTATCAAAGTAGAGATAGATAATGAATAATTGGAATACCGTATATTTCGTACAGAGTTAGATCATGTTATTTTTAAATATTATTTTCGTGGTATACTAATAATGTCAAAAAGCATCATATAATCAATACGCCCGGTAGTACTTATTTTTGGAGCATCTTCAAAATATCCTATTAATATTATGTAAAACCTAATGCTTGACGTAATTAAAAAATACACCAGTCCTTTACATTGGCCTGACATATACTGCTAAAGTTAAGCCTCAATCCCCTTTCATTACTAAATTCCGTTATTTTTAAAACAAAGATGCAATTTAATAAAATATTTTTGTGCCAATACTATTTCTATTCCTACGAAAAAAAAAAATAAGACATATCGGGATTTATAATATGTATCGGCATCACTGCGATATATCCGTCGTGTTCACAAAATGCGTTCATCTGCGAGTCAGTAGCAGAAGCTTCCGTCCAAATTAGGGAAAATAGTTTTGAGAACGTTTTTAGTTTATCGCTGTTATGACGGGTTCGAATATAAGATATGTAACGGTCCCCGATCGCCGAGGAGGTTGTATTAAACTGCCGCCTTAACGTATGTGCATCAGTCACCTGCCTTGGTCTTCCGTCTCTGTCTCAAGTTACCAAATGGTACCTTCAGTGTTAAAAAGTGTGACTAAGATAACTTTTTGTCGGTACGATTGCTATACTGAATAATATCCATGCGGTGAGGACGTATAGGTCGGAATAATTTTGATATTTTTTTTCTATAAGTATTTTAACAAAATGCATTCACAGATCAATTTTATTCTCAACTGCGCGTCTTACTCTACAATTGGATGTACTAATGACGTCACCACTTTCATGTATAAGACGTCATCGAATTTTTTTAAATAGAAAATGTTTCTCTTTATATTTGAATTCTTCAATAATGGACGATTAAAAAAATGTATGTAATACTTATAGTCCAAAGTCATTGGTTTGTGAATTAAAGACAAATGTAATATCAGAAATGTTTAATCTAAAATTTTATTGAAATGACGACCAATAAATTTTGAATCTTTATTATTTTAAATAACTAACGATACTAATAAAAACCTACCATGTTTATTAGTCGACTCCTAAACCTAAATATCTTTAGGAATAGTAAGAACTATTTTATTATAAAAAATTCTGGCCGAGATAAAAATGTATTTATTTATACAATAAGGATTGCCAAAAATTTACTATAATATATTTGCTTATTTAATTTGCTGCTTTACCTTAATCAATTTTTCTCAAATATTTTTTGTAAAAATTTCATACTATCAGAAGACGAAGATTTATTTAACATCCCTTAAAAAAATCCAATTGAATCAAATTTGTTGAGCGTGCGGGTCACTCTGTTGCCCGCCTTTTTCCTATCCATTATTTAAAACATTTAATACACATCGTTTTTTCTGCATCTGCATAAAGATTATGGGTTTTAATTTCTAATTAGCTCTGATTTGTCCAAAACTATATTAAAAACAGATGAATCAAATTTACTAGAAAATTTTATTACATAACCTATTAGAAATTTTATACCACCAGGTTAATGATAAAATTATATCTTGATTTTTAAAAATTCCATGTGCCTGCCCGGAATGGTGTAATTAAAAGATCTTAAACATATGGAGCAAGTCTTTATTTACCACTTGTTCCTAAACATTTTTTTCTAGAATCAATAATAAAGATACAAGAAGGTTACATAAGTTTTTCATACCCTGTATATTTTTATTTAAATAAATTAAATAAAACAAAAGATGTGATGAAAATTGTATTTTGAGTTTGCTCTTAGGCACTACAACTAAATTATATTTTCTAAAGAATGATTTTTCGTTATAATGCAAGATATTGACTTTTTTATATATAAATTTGATTTTACGAAATTTTAAATATACCTATTAATTTTATGAAACAAAAATATGTACTCCTCACAGTACCTGTACTATTTATAGAAGAGTATCTACCATTAGTATTACATAAACACAATTACCTCTTGTTCTATTGTTTTTTATTTCCCATCACGTCTTTACATCAATTACTATCAACATTTAGAGATGTTTTTTTTTTTTTTTTTTTCAATAAAAATTCTCACAATTACTTTTTAAGTTTCCTTGGTCCACCTACGGACTACTTGGCCAGTATTTACTCGGTTTATTCCGAATATAACAATAACCTAGAACGCCGAGGCTGTAGTATAACTCGGTTTGTTGACATTAGAATTAAACAGATTATTATGTATATACAGGGATCAAAGTTTCTCTTGCGATACCTGACCAGTCGTCTGGTAAAATTTGTAGGGTAGGCTTCTGTGTTGATGTGATAGTGAGTGATAATTTGAATTTGATGTCTGTTATTTGTGTGATTAAGTTTTTGTTTTTGGAACAGAAATGTGTATGGGTATTTCTATTAATTATTTGGGTTTTGTATCACTCATATTGGGCATAGGAATAAATTGCTGAAATGATTTTAAGTATACATAACAAATAAAATAAACAAATCAGTATTAACATTTTTTGAGAAAATTAGATTCCAGTTTTGTATTTTGATGTAGAATAAATCATATACTTCTTGTTTTTATGTTTTCTTAAATAAATTTTAAATATTTATGACCTGCAAATTTCTGGTATGTTTTCTAAAATAATATATAGGGTGTCCTCGAAAATAATGCTTTTCTTTTCAGTAAGTTATATTTTGGTATTTGGAGTAAACCATATAGAGAAAAAGTCAACTCTGCCGTGTTAATTCAAATGGCCGTATCTGTTTAACACTTAAACGTGAGAAAAATAGATTTTTTTGTTTTTTTCTGGGCTATCCTGGTTTATAAAAAATGTGATGCGTTTATTTAATGGATGGTATTTGTTTTTATAGGTCATTCACTGAATTTACACCCATATCGGATTAAGAAATAAATGAAAGATTTGACTGGTCAGTTTTATTTTAAACATTTACTCATGGGTGGCGTTATTTTGTATATTGCAAGGGGATCTTATAGAAACAAAATAAATATAAATTTTAGGTATTTAATTTTGCCTCAGAAAGCTTAAAAGAGATAGTTACATGATTTTGTTGTTTAATAATAGTTTATTCAGAACAAAAATTTTAATTTACATACACAGTTTTACCCTGCGATATTAAGTAAGTACGATGATTAAAAATAACAACTTTTAAAATTCTATATTAAACAGTGATTGTTATAATTGTCTTTTGACATACCTATAAATCTTCAGCATCACTCTCAAAATCTGTATCACTAGCGTCGCTGTCATCATTAAGGGATACAATTATAGGGTTAATTTCGTTTATCCTATTTTCACGTGCCCACCAGTCGTCAATTAATTTTTCACATTTTGAACACTTTTTTCCCAAATTTCTGGGGTTGATGTATCCAGTGCTTGTTTCCATATTTCCCTTACTGCTTCGTCGCTGTAACTATTAATTCCAATATGATTGTTATAATACGTTTTACATATACCCCAAATGTGTTCGATGGGGTTAAACTGACAATGGTACGGTGAAAGCCGTAACACATCATGTCCATAACTATGTATGACTTGATCTACCATATAAATTTGTGGTGGTTCATGCCGTTTGGCTAAAGTTAACAACTCAGATTTAAGGGCGTATTGTGGAAATGCAACATTTCCGTTACGCAGCCATTCTTGTATTTTGGCTACAGTCTAATTCTGTCTTGGCGGTTTGTTTAAAAGTTCTGTGTGAAAGCTCGCATTATCTAACACTATAACAGACGGTTCACTTAAATTTGGTAATAGTTTTTCATTTAACCATTTGATAAACATATCCGAGTTCATGTTATCGTGGTAGTCTTCTAATTTTGATTTAGAGGAAAATTTTAATCCTTCACCATCCACAAATCCATTCTTTCCACCTGCGTGCAAGATTATGTGTCGCTTTTCCTCACCATTAGTATGTTTTATTGATTTTATATTTTCATCTTGTCATATTCTTTTCGTCTCACCTTTGGAAAATATCCAGGTTTCATCCAAATATATAAACGAAGCTCCACATTCTCTTTTAAACGAGTGTATTCTCTTAAAAAATGTATTCTTTTGTGAACAACATTATTTTTTTCACATAAAGCTTTTCTATTATCTTCTTTCTTAAATTTGAAACCTATTTCCTTAAGCAACTTCCAAAGACTTGTTCTGCCAATTTCATCAATTTGTATTTCTCTTAAGTTAGCCAGCAATGTGTCTAAGTTGACATGTTCCTTTTTCGCACGCATTTCATACACCATATCACGAATACGAAATTTTGTCCCACCAGATTATCTGACGTTTTCAATTTTTTGCGTGGTGTATATTTTTTCTTTTTTTTGCTCTATCCGCTTTTGACGTTTTTCAAAACATTTTAATTTTGAATCACTAATACCGAGAGCTGTACAGACGAGTTCATGCACTCACTACTGGCTTTAAAGGTCCTCCGTTATCTTTTTCCGCCGTAAAATAGTTATGTAGATTACAAATTAAGTCATCTACATGTAACACGCGCTTCGGAATTTTCAGTTTCGACATACGTTCTCTTCGAAATCCAAAACTGAACTAAATAATTTAGCACAATTAGTACTATAACATCAGTACAAAAATAGAACATTTAATCTTAATTTTATACCTGAGAAGGGGACTTCCGGAAATTTCTGACCATAAAGCGTTTATTGTATTCCGGGAAAATGGTATTACCATAAACAATGTCCAAAACAAAATTGTAAATATTTTCCTTTTTTCGTGTATTACTTTAGTAATTTAATTTTAATAATTAAAATATATTCACCCTCTACCCACCGGTGGACTACGCTTATTTTACTTAACTACCTGATGTGAAATTATCCTGTAGATCGGCTCAGCCGTGCATCTGTTTCTTAATCCGATATGAGTGTAAATTCAGTGAATGACCTATACGTTTACAAAATGTACAACACAAAGTACTAAATATCGTACTTTTGACCGTTACGTCTTTTTCATCTAACATTGTTCATGCTTCCTCTATATTCAAGGAGGCGCAACTACATAATTTATTAAAATTATTTTTTTCTTGACAACTTTTTTAACAAAATAAAATGAATTAAACTAAAAAAATGTGATTTATATAATATTTGAACTATAAAACATATCAAATGGCACTCCATAACTTAAATTATAGTTTTTTTAGTAATTCTACATGAAAAAAACGTAGGTAATTTAATTGAATTTTGGGAAAGTCTTACAGTTTTTACAATTAATCGTCCTCAATTGATTCTTGATTGTTGTTAACTGGAATACTTGACCAGAATTTCAGTTCATTCTCTGGGATTATTGAACCAAGTCTTTTTTTTTACTTCCTTCAATAAAGGGGAAGTATTGTAATCTTGAAAAGTCACCCTCCGAAATTATTTCAAATTTTCACGTTTTAGGGTCCCTAGATTACGAAAAACATGTTTCCCCATTCTGTCGGTCTGTCTGTTGGCGTGATAGCCCAAAAACGGCTTTAGAGAAAAACTTCAAATTTTGTATACAAAATCAGTTATACTTCCGGCCATTTATATACATGGTGAGCATTTTTAAAAAAATAATTTATTTAAAAGTCGGCGATTTCGACTAAAATTGGCAGTATTTTAGAAGTCGGAGATAACAAATCCCAAAAAATTTAAAATGGTGTTGAAAGGAATCGTATTTAATCAAAAAAGCCCCCCTTGAATATAAATAATAGAAAGTGTCCTTTTCGTTTGTGTAACTGGACAACTTTAAAAGCAGACAATGATTATCGTTCAATAATGGTGAAAAAGGGTTTTCCCGATTTTCCTCTTGATCCGACCCAAACTCTCACTTCGCGTCCGCTCGTTGTTTTTCGTCACGTTCGTAAAATGCAAGTGCTTCGGGGTTCCCTGTCTTTACAATTTCTATATCAAAGGAAGTTCTGAGCAGTAGCTGGAAATAGACTAAAACAAGTTAGGTGAAAAAGCCGCATCTATGAAAATCTTTGCAGTTACGGCTTTTTTCACTCACATTTGTAGTTACTGCTTTTCGATTTAATAAGTGTCAAGAAAAATCACTTACGCCCAAATTTCTAAGCTTCAAATCTCGGGTTTTATAGAAAATTCGTTTATAAAAGTTATAGAGATGGATAAAAATATATTTTTTCCATGCGTAGTGGTCATACCTTTATTTCAAGGAAAACTGTAGTTACTGCCATTTTACTTAACACGGCAGAAATATATTTTTTTTATTATCAAGTCAAATTTATTTTTTACATTTTTTTTTCCAAACTCATTTAAATATACATAAATAAGATTTTCCATATCTCAAAAACTAAAAATATTTATTTAGATTATCATTTAAAAATAAAGAAATACTTGTTTCATAATTTCCTAGTTAAGAGGGTGGATCTATTTTCTTTTACAAAGAAACTATAAATATACAGGTTATTGTTTACAATTAGCTATAATAATGCTTTGGAATTTTTAATCATATTTACCATAAAACAATCCATAAATTAATGCCTTTATTTTTTTAATAAACCTTTTATTATTCGCGCTCATAAGCAGCTAATGGAATAATTACAAATGGTTACAATGTTGACATATTAATATCTGTTAAAAATAATATATAAACCTAATTTTTGAGTTTTTATGGTTTTCACCTCGGCAATAAAATGTGACATATTTGAATAAAACTTGTTAACATCAACTTGTGGAAAATTAGATTTGAAAACCAAAAAAGATTCAACATGCCAGTAAAAAGGAAATATAACCGAACTTAGGTCATAGTTTTAGTTTCAAATTGACAATAAGCCCCTTGGTTTGTTGTGAAAGATAATATTCAAATGAGGTACCACTTAAATGCAATAAAATAGTTTACGATTGTAAACAATTTAATTGCATGTAAACATACTAATCGTATCTAATTACCGGCCCATTCAATTCATGTTTATATTTAATAGGGCACTAACGATTATATAACTTTATTTATTGTAGGTATATATTTTAATTTACAAAAATGTAAAAATATATAATCAGTAAATTTTAATCGATGCTTCCCTTTTTATTTAGTCACATCACTTTATACATTGTTCATAAAATAAAGGACACCTAATTATTTAGGTGTAGGTAAAAAATTACTCATAATCAGTCCCACATAAATAAATTTTATTGAAGTTAAATGACAGCCGGTTTCGGCTTACGGCCATCATCAGGTCTACAATTAGAGAAGAGAACAGATGTTAAAAGGGTTTACATAAATAAAAATTATGTTAGTACATACCTATGTTACACGTGATAAGCGCATGCAGTACGTACATAAAGCCTGTCAATAATCTTCAAAAGAAGATATTGAAAATAATTTATGGCAAAAAGAATACATTTTTGACAGAACTACTTCTCCATCAGATTTTTCTAACCATTTATGTATATGTGAGGAGTAATTTTTAATTGTTTTTAAATTAATTTATTATTATTTAGGATTTTATTACTATTTAATGTATGTAATATGTATTATCTGTAATTGTATTGTTTTAATGGGCTCTGATTCGTAAATAAATAAATACAATAAATACTATTTCAAGAGGCAAGAGTTAAACTTACGAAAACTGCATGTTTACGATTCCGTGGTTTTTCTCTATAAAAATAAACATTTACTAAAAGGACTTGAACACACGTACTTAACAAAAAACAAGAAAAAAGGGTGTATATAAATACCCTTACTTAAAAAAATCACATCTACACATCTAAAGATTTATAACTTTCTACCTAAGCTTTTCCCTGATTTATCACTCGATCTACGTTGCCATTTAATTAAAAAACCGCTTTATGTCGACATCACATAAGTTTGACGTGAGTACAGAATACATTCCTATTCATTACCCTACAATTTTATAATTATACATTTATTCGTTTCAGACTTTTTCGCTACCCTATATTTAAAATTTTATATTTCATGTGTCTCACTAAGTTGGAGCCATGTGGAAAACTTTTTTATTATTGGTTTTGTGAAAAAAATTTATTCTTGATAAAAAGTTATGCATGGTCCAAAACTTAAAATGCTACCATCAGATATTAATTTTTTTAAGCCGTTTACGAGGTTTGTCAAAAAATATGTTTTTTGCTGAAAGTAAGGTACCATTATTTTTAACAAACCTTGTATACGACTGATAAAATTTGATATCTGATTGTTGTATTTTAGGTTTTAAACCATGCTCGACTTTTTATGAAGAATAACTTTTTTAATATTAATATTAGGAAAAAATTAGGAAATATTGTATATTGTAATTAAAACTAAAATTAAGATTATTTAAATTGTTTCTTATTGTTATTTTAATTAATTTAAATTTAGTTAATTAGGTATACTTCATACTATATTTTTCTAATTCTGATATGTAAAGTTACATTTTTTTGTAGTCGCAGCAAGTGTCAAATTAATCTACTTTACGCAACCAGTTACATAATGTTGAATTGTTGAACATTATGAAACTTGTTTCGAAAAATTCATTGGTATCAGTTGCGAAAAGAAAACAAAAATAAACCGTTTTTTGTTTTAAAATCATTAATTTACATTATTATTGAAAGTTTAAATCAAACTCGTTCATGTTGCGGGACCTCACTCTGCTCGTCCCGCAAATATTCACTCGTTACATAAAATAAGGCATTTCGTAACTGGTTTTATAAATAGCTATATTTGTGTAAATTTTATATTTATTGATCAATGTGTGTACTTTTTTTTGGAAATAAACAATATGATTAAAAATTAAAATGTAAATGGTCGGTACAGAGCACTAACTTAGGCATGATAGTTACAAGAAACAATCAAAAACAAGTTGGGAAAATGACAATAAATTGAAGAAGATATTTGCAAAAAAGATTACAATAATTAGCAAAATTGTTGTTCAAAAATTATTATAAAACAGCACTTTTTATAATACAGACGTGTTGCTTGGAAAAGGTTGTGACCAAAAGCTCTTGTTCAAAAAGATCGAGTAGTTGACAAGCGAACAGTCCTATAGGGAACCTAAAAAAGTACATCCATTTATAGGATAGATAAAGTATTGTACCCTGAGTTCCAACCAAGGCAATTGATTAAATGTAGAATATAGAGACCATGAGAGACTATTCCAAGATCGAAGGAAATAGGCCACCCGAAAAGCAAAGGAGAAAAGTTAAAACCTTGATATTATCAGGATTAACTTTTTTTGACAGTTGGATACCCTCCTTCAGTTACCGAATTATTTTTCTATTTAACTTTTCCTTATTTGTACACGACTTGGACGGTTATTCTAATACGCATTTGCATAATGGAAAGCCATTTATAACTTCTGCAAGAACGAACCTCTACCCATATTTTATTGAATATTTTAAAATACCGACACTGAATAAACTATTGGCGCCTATTTCTTTTTTGAAACTTTGTCTTTAGACGCTTACCGTAAGAAGTAAAAAGCAACTAAAAGTACTTGACAGAAAAATGTACCAAACGCGGTCCAATTTTACCAATAGGCTCTTCAAATGGTAGCACAATAAGCTGCAGGCTGCAGTGCCATCATGCTACAAACGGATTATGGTGTTAGCACGGGGGTCCAAAGGTTGTAAAAATTGAAATAAAAAAAAAGCTCGCAATACTGGTCACGAGACATAAATAACAAAATTGCCCATGACAGAATTTTTCTTCGTTTATTGTGGATTCTTGTTATTATTCTGTAATTTTTTTTATTTGAAGGTGCATCAAATCTTTTACTTTTCTATCTTTTGTTTTTGACCGCGTTCTACAACCATTAGTACCTTTTTTTAGTACCTTTTTTTGTGTATTTATACTATTAATTGAAGCACTTTTTGGATTTAGGTTTAAAAATAACTAGTATTAATGACATATTTTTGGCTTGATACCAAAAACCTTTAGCTTTAACACATGATTATGTAGAAAGATTATTTTTGAATTCATTTTTTTTTTTTCAGATTGTCAGTGCGCTTCCGGCTCATCTACAGGTAAAACATGGAAGCTCAGATGAAGCATTCGTCAGTAAAGATTCTAGTCTTGAGGAAGTTCGTGCTGATCCAGTAGACAGGAAAATTTTAGATTCTGACGAGTAAGTATTAGACCAAAGTTAAGAGGATTTTTGTTTTTGTTTAAAAACAAGCCACAAAATCAATTTATTGATGAAAAACGTTTTCAAAGGTTCAAATAAACTTCTAAAACTACTAAAACTTTGTTATTCGTTGGAGAATTACAATAAGCTCTACAATTATAAAACTGATTATGACAAATTACTTTCAATTAAATATGTTTTCTTTTTTGCAGAAGCAGCGGTATACCAGAGGACGACATTGATACGACTTCTCACACTAAAATAAGCCTAAGGTCGACTGTGTCATTACCAAGTGTGTCAACCCAACAACCTGCTTATTACCATCATCATCATAATTACATCAATAACTCGGGAAATTACAGGTAATTCATGAAACAAACTAAATTAAAATAATTAATATT
Source organism: Psylliodes chrysocephalus (assembly GCA_927349885.1). Classification (NCBI taxonomy): domain Eukaryota; kingdom Metazoa; phylum Arthropoda; class Insecta; order Coleoptera; family Chrysomelidae; genus Psylliodes; species Psylliodes chrysocephalus. The sequence goes on from OV651816.1 coordinate 59,324,900, forward strand.
CATTTAATTGCCATCCATGTTCATCAAGTGCAATTTTCACACCACAATTATCGTAAATTATTAATATTATTTTGTAGATTCGATGACATTAAGCCGGAAAAAATCAGTTTGGAATTAATAAAGAAGAGAATACCGAAGTCGCATCAAACGATAGACTACTCAGATTTGGAATACACTCCTCAACGTAAGGGTAGCGGGGATTCACTAGGCTCGCAGAGGAGTTTAGAATCGCAACAGAGCTCCGATTCACATTCCAGCGTGACTGTAAGTATTTTTTTAACTATCAAGAACCTATTTAGATTCGAAAAATGTGCTACCAAGCATTAATAGCTCTCATGTCATGCTCTGATATTATTGATCCCTAATAGTGTCCTGTTTGACCAATATAAACACTATAGGGTGATTCATTTCCGCAAAGTTTTTTTTTCTGTGCTCAAGCAAAATATTAATCTACATATAGAAAAAAAAAATTCTCACCAAGTTTGAGCTATTAATATCAATTTTAAGTACTTACTATTTAAATTTAAAATTTTACCATTTAAAATGCATGTAATTTTTTTTTTTTATTTTTTAAATTTCTAATGCTTACCCACCTTTTATAATAATGAAAATCGGTTTGATGGACCTTGTCGGGAATTTCATGCTCTTCGAAATTGCTTCAGTTTTTGTGTAACTCGCACTGGTTCACCAGTAGGAGACGTCAAAGTACAGTTTTTTAAAAAAAAATTTTTTCAATTTTTTTGAGCAAACCGCCAAAAGTAGGTGACTCATAAAAAAGTTATCCGACCAATATTTAATGAATTTACAGCCATTTTTATACCTAAAAACGTAAGAAATTGATAAATACTAGCTCATAATGTTATTTAGATTAATTTTTTCTATTGATTTCCATTATATTTCCCTACACTAAGAATTATTTTTTAGAATTATTATGATTTCTCACTCATAATGAATATAATTTCGAAGAGCGTGAAATTTCCCACAAAGTCCATCAAACCGATTTGCAATATTAAAAAAGGTGGGTCAGCATTAATTAGAAATTTGAAAAAAAATATTTTTTTTGACATGCATTTTAAATGGTAAAACTTTAAATTTAAATAGTAAGTACTTAAAATTGATATTAGGAGCTCAAACTTGGTGAGCATTTCTTTTTCTATATGTAGATTAATATTTTGCTTGAGCACCGAAAAAAAAAACAAAATTTTTCGGAAATGAATCACCCTAATAAACACCTTCACATTTATTAGAAATTAGAAGATATTCAATAGAATATACAATGATTCTAAAACATAATTTTCTAAAGGTTCGAGAGCTTCACAAACAAGAACAACCCTCTTTGGACAAGCAATGGTCCTCGACTAGCACTACGAGTGAAACGTTCTCCGAAAGTGGCGCCACCCAATCGGCGCCGCCTATAATCGCTAGGGATCGATCTACCTGGGATAGAGAACCCGTGCCGCGAGATTATTTCATAAAGCAACCTTTATCTAGGACCGAAGCTGTCAATAATTGGGTTCCACCGGTTATTAGAAAGGATACGAGGTAAGTAAGTCAAATAATCCCATTACAACAAAAAAAAAAAAAAAAAAAAAAAAAGTAAGTCAAATATGCAAAATTAAAGGGAAGAAACCATATTATGTTCCGCTATCACTTGTCTAGTATGTTGTTATAATAAACAAAATACTAGAAAAGTATTTTTACAAGAAAAAAAAAGTTGACACAGTCAAATATAACGTCAAACGCCAAACCATCTTAACAATGAATATTTGTAAACCCCAGTAACACAAGGTAGTATGGCCCCACCTACAAAATACAAGCCATGTTGCCAAATCTAGTGGAAAATTCTTGGTATCCAATTTAATAAGAGGTTTTGACATTTATTGAAAAAATGTCATCTAATTTAGTTAAATTTGATATTACTTGTTTAAAATACATTTAAACATAACTAATAAATCTTAAAATAATTTAAATGCCAGACCTGTATGTTAACCCACACGTGTGCATTGGTGACATGAGCATTATGCATTTTAATTCTAACTCGACGCCTGAAGACAAAAAATTTCGAGGTGAACCACTTATTTGCTTAACAAACTTAATAAAAAAATATTTTTACAAAATGAACTAACCCGTGATGGGAGGCCTCGGCTGTCGACTCTATCTTTCTTTCTCGAACAAGCAAAAAAGTTTCAAATCGTTCTGAGCTTTGGTAGAAATCGGAAGCTCTCAAGTACAAAACAATGACCGTTTTGTACTATTTTTTTATAATTAGTTATTCTCTGAGCAAAGATACTAAAGTATCGCAGTATTAGCATAAGAAAACATCGTCAGGCAAATGTTAAGCCTGTAGGTATATTTTTAAACCTTGTAAATAAGTTAAAGTGTGAAAAGTTGTCGTGCATTGTCTGTGTGGAAATATATAACAACCAGCACCGATTAAATTAGTCCACTAGGTAGGCGAGCCCTCAGGACTTTACTCACAATTTGTGTTGGGTTTAACTTTTTTGTAACTACAAACCCGCACATTAATAATGATTCAAATTTTGAGTTCAATTGCCATAAAACAGGTTGAATTATTTCACTTTTTTTGAGATATATAAATCATTTTGTAAACAAAACGAGAATAATGAAATAGGCGTGACAACAGCGGATATTATACCTCCTGTGTCTCTTAGAATATGTCTTATTTACATCACTATATTTGTTTGTAGTTATAGTCCATTTAAAATAACGGTAAAAGGTCGAGGAACGCCGCACTTGACGAGACCACTTATCCCCTACGTATTTTGGGGCACTGATTACGAAAATGAGGGTTAAAACTGGCAGCAATGGTTGGAACACCCCTAAAATTGCAAAAAACACCCCTAAATAAATGTTGTTTTGCAAACTAAGTCATCTTATATGTTTTTTGGGGCGCTGATTACGAAAATCGGAGTTAAAACTTACAGCAATGGTTGAACCACACCTAAAATTTCAAAAAACACCCCTACATAGGGGTGTTTTTCAACTGTACTTGTTGTTTTGCAAACTAACTCATCTCATATGTCTTTTGGGGCGCTGATTACAAAAATCGAGGTTAAAACTTGCAGCAATGGTTGAACCACCCCTAAAATTGCAAAAACCTCTGTTTTAAATTTGAATTAAAAATTTTATCAGGTTAGTAAACTTTAACAAACGTTCTTACAACCGGCTGTTAGACTCTTAATTTAATTGATCAAATGAACGATCAAATTTTTATTATATACCTTATACCTAGGAATTTAAATATGGTTAGCCTTTGATCTGATGTTTTAGCACAACCACGTACAATGCACTGTAGTTTTTTCTTGGCATTAAAAATCCTAAAACTAATTACTACAAATACAACTTCTTAACTAATTACTAAAGTACTCATTCATGAACATGAACACCTATTAATAATATATCAAAAGCCACTTTACATAAAGTGTCTGTCCTGGCCTGGTTAATTGTTACACTATTCCTGAGATTTGTTTGAAATTGACTGCTTAGTACATATTCTGATGGCTGTCTTTGTGACACCGCAGAAGTATTCTGAGCCAAAAAGAGCCTCTGAGGCTCCTTTTTGGGCTAATAAATCAACCTCTTCATAGCTCTTATGTCTTCTGTGGCCTGCTACCCAGACCAAGTTTAGTCTGCTTTGACTATTCATCTCTGTTCATTGAACCCGACATTATAAAAATGATTTCATCTTTAGATACAGTGATAACAAACATCTTCGTAGCTACCAACCAGTTCGACGACCCCAACGGGAAAAATACCTGCCCGACGATCGCCCAGATATCTATCCCTACGATCAAACGCCCAACAAACTCGAACAAATATTGGGAAGACCGGAAGCGCCCGTGAGGAATACGAGAAAGTCGAAAAGAGGTCACGTTAAAAGCCTGGGCGAAGAGGTGACCGACAGCGGAAGTTTAGACAAGAGCGTCTTTCTGGGGACCATCGATGAATCCAAGGCACATGCAGAGTTCATCATACAAGAGAGGTAAGAAAGTCAAAGCTAATTTTTTGAATTTTGTGTCTCTTACTTATGTTGCATGAGAGACAGAAAACTTACTTCGGGAGATGCCACTGCATCCATCTATTGTAACACAATGTGTCTAAGCAAAATTTTAAAAAATACAATCATTAAAACTACATATTTAATTAAAAGTTATAAATATTCTAAGGCCCGTATTTATAAACAGATCTCAGGTGAGTTCCACTCAACTGAGTTGTTCTTGAACGAAAATTGAAGTTAGGTTATATCGGGTGAATTTAGAGATGGGTAGTAACAAATACAAAAATTCGTAAATGTACTTAATAGTTACGAATTTGCTACATTCCAGTGGAACACCAGAACCACCTGGAACGCTAGAGAAGTTGTAACTTCGATTTTCGTTCAGTGACGACTCGGCCAAGTCCAACTTAGCTGAAATCGGGTTTATAAATATTTTTGTATTTTAGGTTGTTATTACACTTAAGATTTCAGTTCCAACAAGCTGTATATTTTATATTATAATAAACTTTTTTTCGTTTTATTTTATTTTAAAAAGTATTAAAAATCATAAATTATTTTAGAATTAGTTATTTTGTCTTAATAACCTAAAAAATTTTTTTTTGTTGTAAATTTTCGTTAGCGGGTCGTAGAAAAAATATGCTGTACAACTCGAGTAGATTGTCCACATCGCACTCAGATGATTGAGCACTCCGCCTACGACGTCGTGCTCAAATTTCGTCTTTGTGCGATATGGCCATCATATCCACTCTTATTGCACAAACTACTATTTTTTAATTTCAAAGCGGTATCGGTTATCTTCGATTTGTCAATCTGAAAAGCGAGATATTTAAATAATAATGCCCATGGTCCTTACAAATAACCTTCCATTCGAATTAAGTACTTTAATTGTTTGTCCACTTATTATTTTCGCTTGTTCAATCTCTATTTTCGTTTGGCAGCCCAAAAAAGAGATTAGTTATTACTTAGTGAGTTACAGTTGGACATATTACATAAACCTAAACTCTAACGTTAAGGCCACAGTACCACCCCCAATATTCGTAACATGAACTAATTTTGATAGATGTCATTTATATGTCATAAATTAAGAATCCTTTTGTTCAACAGATGGAGCAATATTCCATATTTAATAGTTCTTTTGTTCAACAGATGGCGTAATAATTTTATTAATTTTAAACGGTAATTGTTATAAAATAACAAATTCATCACCCCTAGCCACTACGCGATGATACGTAAACGAGTTCTTGACCTTGCAAATATTTTCGATGTAGCAGGTATAAAAATAATATTTTGGATTACATTCGGAATATCGGTATATTTACTTAGTAGTTCATTCTTGTGTCCAGTCAACAAAGGATAAAGGTCTTCGTATCATTACGTAGGGACCTATTATACCATACATGGTGTTTCGTTAAGAATGGGACATAGAACAACTGACGATTCTCTGAATAAAATAAGACAACTAAACAAATCATGTTTAGATAAAATGTTTCTCGTTTCCGAATTACGGTGTTAAAATCCAAAAAATATTTTTGGCTATATTTTTTTATTACTCACAAGAATTTTACTAAATTTGGCAAACGGTTTTGATGTTATAATATCCACCTATCAGCAAAAAATTAGTTACCTGCTTTAATTAACTTTTCCAGAGGCGTACAGCATTGGTACGTAATACGGCATCCCTTCTAAATTTTACGTCACTATCCAAAAAGTTATTTAGACATAAAATTTTAAATTTTTTGATGTTTTTCAAATAAATAATGTACTCTTTTTAGAAATTTAATAAAAAAAAATCAAAATTTTGGACAGTGGACTAAAATTTAGAAGGGAAAAAGGTGTTACTTGCCCATGAAGTATGCCACTGGCAAAGCTTATTTAACTTATTTTTTTTGCTGATAGGTGTATTTTATTACACCAATAACGTTTGCTGAATTTAGTAAAATTAAACTGAATAACAAAAAAAATTGTAGCTGTTTATAATTTTTGATTTTCGAGTAATGTTTTACCTACGGATGTTTCGTTTAATCGGCTTATTTCTCATCAGTTAATCTTCAGTTGCTTCCATTCTTAATGGAATACCCTGTATATACCGAAAGGTCTTGCAGCCAATGAATCAAATAAAAAAAAAAGAAAAATATAATAAAAAAGTGTTTTTATTACCGTATTTACCCACAATACTTTATATAGATCTGCATCAGTAAAAATTATTTTCAACAAATTTAATCTCATTTATATGTAGTATGTTTGTGTAACTTGGCGGCATACGGAAAACTTTTTTAAGAATTTTAAGAAAAAAGCTTATTTTTCATAAACAATTGAATGGTCTATTAATTTTAGAAAAAAAGTTACTTTACATAAAAAGTTATGCATGGTCTAAAACCTAAAATTCAAACATCTGATATCAAATTTTATCAGTCGTATATAGGGTTTGTCGAAAATAAATTTTTTGACAAACCTTGTAAAACCGACTGATAAAATTTGATATCGGGTGGTTGCATTTTCTGTTAGACCATGCATACATTTTTATAAAGAATAACTTTTACATAAAATGAATAATAAAAAAAGTTTTCTATATGCTGTCAACTTACATAGACGTACTGCGTGTATGCAACTTATGACATATTGCTGAGATAATGTTTTTGTAAGAAAAGAGAAATTAATTATAAAAATTTACTTCATTTGTAGAGTCGTAATTTATGTTTTCATATTAAGTTTTTATCATAATTTTTTTTATCAATTTAGAATTACAGTACTATTTTCAATTATTAATAAAAATTACGTGTTCATTTTAGATTAATCAATAAGAAAAATAAGCATTTTTGAAATATTAATAACCAAATACACATTAAACAACAAATAAATAAAAAAGCATTTAAAACACGTTGTCTGCCGAAGCAAATGTTGTGGTCGGGTCTGCTGAGCCGAAGTAGTTTTTCTAAAAATTTAAGTCTGTTTTTACGTTTTAAGTAGTTTAAGTAAATACTTAGGTAAACTACAATATCTAATAGATGCGCGAATAAAATACATACACGCGGCGCGGGATTAAATTATTACAAACATATGTGGCGTGCATATATTGTTAATAATATATTCAGGACATACACAGGCCCGCCGAGAGCCAGGCCGGGCCCCAGGACAATTCGCTAGATCGGGCCATGTGACAAAAAAATCTTTAACCAAAAACTGTTCCTCTTCTACTGAAATAGAATTTAAAAGGTCTTTACATCAAAAACTATTCTCCCTTTCAATTACTTCTTCTTCTAAACAAAAAAAAAGTCCTCACCCGAATAAAACTTCTCTAGGCTAAAACTTTTAATTAATTTAAACTTAACTTCCCTCTCTCATCTTGTGTCGAATTTCTCATGCAGAACAAAAAAAAACTTTGCCGGGCCCCCTTACAGCGCTGCCGGGCCCCCATTTAAGCCCGGGCCCCGGGAATTAGTCCCGGCTACCCCCCCCCCCCCTCTAGTCGGCCCTGGACATACATTAGTGCGTAATTGTTCAATATTTCAATTTGTGTTATGGACACGTAAATAATTTCTAAATAAAAAGTTATATGAATTTCAAAAATGGGTATTTTAAAGATATTATTAGACATACAGTGTTTTGCGTTTTTGTCTGACAAATAAAAAGGTATATTTTTTAAATAAAAAACCCTGTATTTTACTTCAGTTTTAGAATGCTGCATGCAATGCTGTAATACTGCATTTAACCCTAGAACTTTATTAACAAATATTGCAGGGTTGCCAATAAATTAATTTTTTTATGAAATTAGAGAATGATGCAGACCCTAAATTAAATTATAATTTAATTTAAAAAAATAGTAATAAGATACTAAGCTAACGAATAGTGGTGATAGAACTGGATTATTTTATACAGAGTGTTTTGAAAAACAAGTCTTAAATATGGCTAATTCCAAATTAAATTTATTTAATTTTTTCAAATGCCACACGCTGTATGTTATTTAAACATACAATTCCTTATAAATTTACATATCCAACGATACCAATATGATAGTCAATAACACATGAGTTTTATAATAGGAAATACGAAAAAAAAAAATAATATAAAAGTTGTATGACCATATTTAACAATTATTCATAAATATGCAGTGTGCATTTTTAAAGCAAAACACCCTGCAGGTTGTTATACATATTTGATTGTTTTTACATCGTCGAACAATATTTTCAATTTGATTCATTTGATATGTTGTATATAGAATGTGTCAAAATTTGAGGTTACGATTTTCTCAATTTTTTAAATGTGATACTCTCTATGTTATACCACCAATTAATTAATACAGTGAATTCCATTTAAACAATTAAAAAAATCGTAACCTCGCGCTTTGATACACCCTACATATAACATAGCAAATGAATGAAATTAAAATTATTTGACAACCTGAAAACAATCAAATATGTATAACTACCTGCAGGGTGTTATTCTCTAACATGTTGGTATTGTTGAACAGGCAAATTTATAAGGAATTGTATGCTAAAATATGTTGCCTTTGAAAAAATTAAGTAAATTAATCCTCAAAGTAGCCATATATAAGACAAGTTTCAAAACACTCGGTATAAAAGAATCCAGCACTATCAACACTATTTGTTATCTTAATGTGCTACAAGTCTGTATATTAAACAATTTTGAAATTAATGTAATTCTACCCAAATTATGATAATTTAATTTGGGGTCTGCATATCATTCTCTAATTTCATAAAAATTTAATTGCTTGGCAAACCTGTAATAGATTTTTTAAACATTCTAGGCTTGAATACAGTATTACCAAATCATTCTAAAACTGAAATAAAATACATGTTGTTCTATTTAAAAAATATGCCAGGCAAAAATATAACACCCTGTATATCCAAAAATATTTTTAAAATATGTATTTTCTAAATCCATATAACTTTTCTTTGAAACATGTTTGCGTGTCTTTAACACACTTTAAAATATTGAACAATTACGCACTAATGGGACATACACAAGGGTACATATACACATAGCAGTCAACGTGTTAACTCAGAAATAAAGTTCCTTATAAAGATAAAATAACATTCATTAGAAGAAAGCAAGTCCCGCAAATATTACGTGTGTACCATACAGTGATGCCAGATCATTCGGATTCAAATTACATCTCAATGCAATAAAGTTCCTCTCCCGCATTTCACATTTCACCCACTTTAAAATTAAATTCGCCTGAGAAAAAATTGTGAAATTATCGTATAAATCGATATTTATTGTACATCTGGCAACGTGGCCAATACTTGTTCATACGCAAGGAACACAAATCGATAATTTTGTATCTGGAACGCAAAACGAGACAAATATATATGAAAATCACGAAACAATAAAAGACGGCATACAGCTGTATCATTGTTTCAAAAATTGGTACCTCTAAACAATCATTTACCTATTAAAACCATCTCTAAAACAGAGTAGCTAGATTTTTTTACGGTGACATCTTCTTAAAAATCTGATGTGTCCAACACATGACTTTCCTATCTAGTTATTATAGGCATTTTCCGGTTATTTTGTACAACCTATTGCAGCATCTCTATAAATGTTTAGAGGATAAACTAAATATATACATTTTACCTCGAAACATTTTTCTATAGATATTCATTGAAAACGAAAATACAGAAAAATTTAAATTTAGCACTTTTCCATTACGGACCATTTTAGAAAAATCATGTATAAACAAAAATTATAGAAATCGATATCGCAAACAACTTTTAGTTCAACAATTTTCATAAAAATCAGAATTTTGCACATTTTGTCAAATTTCTCGAATACGGACCATTTCAGGAAATTTTGACATAAAACAAAAATTATAGATAATAATATTAGAAGTAACTTTTATTTGAACAATTTTCTTCTCCAAACATAAATAACAGATATATTCCATAAAATATAAAAACGGCCTCCCATAAAGTACCCCCCCAGATGTTCCAACTTTGTCCAAAATCTAATCATTTCACGTCAGGCCGAAATAAACCTTAAGTTTAAAATTTAATGTTTTTTCCTTTATCCGTTTTTGAGTTTTCTTCAAATTTCGAAATTTACACATTTTCTCAAATATCTCGAATACGGTCCATTTTAGAGAAATTATGTATAGGACAAAAATTATAGAGAATTATATTATAAACAACTTTTATTTGAACAATTTTTATAAAAAATTATGTTTTTTACATTTTGTCAAATTTCTCGAATACGGACCATTTTAGGAAAATTTTGCATAAAACAAAAATTATAGATAATTATATTAGAAGTAACTTTTATTTGAAGAATTTTCTTCTCCAAACGTAAATAACAGATATATTCCATAAAATATAAAAATGACCACCTATAAAGTACCCCCCCAGATGTTCCGACACTGCCCAAAATCTAATCAGCTCATTGGACGCTGAAACAAAGCTTAAGTTTAAAATTTGGTGTTTTTCTGTGTATCGGTTCATGAGTTATGCGTTATACAGACACACACACACACACACAGACACACACACACACACAGACATCATCGCGAAAATAGTCAAAACGGATTCAGGGGACCTCAAAACGTAAAAATCCGTCGAAAACTCGAGGTCGAAAAAAATCATGATTCCTATACTTTCCTTATATCTGTATACAGATAGGAAAGTAAAAATAGATGAACTACATGAACTATACACAATTACAGGAATTCATAGAAAATCTCTAATTTGACAAATAAATTTATTAAATATTTGTTAATCGTATTTCCAGTTAGATTTGAAAAATACGCAATAAAATTTAGAAATATTTTGGCGGGATACTTGGAAAAATATGTAGAATGAAATCTCCTACTTTTTAGCCTGTGGTTTTAAAATCACTTTTTATGATTTTTTTTAAAATTCAGTGTATAAACAGGACAAATAAAAAATAGGAGATTTCATTCTCCAAACCTTATACTTTAAGCTGGTAGAAGATTCATTTTAATACATTTAGCGGGATTTAAATGCAATCGGAAATGGTGAACCCTTGCTTCTTATATGAAAAATACAGTGATACTGCGCCATTAACAATGAAATTTCACGTTTATGTTCTTGTAAAATATCAGTTTTTAACTATTTATCCGTACATATGACCTCAAAAATAAAGAACCCAATTTTTTTAAATTTTATCCGAATTAAATATTCGCTTGGATAATAAAGGATCAGCAATTTCTAACAGTTCATGGAATATTTTTGGTTTTAAGAAAAATTGTTATTTATATAATTTGCTTGTCTTTTTTTCCTGGGCTCGTCTGACTTAGTATCCGATAACACTGAAGCCTAATGGCCTATTGTATTTGACCCATATTGTCTGCTTGTCTTTAAGTACTTGTGTTAAGAATTGTTTATATTTTGTGTTCTCTATTTGTTAATAACTAAATTTTTGTGTGGACAAACGATTTCAGTAGTTAGTTTTAACAAAATTCAGATAGAAGTCTTATGTTAATAATATTGTTCATATTTAGGGCTCTTTATTTTGTTAATAACTAATTTCTTTTGGATGAATTAAGAAAAATATGGCCCGGACAAACGAAAATAACGTGTGGACAAACGATTGGCGTATTTAATAAAATGTAATAAGTCTCTTTGTGTACTTTATTATTATTTTAATATCTCGATTTTGGAGGGTGAAGAAACAATATTTTTGATAAAAATTTGCTTTTGACGGTGCTAACTTCACGGTCTTGCTTCAGATTGAATTTTAGAAAGTTTTACAATGTTGGATACATTAATATAATTTAAAAAATATTTCCTCATACATAACGAACCAACAACAACGCAAAAGTATAGGTTATTCTAACAAACAACGGCAGCATAATGGTCGGAAATGAAGAAAATGGTCTATTTTTAAATTGGTGACATTCTTTTTTGGTCATCATACACTTTTGTACATATATTTCAAAAACACCCTCAGCGTTCTACATATCGTTTACTAATCTTAAAATATCTATTATAGGAATTCAGCTGAGATCGGCAGCATAATGGTCGGAAATGAAGAAAATGGTCTATTTTTAAATTGGTGACATTCTTTTTTGGTCATCATACACTTTTGTACATATATTTCAAAAACACCCTCAGCGTTGTACATATCGTTTACTAATCTTAAAATATCTATTATAGGAATTCAGCTGAGATCGGGACCAAACAGAGCCTAACCCCGAAACGGCAACGTCAACATCTCCCTCAACTCGACCTGCGAAGAAGAAACAGCGATCCCGCTACCAAAGCCGTCATTTCCGAACATCCTTCCGGTCTAGACGCCAGTCCTTCGATAAAAACCAACGATTACAAATATGACGTGAACGCCCTTTCGATAGCGGGACATTCTTTTAGAAAAATCCCAAGAATATCGAAGGATGATCTCTGTATGTTCTGTAATACCGAACTGGATGCTTTCTATACGCCGGGATACAAGTGTACGAATTGTAAAAAGCAGTTCCATACGAAGTGTATACAGAATAAGGTGAGTTAATAACTTTCTTATATACAGGATGGCTACTTTTTATATTGAACAGTATTGCTATCTCAAAAACCGTAAGAGTTACAAAGTCGGTTAAATGGGAAAAAAGTTGTACTATTGCAAGACTATTTTAGTGATGTTTTAAAACCGAGAATATCAGGATCGTTTTCCAAGATATTTAAGGAAAACCAAATGACTCTATTTTCGATTGTATTGCCTTTATTTTACAAATTATAAAAAAAATTTAATTAGATTTTTACTTTCCTATCTGTATACAGATATAAGGAAAGTATAGGAATCATGATTTTTTTCGACCTCGAGTTTTCGACGGATTTTTACGTTTTGAGGTCCCCTGAATCCGTTTTGACTATTTTCGCGATGATGTCTGTGTGTGTGTCTGTGTGTGTGTGTGTGTGTGTGTGTGTGTGTGTGTGTGTGTGTGTGTGTGTGTGTGTGTGTGTGTGTGTGTGTGTGTGTGTGTGTGTGTGTGTGTGTGTGTGTGTGTGTGTGTGTGTCTGTATAACGCATAACTCATGAACCGATACACAGAAAAACACCAAATTTTAAACTTAAGCTTTGTTTCAGCGTCCAATGAGCTGATTAGATTTTGGGCAGAGTCGGAACATCTGGGGGGGTACTTTATAGGTGGTCATTTTTATATTTTATGGAATATATCTGTTATTTACGTTTGGAGAAGAAAATTCTTCAAATAAAAGTTACTTCTAATATAATTATCTATAATTTTTGTTTCATGCAAAATTTTCTTAAAATGGTCCGTATTCGAGAAATTTGACAAAATGTAAAAAAAAATATTTTTTTTAAAAATTGTTCAAATAAAAGTTGTTTGTAATATAATTCTCTATAATTTTTGTCCTATACATAATTTCTCTAAAATGGACCGTATTCGAGATATTTGAGAAAATGTGTAAATTTCGAAATTTGAAGAAAACTCAAAAACGGATAAAGGAAAAAACATTAAATTTTAAACTTAAGTTTTATTTTAGCCTAACGTGAAATGATTAGATTTTGGACAAAGTCGAAATATCTGGGGGGGTACTTTATGGGAGGCCGTTTTTATATTTTATGGAATATATCTGTTATTTATGTTTGGAGAAGAAAATTGTTCAAATAAAAGTTACTTCTAATATTTTTATCTATAATTTTTGCTTTATGTCAAAATTTTCTGAAATGGTCCGTATTCGAGAAATTTGACAAAATGTGCAAAATTCTGATTTTTATGAAAATTGTTGAACTAAAAGTTGTTTGCGATATCGATTTCTATAATTTTTGTTTATACATGATTTTTCTAAAATGGACCGTAATGGAAAAGTGCTAAATTTAAATTTTTCTGTATTTTCGTTTTCAATGAATATCTATAAAAAAATGTTTCGAGGTAGATGTATGTGTAAAATGTATATATTTAGTTTATCCTCTAAACATTTATAGAGATGCTGCAATAGGTTGTACAAAATAACCGGAAAATGCCTATAATAACTAGATAGGAAAGTCATGTGTTGGCCACATCAGATTTTTTATTTGGTATTAAGTAGTGCTTAATTTACCATAGACAGATTTTTTATATAACGTTTCATTTCTGGAGGGCCACCATCAAGTATATTTTTTGAATACGGACCTGCATTTTTTATTCTATTTTATAAAAGTACATTTTTAATCATAAATTCAACCATGTAATACACATTAGTAGTTTATGACGTTTTAATACTTTTTATTATTGCTATTGCAAGGTCACTATAAATTTTATTGTATTAAGGACGGGGTATCCCTGTGTATTAAAAGTGTATGTGTAGACCAAAAGTTAAATCGACAGTTTTCCGAATATGTAGTGTTTAAAAATCTAATTTTTGGCCAAATTAAAAATGAAGGTCTAACTTAGGTCACCTTACTATTGAAAATTAATAAATTTATTATTTTCAATAAAAACCAATCATATAAAATAACCCCCTTTTATTTCATCTCAAAGGTGCCGTGTAGAATTATTTTAACCTCGATGTCAAACAAATAATAAAAAAAAAAATGTAATACGACCTAAGTTCAACCTTTACTTGGAATTTGGTACACTCAGAATATTTAAATATTGTATATTTTTCAAAACGTGTAGATTTAAAATTTATAAGTCACTTTCTTTGAAAAAACATGTCAAAACGGATTTGGACCAAAAATGGCGTCTAATTTAACTCTAAATAAACCCCGAAAAATCAATAATTACTTCATGTAATGTAATAAAGATGGTGCTCCGATCGATAATATTTTGACTAGTGTTTGATTATTTCCGTTTATATTATGTGTGTTTACGGGGGATATACGAGATGATAATACTGCCTCTGATACTGTTTATGTGATACAATTGGAAACGACCTTTTTTCATCGGCACTCTTTTTTCGCCGGTGACCTTTTGACACGCGCCTATTTGTTATATGATGTATGATTATCGGTTATTTATCAACTAAAAGAATAGGAAATTAGTATATTGTGAATGATAATATCATTGTAATGCTATTTTTGAAACTAGTTCAAAAGTTGCATTTAACGATACTCAATGTTTCATTTTACCGTCAGTTTTAGTTTGACATATCCGTCATTTTATGTTTACAAAGCTCAGTTTCTATTCGAAAGTAAGAGAAACAGTCAAAATAAAATGCGAAAAACACTTTTTATCAATTTCGTTTATGTCAACTGAAAGCGACAATTGCTGAAGACGTAACAAATAAATTAGGTCGAGAAATAAAAAAATCTATACTATAAGTAACATACCATATATTATACCTGTTAAAATAAATCAAAAATAAGAGAACATATCGTTGACGTATATACTTTTCCATCTGTGATTAGTGATTACCAATTGCAAATTACGTATGAACATGCTTCTGCGCAAAAAACCATTATTTCAAGTACTTGTATCATTAAAGTCCATTAAATTATTATTTTTATAAATTTGCTAATATTTGCACTTTAAGTTTCATTATATGGGGTATCCCGACATTTTAATCCTCGTCCTCTTCTATTTAAAATTATCTCAGGTGCCATATATTCCGAGTAAAATTTTTCTAATTTTTCAACCATATTTTGAAAAAAAAAATGGGTTGAAAATGAATTTTTTCAACAAATAGTGAATTTTCATCTCCAGTATATACTACAAAGTAGCACAATTTTCTTTGAGCTATACCTAGCTGTCCTTGAATCTAAAAGTATATAAAATCATTATTAGAAAATCAAACATAAGAAGAATATTAATATTGTAGTATCATTTCTAGCACATTTCTTAAAAATCATGAATTATTTTAACATATTGAAATTTTTCACCTGGTAAAAGTAGTTATGGTTTTCTTTTAAATGAATGTCACCATCTTCTATTTTTAAGCATGGAAATGGGTTTGAATATTAGGTAATGTGCGCCAATAATGTCAAATTAACTTTTTATTTAGATTTTAATGTGCAAAAGCCTACCTACTTTGGATATTGATCGTAGAAAAAATATATTCAGAATAATGAAACATTATTATTAAATAACAAGTTTTTTTATTGTCAAATTTAATACGTAATATTATTTTTTAATTGCAAATATTTGAATGTTAAAATTATAGCGTTTAATTTTTTTATTCAATGACGAACTCGAGAGTGATGGAAAAAAAATACTACCTACCTTTAATGCAGGAAGTCGATGTCAATTTATCCAAAAATAAAACTGATTAAAATGTACAATGAAACTCACTAGGACACTTGGCACAAATAAATCAATTTTCTAGAAAATAACACTTATTAAAAACAAACAGCACAATAAAACACTTCAGAAACGTGTGATGTAATTTTGAAAACTAAACACCCGTATGCTTGTTTGTAAATTTATAGACTCTTAACTCCTTCCCCCAGCCTTCATTAAGTATATTAAAAGTCGTGACGTCATATTGGCACAGATATACGGTAATGTGTTATTGACAATCAGGGAAATGTTTCTAGGAAATAACTACCTAAGATAAGATAAATGAATGTTAAATACCTACTCATAATATCTATTGTAGGGTTTTTGTACTTTAATAGGATAAATATTTATGCGGGCCTGGAAATTCCAGGAAATGACAGTCAAAATTACCCAAAAACATTAGGTTAATACCAACATCAGATAACAGATAACCAATTAATCACAATTAATATTCTTGAACATTCAAATGACAAAAACTTCCATCTTTAACCAATGAGAATATAGTTTTCATTCGATACTTCAAAATCATAATTTATTAATTAGGTAGAATAGTTTTAAAATATATTGCGAATTGCGACACGTCAAGCGTCCCACTCCGACTCAATGTGACGCAATTATTGTGGCAATATATTTTGAAACGACTCTATATTCGTGACTTGAAATTATAAACATCCCTCGTATTACTACCCGTATATAAACCAAATTATTTGTTTTAGGAAATATTTATATTTAATGTGAGGCAAGATATCGTTTTGGTTGTTACCATCTGCATACATACCTACCTACATTCTTTACTTTGGTCCAGGAAACAAAGTCAATTTTCGATAAAAATAAAATGTAATAGGTAGGTAATACTTTATGAAACAGTACAATAAAAGTATTGAAATAAAGTATGCTCATACTCCAAAATTAGTCCTAGAGTTAACATTTTTGTAATATTATAAATGGCATATAAAACGATTGGACCGTTTTCACAATCGCGAAATAATTTTTTTTTATTTAGTAAAATCCCGGCAATTATTGAAAAATAGATTTTATGTTCAGGACTATTATTATGATCCTTCGAACTCAGTCTACTAAAAACCGGTTTATAATACAATATCCCCTAATAGCTAGTCGGTCGATATTTATAGTTACTTAAAGATTTCTGTAATAATTTGCACTAATTCAATCTCTAGTCGGTAGGTAACAGCACCTCCTTGATTGAATCTAAATTGACATAATTTTGTTCAGAAATTCCTAGGAGACGCTGTCCTTAAACCTTTATTTTTTATTATTCTTTTTTACTTAGATTACTACCAAAACTACGCTCCTAAAATTATTTTTAAATTAATCACAGTTTCGTTACATTGCTTCCTTTACCAAAAATTTAATAGGAATCGTACCTGAGCCATACCTGTTGTGTTAAAGAGGGATGGCGGTTAATGAAGAGTACTTTTTTCTATTTAACAATCCAGAATTTGTCAAGGTAGTTTCATCTTTCCATAGAGGATGTTGGTATTATTAATCTAGAGCAGTGGTCACCAACCTGTCGATCGCGAGCTAACGGTAGCTCGCGGAGGCAATTCTGGTAGCTCTCACAACGATTTTAATTTAAAAAATACAAACTGCAAAAATCAGAGATGCTTCCGAAAATTCCACAAAAAAATCTAATTGTCATAACATTAAACATAAACAGCGGCAACGTTGCGGTGAGCGATCTGCCGCTGACGCTATCAAGCTAGAATCGGCTAGAACCGACCAGCCGGACCAGCGCGTTAGTGTTCGAGAACGATCAGGATTGCTTTGAACGGGATAAATACGCACGGCGCGGCGACATTGCGCTTAGTTTAAAACTGAACGCGTAACCAACGTCCAGCGGTTGGGTTAGTAGAGAACAACAAAAAATAATATGGCAAGCAGTTGTAAGAAGGTAAAGACATACCACTTTCATTCGGAATGGGAAGAACAATATTTTTTTACAGAAGTTAAAGATAAAAATGTGTGTTTGTTATTTAATACTTCGGTCTCTGTTGCTAAAAAAGGAAATATTGAGAGACATCATCAAACTGTACATTCTAATTTTGAAAAATCATTCTCACTACATTCTGCCGCCAGAAAGGAGAAACTGAAACAGTTAAAAAAGCAGTTAATTGGACAACAATCAATATTTTTAAGAACAGTCGACAAAAATAAGGCTGCAACTGAAGCATCGTACTGTGTGTCCCAGATAATTGCACAAAAAAAGAAACCTTATGAAGACGGGGAAATGATAAAACAGGCGTTTTTAGATGCTGCTGATTCGTTATTTGCCAACTTTAGAAATAAAGACGAGATAGTTTCAGCTATAAAATCTATGCAACTTTCTGCTAATACAGTGATGAGACGTGTAGAAGTAATGAGCAATGATATTTTTTTACAGTTAAGAACTGACTTAGATAACTGTGTTTATTTTTCACTTCAAATGGATGAATCAACAGATGTCGTTGACATTGCCCAGATGGCCGTGTTCGTCAGGATGGTTTTTAGTGATTTTACGATTAAAGAAGATCTTTTGAAGTTTATTCCACTGAAAGGACACACTACTGGACAGGAGTTGTTTTTTCATTTAAAAAATATTTCTTCCGAGAAAATTCCAATATCGAAAATGGTAGGCTTGACAACCGATGGCGCTCCAGCTATGGTAGGTTTTGATAAGGGTCTGGTGGCGTTATGTCGTAAAGATGAAACTTTTCCGCAATTTCTCTGTTACCACTAAAAACTAAACAACGTTATGAAACTGGTGGTAAAAATTGTGAACAAGATTAGAACTCAAGCGTTACAAAGAAGATTATTCAAAACCTTGGCCGATGAAGTTGACTGTCAATACGGGGACCTACTCCTTCACTCTGAAGTCCGATGGTTAAGTAGAGGACGGGTGTTGAAACGTTTTAATGATGTCCTATGTGGCATAGTTCAATTTTTCAAACAACGCGATGAACCGACTCCGGAACTAGAAAATTCAATCTGGCTTAGAGATTTTGGTTTTCTCGTGGACATTACAGATAAATTAAACGAACTTAATTTGCAGCTTCAGGGGAGACACAAAGAACTAGCGGAAATGATTTCTGATATAAAAGCATTTATCAAAAAGCTGGAGTTTTGGGAACAAAACCTAATTAACAGCGATGCCAAGCATTTTCCTATTCTTTCAGAAAAAATATCTCAAAATACATTAGAACCCTATGACAGCAAATATCATGTAGAAATAGTTTCTACCCTGAAGAATAACTTCAAAAATCGTTTTAAGGATTTCAACGAAATGGCTTTAGTAGCGCAATTTGTTGTTTCACCCTTTATGGAAATTGAAATCCAACAGTTTGCAACTTGTGTTATGCAGAACTTTGGCAAAGACATCGCTGCAACAGAAATGGAAGTAATTGAGTTTCAAAATGATTTAGCCTTAAAATCGTTAGTCTCAGGTACCAAATGTATCTGGCCTATTGTAAATATTTAAATAAAAAGTGGCTTCATCCGAAAAGAGTATATTCAGTGGAAACTCATTATTCTCGTCACATCGCCTCATCATTTCCTCAAAAAAATTCATGCGCCTGTCATATATCTTATATGGGTGCTATTTTTCTGTTTTTAAAAACCTCCCAATCGTTGGTCTAGACGCAGCATGATTTTGGGCCAATGAAACCGTTGACAAATGTGGATCTTTCTGCGGAGATAAGTCAATTTTTTATCTTCGTCTAAAATATATGGCCGGCCACTTCTGGGCAAGTTCTTCACTATATCATGTTCTCAAATTTGTAGAAGATCTTACTAACAGTACCCTGTGAAATGTGATTTTCCGGATATAAACTGCTGGCCACTCGAACTGTCACATAGAGATTTTTAGGCAAAATTTAAAGTTCAATATTTTCAAAAGGAATACAAACTTTTGAACGTGGCTTGCAGATTTTAAGAGCTAGTTTTTTTCGGATTAAGCTGCATGCCGTATATTTATCGTAGGACCACAGGTTTATTATATACGGGGTGATCAATGAAGTCATGCAAAAAATAAAAAAGTTTGTATGAGTGAAATTTCCGCAAACAAATTTTTTGGTCATTGCAATATGGTTCGTTACTAAAGTAACATCAATATCTCTAGACATTTTTGTCAGTTTTTGGATTAAGGCGCTTAGGTCTTGTATACCCTACTAAACATAAAATTTGGGTAGCAAAATTTTTAAAATGCTATAACTTGACATTGGATTAACGGTTCTTGATGGTTTTTGCGGATTTGGAATCCTTATTTCACCTAGATTTTCCAAAATTATTAACTATAAAATTAACTCACCTGAGCTACTATACTTAATACGATTTAATGTACCTCCGAGGAGAATGAGACATCCATGTATGTTTAATATTCCTTTAGTTCTTACCACTGCCAGGTCACCTCTTGTGACCATGCTCCGATTGGAAAATAATACTAACACTTGTATTGATGTAGGCTGGACACTACCATTTAATATGTTCCAAAAACTTGTATTTAATTATTACATTACTCTTGATTAATTATTATATTACTCTTAATTAATTTTAATACGAAATAAGTTGTAATATTAATTGTAATTACCTACTGTTTATTATTAATATTTATGTATTATGATACTTTTATCCATGTAATAAGGCCGTTGGCCTGTTTGGATACAAATAAATTAACTATATTTGATTGCAACTTGTTGCATAAGTTATTTATTTGATAGTTCCATGTAAGTTGTCTGTCAAAATATATACCGAGAAATTTAGTGTTTATTGTTTCACTAGTAGTTTGGTTCAACCTGAAGACACATGTTTCAGTTTTATTGTGATTTAAAAATAATTCGTTGCTATGAAACCATTGTTTAGCTTCAGTCATAATCTTAGAGTTTTTGATAACTATGTCAGATGTGTTATTGCAGTGATATGAGAAATTGGTATCATCTGCATACATGGTAGTTAGTAATTCGGCATTATTTGAATTCATATATGATGGAAGATCATTGGTATATATTAAAAATAATAGAGGGCCTAGTACGGATCCTTGTGGAACACCTCTTTTCAATAATAAAGGTTTACTAAATTTATTTCTGTAATATACACTTTGTTGTCTGTTTTGCAAATAAGAAGCAATCATCTTATTTGCAATGGCTCTAATGCCATATTTATCTAGTTTGTTGATTAACAATGTGTGACTTACACAGTCTAGTGCTTTAGACAGATCAGTGAATATAGCTACGCATTGTGATTTGTTTTCTAGAGACTCCTGAATTTTATTCATTAAAGCCAGCATGGCATATGTATTGTTCTCCCATGTCTAAAACCATATTGTTCCGCAGAAAACAGGTTGTTGTTTTCAAAGAAATGCACAATTTGTTTTACTATAACACTTTCAAGTATTTTAGAAAAACATGGCAAAATATGTATTTGCCAAAAATTTTCAGGTACTGAGTCATATTTTGGGCGCAGTTTTTTAATAAATAGATATTAATTTCATATATATCTTGAGTTATTTTTTGGTTTAATGTTTTGTATTATATCTATGGTGTCAGATTCAGTAAAAGGAGCTAAGAAAAGTGATTGATGTTTTCAGTTATAACAAGTTAAGTCAATTTTATTTTTATTGTTATTGAGGATGCCTTCTACTATATCAAAATATTTATTAAAGGTTTCTATATCGATTTCAGATTCTACTTTATTTTTATTATTATGTCCTGTTTCATTATTTATTATTTGCCATATAGTTTTAGATTTATTGTCTGAATTATTAATTTGTTGAAGTAAGTTATTTTGTTTTGCATTTTTTAGCAATACATTGTATTTAGTTTTCTCTTGTTTATATAATTTTTTATTCTAGTCGGTTGGTTTGTTTTTAATGACGTCCTGGTTGCTTTTCTCATGTCATGCCAGGTTTAATTTTGCAGAAGATTATTAAGATTATTTATATTATTTTGAGAGAAGGATCTAAAATGGGTTACATCTCCTAATATGGAGCGCTCATGATCATAGGCGCCGGAACTCAAAAATTGCTTTGGGTGCCCGTCCTCTATGCGGGAAATGGGTGCTCCCCCCTCCACACCCCACTTATGGTCACCACAGGTTTTTTAAAAGCACTATATAGAAGCCATTTTAAAGCGTTAATTTAATGAAAATTTTCTTTAAAAAAGGTATTGTCAAAGGTCGAATTGCTGGAGTTTTGAGGATTGAAGCAGCAGACGGGAGTATCAACAATTGGTAGGCTGGAGGCTTCCCCTTAAATCGAGATATCTGGAAACCCTATATGCTCAGTGCAGCCACCACTGGTATTCAGTACCAATGAAATATGTAGAAACACAATTTAAACAATTATTATAACTATCATGAATTTAGAAGGAGATTTTTGATAATTTATTACAGATATAATGGAGTATTGTATATATACAGCTTGACCATTTAAAAATGAAACAGCTAATTTTGGGCACCCCAGGTCGTTTACGAAAAAACGCTCGGACACGTCAATTTTTGATTTTAGGGGGAAACATTTGTTTGCTAGTTTCACCCTCTGAACGGAAATCCTCTAGCAGAGGTGAAACTTACCCTTCAGTGGAAATAGGGGTAAAATGATATATTATTTTAAAAGTATTTTTACCTAGATTATAACCCTAGAGTTTTAAATCGCTACTGTTTTTCTAGCCATGATCTTTTAACGATTCTTATTTTCTTTAAATGCTTACCATTTACTCGAGTAAATGCTGACCCTGGGCCTCCATGCAATAATAGAGGTTTTGTTTAAAACGCTCTCGGACATTTTCAAACGTATGTGGGGTGATTTGATGACATTCATCAATTATCCATTGACACAGATTTTCCAGTAATGTTGGCTGGGTGGCATACATTTTAGTTTTTAAGTGGCTCCATAAAAAAATCTAAAGGGGGTTAGATCCGGAGACCGTGGGGACCATTTAATACTTCCTCTTCTTCCGATCCATTGACCTGGAAACTTTTGATCCAAATACTGACGAACAGTCAGTGCAAAATGGGGTAACGCACCGTCTTGCTGGAATATTAAGTTGTTTTCTATGTACTAATCGTCATTCTCAATCAACTCTAGTAATGCTGGATGAATGGCGTTTTCTAATAATTCCAGATACATTTCTGCGGTTAAAGTTCCAGGTAAAAAAAGGGTCCAATTATACGGTTACCAAAAATGCCAGTCCAAGAATTCAGTTTTTCCGGATGCACTTCATAAAATATTCTGCGATTTGAAACCGACCAATAACGAGAGTTGTGACGATTTACCTTACTATTTAGAAAAAAAGTGTATTCGTTAGAAAAACACACCTTGAAAAGAAATTGCTGAGCATTTATTGCCCGTTTAGTCATAATTTCATAAAATTGTAATCACTTATCAAAATCATATTCGTTAAATTCTTGTACCAGATGTATTTAGTAAGGATGAAACTTGTGTTTTTTCAATATATTCTGAATGCTACTTCTCTTAATACCAGATGTTATCCCAACTGCCTTGTACTCATTGTGGGTTTTTGAACAACATACCCTAAAATCGTCACCTCTGTAGCTTCATTTACTACAGCATTTTCTATTTCACGTTTTTTAGTTAGCTACTGACCCAGTTTCCCAAAATTTTTGGACTAACTGCAAAATATACTTTCGATGATCACAGGAATAAAACTGGAATTGTTACAAAAAATATTTTTTTATAACAATTTGTACTTTTGGTGACCCACTGTATGGGCTACGTAGATAGTAGCGATGTAAAACTCGGGGGTTATATTCTTGCTAAAAATACCTTCAAAGTAAGATATCATTCGACCCTTCTTTCCATTTAAGGTTTTAGGGGTGAGTCTCACCCCCGCTAGAAAGTTTCCATTCAAGGGGTGAAACTGGCAAAAAATGTTCCCCCTAAAATCAAAAATTGATGGGTCCGAGTGTTTTTTAGTAAATGACCTGGGTTACTCGCGAGCACTACTAGAGAGTTATTTCTGACTCTTAACGAACTATCGCCCAAAGATGACACTGTTCTTTATTTACTATCTTACCCGCGATATGCAGTCGAGCGCTGGCCATATAGAGACAAACGCATTCCTTCGAGAAGCTACCAGAGAAAGCATCATAGGTGATGAAATTCCAGAGTTTCTAGACGAGAATGTTCTAGTGCAGAGCTGGCTTTATATAAATAGCGCGAATTGGTCGATAGAAGCTAAGTTTCAATTTAAGTGCTGTATAGAAAAAATAAATTGTAATAAATAATAATAAGAGTTATAAGTGTCCAAATATTAAATAAATTAATTAGTACGTAATAAATTATAAATAAACTATTTTTAAATTAAATAATCATTACAGAACGTTCTTTTTTAACGGTACTTGATGATCTGCAGCAACTTCCAAATCTTCTCTCTTCTCCCCTCAAGCATTTGCTCGATAGCATATGTACAGAGCTCTTGTCTTGATAATTGTAGACCGTTATTAGTCGTTCTTTTTTGACGTCATAAGATTTTTTACACCAAGAATAATAAATCCTTAAGTCCAAGTTTAACGCGTTGTCAATGACAAGTGACAGCGACTTTTTTATCACAAAAAATACAGCTCCGAATGATAATATTTTCTAAAAATGTTTTTAAAAATGGGTTCAAAGTAAGGTAAAGAATGATGAAAAGGCTATATTGTGTTTTACTTTTAATACATAATATTTTTAATAAGTGATATTTAACAAATAATTAAAAGTTATGGACTTTTCATCATTTTTTTATAGTATGTATATGTACTGTCAATGAGTTGGCGCCAATTTGCAACCTACTAATTCGAGACATACATTTTATTAAACTCATCGTGTTACGTATATGTTGACATTAAGAGATAGAAATTTAAAATGACGTCTTCGAATAAAAAATCGTTTTCTAACCTAAGAAAAAAGATGAGTTAAGAAGAAAGCATTATTATTTTGCATTAGCATTAGGATTATTGCGACGTGCAATGTCACAGTTTACAACTCTGACAGCCAATCAAACACTGATACCGCATTGAGGCATCCTATCGCTCTACCAACTTGGCCCACGACAGCTTCTACATTTCACTTATTGGCACTTTTATCTACGTTGTGCTATGGGTGCCCGCACCCAGTTTAAAACTGCTCTGGGTGCTTGCGCACCCCGAGCCCCGGTGATTCGGCGCCTATGCTCATGATTTAGGAAAGTTAATAATTGAGGGTCATGGTCTGACTCTGTAGTCCTTAACACGCGTGTCTGAGCAAAAGGAAAGTTAGCAAATATGTTGTCTGGACATGTTTGAAAGCTCTCTGTAATACGAGTATATGTAAAGGTTCTAAAAATTTTACATTAAAATCCCCACATATAATGATTCTACTATTTTTGTGTTTAGCTTCTAATAGTAATAAGACATTTGTTAAAATTGTAAGAAATATTTTAAAATTAGAATATTGTGAATTGGACCTATATAGAACAATAAGTACCAGATTAAGCTTTTTAATAAACGCCCCAGTTATTTCACAGTGGATTTATATTGACATATTCTTAATTTCTGGAATCTCAGCGCTTTGTAAAGTGTTGTGAATATATATACTTACCCCACCATGGATATGTGTTTCTTTACAAAAAGTAGTTACGTTAATAAAATTTGTAAGATTGAAACATGTAGCCTGGCTAGAAAACAGCCAATGTTCTGAAAAGCAAACAATTTTTTCGTTTATAATGTTATTAACTAGGTTGTCTATTTGAATTATTTTGTTTCTAATACATTGTATGTTTTGATGGAGAATGGAAATTTTTATTTCGTCGGTATTGGTATTGGTAACTTCTAAATTTTGATTCATTTGTTCCTTGTCTCTCAGGGATTCCTCGAAGAAAGTGATTATTAGTGTTTATTCCATGATGATGTGGTTTGGAGTTGAAAGGCATTACCGTGATGTTTTCTTGCCATAAACCGTTTTCTGTTTCTTGGTTTGCAGTGATCTTAAAAGATTTGTAAGTTTTTGTTTTTGAATCTGGATTTAGTTCTTCACAGGTAATGTCGGTGCATTCAAGTGTATATCTAAGGTATTTTTGTATTTCTAAAGCATTAGCATCTAAAGAGAATGGTTTTATAAACAGATTGGCTTTAGAAGTCGTCTTTTGAGTATGCTTTGATTGTATCAGGTAATTTATCATTTGTCCCTCTGATTGATTTAGTTTTATCTTGATGTTTTAAGTTGTTGTTATTATTGGCACACGGATTGTTGCCATCTTCTTTCGTTTGGGCTTGGGAGATTAGAGAGTTTGTGTTTTTGTCTAGGTTTGTTTTAATAATTTTATTATGATCAGTTTCTTTTGAATGAACTATTGGTACATTTTGTCTTTTTTCGGCATGTTTTTCTTGTACCGAGATTGTTGTTGAAACATTTTTTGCAGCTTCGTTAAATAGCCTAACTAGATCTACATTTGATTCTCGTAAGTTTGCCATTTCATTTTTAAGTTGTTTTATTTCCTTTTCCAATTTTATAATTATTTCCAATTTATTCTTATTTTGATATTTTTCTTCTAACTTCAGTTACACATTCTTTGATGTAATCTTTAAGTTCTGTTGATTCTAAGATGGCATTAGATTCATTATTAATAGATTATAGTCTAGGTGTTTCTTTTCCTGCGCATAGGTGACATACATATTTTTTTCCATCTTGTAATTTATGTTCTTTTGCATAATTATTTATCTCTTCAATTGATAAATTTGCGCAATCTCTGTCTAGTCACTTTGAACATTTCTTACATTGTATGCTATATTGTGACTTTGTAATGTTGTTTAGACATTAACCGCCAGCCCTCTTTAACACAACAGGTATGGCTCAGGTACGATTCCTATTAAATTTCTGGTAAAGGAAGCAAATGTAACGAAACGGCGTTTAATTTAAAAATAATTTTAGGAGTGTAGTTTTGGCAGTAATCTAAGTAAGAAAGCATAATAAAAAATACATGTCTGTATTAAATCAATAAAATTTATAGTGACCTTGCAATAGCAATAATAAAAAGTATCAAAACGTCCTAAACTACTAATGTGTATTAAATGGTTGAATTTAGGATTAAAAGTACTTTTTTAAAATAGAATAAAAAATACAGGTCCGTATTCAAAAAAATATACTTGATGGTGGTCCTCCACAAACGAAACGTTGTGTAAAAAATCTGTCTACGGTAAATTAAACGCTACTTAATACCAAATAAAAAGTCTATTTGTAATTTTTTTCTAATTTGTAAAATAAAGGCAATACAATCGAAAATAGAGTCATTTGGTTTTCCTTAAATATCTTGGAAAAAGATCCTGATATTCTCGGTTTTAAAACATCACTAAAATAGTCTTGCAATAGTACAACTTTTTTCCCATTTAACCGACTTTGTAACTCTTACGGTTTTCGACATAGCAATACTGTTCAATATAAAAAGTAGTCACCCTGTATACATAATGCTGCTTAATACTTTTTACTACGCCCATGTCAGTAAACGTTAAAAATCTCACTATCAACATTCCTTGGAAATGACATTTAACAATAACGTGCACGTAATGAGATCTCATAACATACACGTGCGTTTTGATAAGAAAACTTCAATTTCTTTGTGTAATCAAATTGCAATCAAATTTTTGTCTACGTACGACTTTATTTGGTCTATTTACATAAATTTAGTCATTTAAAAAACAAAAACTTTTAGCATTAGCGAGATATATTTTGGATTAAAAGAGTGATGCCCCTAAATGTCGGCAACATATTATACAATGTTTCAAAAAATATGTCGCGTTTTCTTAGCATGCTATGGAAATAAACGTCATGCCATTTATATTGTCAATTTTTATAACAAAATATGATCGAATCCGAACATTTTCTCAACTTTACCTACGAATATGTTTGTTACCAATGAAAGTGATGAAATTATGAGCACTCCACTGGAGATTTTAGAAAAAGCTCAAGCTGCCACACATAATTTGTTACCGCTAAAATCCAAAGAAAGGTACGAAATTACCTATCGAAAATGTATGGATTGGCGACACAAGCACAACGTTAAATCCTTTTTTCAGAACGTTTTAAGTGGTCGTAGAAAAAGTATAGTACGTTACACGAGTTGTAAGCCCATTACGCCCTACGTGAAATTCACGCACTCGCCGCAGGCGGCTTCGTGCGTAAACTTTTTCACTTCGTGCGTAATGGGTTACTTACAACTCTTGTTATGTAATATACTTTTACGTCCAGTTTTATACTTTTTTCTTTCCCCTTAATAACTTTCCATATCCTTTTTTCAGCTTCTCTAATGTTTTTCTGGTTCTTTCTTTTTTTTTGTATTTTCTGACATAGATATTGTAGATAGAATTTACAAACTTCAAAAGAAAGTCATAAGATTAATCTCGAGTGTAAAGTTTTATTTTTAAAATTAATAATCATGGCGTTAACTTCTATTTATATGTATGAAATACTACTTGAAATTTATAAAAATAAGAATTATTTCTGTTTAAACTCATTTTCATGATTCTAATACTAGATCAGGGAAATTCATTAGACCAAATTGCTATAGATGATCTAAAAGCAAAAGTAAAAATGTTTAATAATGTGAAATATATATTTTTTTATGAATTTTTGCATGTATGTCTTTATATTTTTTGTTCTGATTTTGTTGTCCCAATTTTGTAATTTATTTTTAGATATTGACAAGTAAAAAAATTTTTTTAAATTGTAAATTTAATGAATAAACCTAGACTTTCACACATAAAATATGTTAATATCTTAACTGTACCAATTTTAGTTTTAATTTCTAGGCTTTATTTGTATCCGTCTTTTGTTTCAAATAATTATTATACTTTTTTTGTTTTTTGCCTTTACCTAAATGTAGTATTTGACAGACAATGCCTTGCTGGGTCCAGGCTAGTGTTAGAAATTGAATAAAAACAAGAGCAAAACAATATTTGTTTATATTGTATCCTTGATTTAATTAATTTATTTGTATTGTGTAGAGAATAATATACTATTAAAGCATCGATTTTCTGTATTATCATAAAATAAGTAAAATTAATTTTGTAATTTTAAGGTTTTCGAAATGCCCTGTGAACAAAGACCGAATGCCGAAATTCGCTCGGGTAGGCGAAAACACCGAAAACATTCTCGAACCCCATACGATCTCCGGAAACCCGACGAAAGTAAGTTCAGCCTCACTGGTACCTCAGAGTTTACGGACCGAACCGATCAAATTATCACTGGAGCCGAAGAACTCACTCTCATGCAACAGTTCATAACGGATAAAATAATGAAGATGGAATCCGTCGGCGGCAAAAACAGCGACGTGGATAAGACTTTCAAACAGGCTTTGAGGGAATTCAAAGATAATTTGGTGCAGATATATAGTAATGCGAACAAGCATAACAGTTTGGAAACGTGCAATATTAAGTATAAGGATCTCATTTTGGTTTTTAATCAGGTAAGAATCCATATAATTAACTATTATGGATATTAGGTTTTCTACAATCACCATATAATGTTAGCTTTTTGACACAAAGCACTTTTAAATAGTTACCTACATAAAATTCTTGAAGATAGAAACATCAATTCTGAAAAAAAGTAGAGTTTGACGAAAACTCAAATCAATGAGGTTAAATCATTAACAAATATTCGTTGATATTTTTCTGGAAAATATTTAAGAAATCGATCAGTTTACCAATATTAAAATGATTAAATTGCAATGAAAAATTAAGAGTTAACTCTTAAGTTTCAAAGTCTTCGCGACTGGCGTCAATATTACTGGTCAACATTGCCACATATCAAACTATGGATATACCGTTTTAAAGTTTAAAAATCATGACTAAAATATTTGTTTTCTCTAAATCGAATATGAAAAAACATAATATGAATGAAACCTGTATTAATTATTTACATATATCTATCAATTTATTAAAAAAAAATGATGATAATTCTCCATTTATTAATACACTTGTTCGTTCAATAACTAATTCCAATGATCATGTCTTTATGAATTAATGTATAGAAAATCGTTCATTAGTGCATGAAATTTTTCTATTAATCTATGATTTTAGTATAGTCTAAACCAATTTGAATAATCAAATCAATATATCTCACTGTCAATTTTAAAGTTTATGATGTAAAAAGTCGAACCACTAGTAATCAGATTTGCTTAAATTTAATAGCGCGACCGACGGAAAATTAAACGACGTTTAATAATCTCAATTAAAATAGTTCGACCATAAACCGCCATTATTAATACATTTGTTCATTAAATAACGATTATGTATTTTTTCATCATCTTTGTAATATAGATTGAACTGATTCCAAATGATCTTGTAGGCAATGGAAACGGTCTGCCAGCGCGAACAAAAATCGAACGACGCGAAAGATTTTCCGGTTACGATGGGAGTCAATGCGTTTCGAGGTTTCATGGATGAATTCATGTCGTCTCGTGCCGAAGAGAAACCCAGTAAATCGAAGAGGAAAAAGGAAAAGAAACGCAAAGTGGAGACTTACAAACACAACGGGCACACTTTCCTTTTGACAATAATAAACATACCTACGGCTTGTGAGATATGCAGTTCGTTCTTCATGTGGCCAATAGAACGAGGGTGAGTATTATTAATGATTATAATTTGTATAATATGTCCCAAAAGAATTTCATAAATGGTTGAATAGACAGATTGAATTAAATAGGATAAAAGTTGTCTCTTAAGGGTGTCATAGCCTATCAGCTATTTCTTCAAACCTAAACCTATAATTTTACAACCTTTTTTACATTAACATTGTTCAATTTTTTTGCCCTTTGGATTCCCTTATTATCACCCTGGTCCCTCTCCAGGACTCCTAATGCTCATGTGTGGCGGCATTATTGCCTTCAAGGTTTATTGTGTCAAGACTTGATAATCCTACAGCCATACCCATTCACTCAGGGTCATATTACGTATATGGTTAAACGTTATTCCCATGGTGGCATGGCCCATCTCCTAAAAAGCCATCCATCCAAGACACTGATTATTTGCGAAAATGTGGGCCCGCACGACTATCGTGGCTTGTCCACTTTGTAAACTACTCATTCATAAAATTTACTTGTTTTGAAGCCAACATCAAATATATTATGCTACCTCTTATAAGAGTGAGAGCCAGCTAATTTAAAACAGTTTCGCTGTAAATGTTTAATGATCTCATCAGTTTTTTTTTGTTCTTAATTATTATTTTAGCAGGTATTTATTGTTTTCTAGAAGAAACTTGGGTGTAGACTAACTATATTGAATTAACATTAAGTACCTACATATTTTCTTATGGCTAATGTCAGAAGTAATTGCAAAATCAATACGTTGAATACAACTAATGTCATTCTAACATCCTAAATTTTTCACTCAGCATTACTATCAAAAACTATTTTTTTCCTCGTGATAAATGAAAAAAATAAAAAATGGCGCTTGTCGAACGGTGTTAGCCCAGGTATTAAGGTCGTATTTTCGGAAAAATGAAGCTTGGTTTAAATTCACCTATTTTGTATGTCCCCGTTTTATAGAATATTTTAAAAGGGATCCGGTTTAATATTGATACAGTAACGGATAAGGGGGAGCAACGTTATCTCGTTATCGACGGTAGGTAGTGAATTAAAGATTTCAGTGTTGAGAAATTAAGTCTGCGAAATAAGACTGCGCTCACTGTACTTACCTCACAAAACGGTATTCCGAATAAAGTGGGAAATTAATTATTATTTCGGCTTTAAGAAGTTCCGTCTTTGAAACCAGACTACGATAACACTTGACTGACCTCTCTTATGAAAGTTCAGAAATCCTAACACTGCCCAAAATTTGGGATTAGTATTTTTCTTAATTATTTTTACTTTGAAATTTAGTATAAATAAATTGAAAATTTGTATTTTCTAAAAATTGCATCATACTTAATTATAAAAATTCGTAATTCTTCTCGTTTTTTATAAAAAAAATACTTTACTAAATATTAACTATCTATGAAATTTAAATTTAAAAAGTCAAAAACTTATTTGTTGAACAGCAAAATTAAGTTATTTGAGTAGAAAGCGAATATAAAATTGAGACAGATAATATAAGAAGACATCTATCTCTTCAGAAGTAGAATAAACAGCAAAAACCTATTAGAAAAAAAAATCTATAAACTAGGTACGCTTTGGAATTTTGGAATAATCCTTAATTTTGAGTAATTTTTAACCATTTGGTAGGTAATATTTTTGTTTACTGTATGAAACAAACCCTTCTCCTAAGAAATATTTTTAAGCACTATAAATAATATCTGTATAATTAATCTTTTTTTTTTAAATCATCTATATAATATCTCAACGAAAGACAAAAAATATCATACATACCTAAATGTTTTTTAAAATCACTTTTTGCAATGCAGTCAATTGATTGTTTTATTTTTCTCAGTTATTGTTTTAGTATATTGTTGTTGATATATTTATGCAATTTGATATAATTCAAATAAATCAGGGAATAGTGATCAATCTGATAATCGTGGATATAGCAAAGAAAAAAATTTAAATAAGTTCATCTCCTAGAAAAATGGTGGATTAGATAGGTTTAGAAATATCACAAGTCAGATGTATGTGTTCTTATTATACCTACGTAACTTGACAAACCGGGCCCTAACCTAGTTTTCCAAATACCCTTAACCTTGGCCTAAATTTCGTCTAGTAGATCTCCACGAAGTGATGTTAAAAAACCCCAGAATTACGTTTAGAGTTCAATGTAGCTGTAATGGAGGAAGAACAAAGTAAACACAGAGATTAATTTTGAATACTGTTTATTTAACATCTATTCTTTTATACAGCCGGACATTTAGATTATGTGCCGTGTTTAGGCTCAACATTAAGTTTATGTAGGCTTTCCAATGTGTCATTTCTAACCTCAGAGCTTTTAGTTCCCATAAAAGGGTAAAATAAAAGTCGGAAGTACTTTGGTATATTTGTTTGTCTCCTAATATACAATCACACTTTTCCACGGAAATACGGAATTATGCATTGTCTAATAAAAGAGAGTACGGCGGTAGCACGCAGAGTTCCGCGTGGTATAGAATAATATATGTAACATGTATGTGTAAAAACCGAAGTATAGATTTACCTCACCGTGCGTCACGCCTTTCACTAATATTCCAATGCCGTAATGTACTGACATACTCAGTCCTGCATGGAAAACAGTAAAATGATCGATCGCAGAACACCTGATATAAAGGGGGATGCCCGTCAGGCCCACTTTTGGGATATCTTAAATAGAAATCCATCCTGCCTCTATCAGGCTTTAATTTATATAGCCGCAAAGGAAATACCATTTTTAGGCCCTTACTATTGAGGTCCCTGACGGTATATGGCGGACTAAGGCTCTTTTTTGGCGCTATGCTCTTTTTCTCTGTCAATAGACAAATCATTGTTATCAATCACAGTTCTGAGGATACGTTAGGTAGTCCAAAAACACAACTTCACCTATTTATTCTAAATAAATGACAAATATACCGACTACTTCCACATAATGTCTCGCTAAAGGTGTGTGGATATGTACAAATAACTCCAACCCTCTTCAGTATTCATGATTCTACCCGCCGCTGTACATATCCCCTTTTCCCCGAAAAATCGATATACAAAACTAACACTCTTTATGGCTAAAATGACACATTTGTCTACCCAATTTTGTTTTACGAAGAATGACAGAAAACATATTTTTTTAAACGCAATCTTACTTTAAAATATACACAAAACAAGGTATTTATCCTACTAGTCAACATCTGTTTGCCATTTAAAAGTAAAACCGAAAGTGCGTTTCCTCTTTACTGAAAGTAGTGTTTACAGACAACCAAAACTTTACAATTTGGCCCTTTGGCCATAAATCTAAATGACCTAATTTATTACTTGAGAGTGTTGACTGACTTTACAACAATTAATATTTATGACAACACCACTATCGATTCTCTAAATAGTATAATTTAGCACAATATAAAAACCCTATAATTTTTCCCGCAATAAACGTTTATCAATGAAAATATGAAAATAACACTCAGACGCGAATTTTTCCGCTAACGAATATAAAAGTAATAAAGTGATACCTGTAACCCAGCCATGTAGTCTAAACTCTCCCCCGGAGTATATGAATATTAAATACTAGTTTGATTATTTTAATAGTGCGATTATCGTTTTAATCCTACGTATAAGAACCTTACAGAATTAAGTATACCGCTGATAAAAGGGTCTACCTGGCGCAAGTTCGTCGGGTCAGCCTTAATGGTGACGAAATCCACTACGAACGTCGCCTAGAGTAGTACTTTTAATCAATTAGTTACACTTTATAACGTTGAATCGGACATATAAAATAGTTGGCGGTTACCTTTACTAGCGGAATCTCACAGGGAATCGGTTGCGCCAATATTTTAGTTGCTCTGTAGATACAACCTTACAAAATATTCTAGGAGCGAAATCTGGTTCTATTTAACGTCTATCTGCTTGGTCAACCTGACTATATATCTCCTTTTACTTATATAAAATATGAGCAAAAGGTGGTCATCCTAAGGACAACTGGATATCTATGCAGAAGTCGTCATATATAGAAACTAATTTCTCTACTCCGTCGATATCTTTTATTTCCGTTCTCAAAATATAACAAAAGCGCGGCCACCATAATGGTAGCGATATCTTTTTTTTAATTATATTTGAAGAATATAAACAAAAAGGAGTCACCGTAGCGGTAACGTGGATATTTGCGTTTTTTGTTAACTTGACTCGGTGAAGATGAAAAAGCTAATCCCCCAGCCCACAAAAACCATGGTATTTATACCTAAATTTTCCATATATGCAAATGTATCGGAAAGAGAACGACTGTGAATTCCGTGCATAAAGACCTTAAAGCTTTGTATTTATCCCTGAATATAACCTTAACGTTTTACATATGGTTTTTTCTAGCGATCCGTACGCGTTCAGTTCTGTTTCCAGAAGTAATTAAGTGGCGCCTAAAAATCGTGAGACACCGGGATGTTGTTTGCATTCGGAATTAAAATTTCAATATAATATTTAATATATCAGAATTATTTAAATTAATTATCAACCCCTGGTTGTCGGATTTCAGTTCTTATTATACCTACTTACATCAGATAAATACAAATTGGAAGATATCTGAATTTTCTAGAATATTGGGGCAATATAGGTAGTATGAGTGAAAATAATCCCCATCTTATTTTTTTATGGCAGTGTAATCCATCCTTCAAGGTTTGGGTATGAAGACTACTTAAAAATGCTTGAGAGTTTGTAAAATATTAAGAAGAGTTTGAAAGTTCTTTATTCTTCGGTGGAACTAATTGTGTTATCCATAAACAAATAACTTTGCCTCTAATGATATTTAAACTGTACTAACAATTTCTGCCAATTATTTTATTCCTACAATGTCCTTCCAGATTGGTATGTCAAAGTTGCAAGATGACATGCCATAAAAAATGCTACTTAAACGCCAATCAGTGTCTGAAAGAAGCCGGTCTTCAAGGGGAAACTAAGAGAGTGTTTGGTGTGCCGCTCGTGACTTTAGTCACAGAGGATAACAAGCTTCCATTGGTGATCGAACGATTATTGAGCACCATAGAGCTTCACGGGTTGTACGCTGAAGGGATTTACAGGAAAAGCGGGGTCAGTTCGAAAATTAAGGAGCTGAAGAATAGGATGGATGAAAATCCGGACGAGGTGGAATTCGAGAGGTATCAGGTAAGGTTACTACTTACTTTATTTGTATATTCTATTAACAAGTTGCGAGTTTTTAACCGGATTTATGACAAGTGATAGGTTATATCCCGAAAACGTCAGCGCAGTAAAAGCTGCGCGTCTTTTTCCCGCCCAGGGAGTGTCATGGGCCTGCTAGAGATAAGGAGGCGAATCGGCATGCTCAAAATACGGTCCCAAAAATCACACGTCAATTAAACTTTTATAATTAACCGCATGGGCGCTGGTACGGTTTACGTAGTTCAAAATACATGGCTTCTTATGGGAATTATACATAATTTTGTCAAAATAATAAAAATAAACTTGTTTATAGCTAAATAAAGTACATAACATACTGTTGTATTTATTTCTAAATAAGTTTTACATATTTTAATTGATACATTATTTACTATTTATTCCTATTTAAGTAAAATGCAAATTATTGATGATAAGTGTTGAAATTTGATGGGTAGGGCTAATTATTTTTTAATTAAAGCTAAATAGGGCTGAGGCCATACTAAGACACGGTTTAAATGAAGATAATTAGTTAGGGATTTTACAAAATTTTATGAAAATAATAAAAATCAAATTGTTTATTGCTAACTAAAGCACAGAAAATACTGTTGATTTTAATTATTGTTAATAACTAAGTATTTGTTTTAATTGCTAACTAAAGTACAGAAAATTCTGTTGGTATTAATTATAAATGAGTCTTTATGTTAAACATTATTTACTATTCATTATTTAATTTTATCTAAATAAAATGAAAATTAGGTACGACCAAATTTGAAAAGATTTGTTAAATGGTGAAATTTTGTATTCGACAACTACAATTTCATCATCCTGGTGAATAGTTTCTTCAGCAATAGGTTCTAGTATTTTCTTCCTTTTTTATTCTAACAAGTTCAGTTCATTGGTGGTTTTCGTCTTTTCCTAATACTGGATAAGTATGAAGGGAGATTCGGGAATATACATGGTATTGCTTCGTTCTTTAATCTTGGCCTTTCCCTTTTTATTTTGTTTACAGTACCATTAGTTAAAATAGTCTCATTAAATTTTAAAATATCATCGTCTAAAAAGTGTAGCTCGCAAACAGAATCATAACTAGATAGTACTTTATCAGCCCTAGGAATCAGAGGCTGCCATTGTTCTAAACGTTTAGGATCCTATAAAAAATATTTGCAATGACTAAATTGGAGTTCAATAAAGAAAAATAACAGTAGTAACTCTTCATCTAACATCAAAAAACATAAAAAAGCAAATTTTCTTTTCTAGTAAGTTAAATTTAATGTGTAATTATTGTTGTTTGTAAGTCAGGATTTATGACTTTATTATTATTTATTATAGAATTTTGTAAATAAATAAACTACATTCCGTAAGATACGGGTTGTGACTATTTTACAATAAATGTATATTATTTAGAAATAAATACATTATTTTACTTACACCAGGAGCTTTAAAAAGACGGATTTTTATCTCCTTGTGATTTCTTTAATTTTATATCGTATTTTTATCCCGTTTTGCAACCCGGAACGAAGCAAATCCTGCTTTGTCCTTTTTTGTTACTCATTGTTACTTGTAGTCAGGTTCTTTATTTCAGCTTATTTTTATTCTTTTCACTAAATTTTACAAAAATCACTTTAATTCCCATTGACTTGCATAGAAAATAGACGTCGTTATTTTGCCACCCACCAACTACAGTAGTTTTTTGGAACTCCATAAAAATAGGGATGGAAATTTGACCAAGGCCGATTCGCCTCCTTATCTCTAGTCTTCATAGTCATAAACAAAACGCTTCCAAAAAATATTAATATCAACTTTGTTTGACTCACAAATTACTAATCACTAATGCAGATAATTTAAATGTGGTCTCGCTTAGATTAATGCTTTCGCTTCTCTCGTAAATCAGTAGATTTTGTTTTTAAATTATTGTATAAACGCCACTTTTAAAATAGGTAATGCAAATCACATTGTTTATTTTTCAAATGGCATTTATCTTAGATTGCTTTTCTAATTACCTTCTTTAAATTGCCAACATTTTCAAAGGTATACTTTATTTAAGCCCTTCCATAAAATAAGTTGATAGAGATCAGACCCAAAGACCAAGTAATTATTTTCCATTAAAAATATTTTGATTTGACATTTCTCATACTGTGACAAGGTGTGCCATCCTGTTGATCCGGAACCATGAGTTTAGGTTTAAAGAAAGACTGTTTGGATAACTCTAAAAATTTTACCATTGCAATAAACACGTTATTTCCTAATTATACTTTAGTATATACAGACGGATCTGTAGACCTATCCTCTTATAGAGGATGGAGTTCATATTCCCGAGTTAAACTATAATATTAGTTCACGTTTGGCAGATGGAACTAATATTTGCACTGCAGAAATCAAAGCTGTGGAAATGGCTGTAATCCAAATTAATAAATCTGACTGCAAAAATGTGCTTATATGTATGGACTCTTCTAGTGCTATTCAGAGAATACAAAGATTAGGTATACTATCCTGTTCAGATAGCTGCAGTTTAAATGTTAAAAGTCAGATTTACAATGCAAAACTTAAGAATATAAATATTACTTTTGCGTGGATACCTAGTCATACGAATATAAAGGGAAATGTCATAGCTGATAAACTTGCTAAATTAGGACTTAACAAACAT
Source organism: Psylliodes chrysocephalus (assembly GCA_927349885.1). Lineage (NCBI taxonomy): Eukaryota > Metazoa > Arthropoda > Insecta > Coleoptera > Chrysomelidae > Psylliodes > Psylliodes chrysocephalus. Next base: position 59,363,455 of record OV651816.1, read on the forward strand.
TATTCTGACGTAATGACAATGGATTATAGAAATATGCTACCCAGAGTTAAAAATAAAATTTGGGATGATTGGAGTGAAGAATGGCGAGAACTGAGCCAAACTAAGGGAAAGCAACTTTTTAATATATTAAACAAACTGCCTAGAACACCCTGGTTTTTTTAAATTAAATTAACAAAGGGACAAATCGGTACAATGTGCAGAATGAGAATTGGTCACTGCTATAGTTCTGCTCATCTGTTCCGAATTGGTATCCTTGACTGCCCAAGTTGCAACTGTGGTGAAATTGGAAGTTTAGGTCATATCTTGATGGAATGCAGTAATAATACAGATAATATAAAATTCTTATACCAAAAAATGGTTTTAGCTTTTCGACCCCAGTATTCCCCTTTATGTCTAAATGATTATTTACGAAAACCAATTTGCAATACAGCCATAATCATGTCATTTTTAAAATCTTCTAACATTAATTTATAAAAAATATTGTTCACCTAATTTTTTTTTAATTTTACAGAGCCAAATAGTATTTTAAATTTTATTGTATTTATTTTCATGTAACTAATGTTAGTGCTGGTTAAATAACTTGTATAAGTTGAGACCAATAAAGAAAAAAAAAACCATTGTTTTATTACATTGTCTTGTCTGTTACAGGTTCACGTTTTAGCCTCAGTCCTGAAATCCTTCTTACGCGAAATGTCCGAACCCCTGCTGACCTTCGAATGTTACGAAAACTTCATCACCGCAGCCAATCTCGCAGTCGAAGCCGATCGCATCGCCACTCTGTACGACATCCTCAAAAAACTCCCGCCCGCCAACTACGACCTAATGGAACGGTTAATGTTCCATCTAGCGCGCGTCGCCCTTCACGAAGAGACCAACCGGATGTCCGCGGCGTCGCTCGCGATCGTCTTCGCGCCGTGCGTGTTAAGGACTAACAAATTAGTGCCCGCTCAGGATTGTCTCGTGGACATTAGCAGTCAGACACAGTGCATCGAGACCATTATTAGAGTGCAGTTGAGGAAGATCCGGAGTACCTTGGATGATATCGATACGTTGGATACGGCGTGTCAGGCGGCGACGAATCGGTTGAGCAGCCTGCGGAGTAGTAAGGTTTTTACGCCGGACGAGCTGTTGCCCGCGAATCAGCCCTCTCAGCAACCTACGGACGAGGAGGAGCATTTGTTGGAGGATCACATACAGGAGATACAGAAAGAAAAAGTAAGTTCAGTAATCTAATTAAAATTAAATCGTTTGATAAAAATTACGTTCCTTTATGAATATATTGAAAAACGTCTCTTTCCACACTTTTTACTGAGGACCTGAGTGTTGTACAAAGACATAGGGGGATGTGATTACAGGATATCCTACCTCAGGGGTCGGCAACACGGCGCCCACGGGATTGACATTTTTATTGCGCCCTCACCATATTACTCACATATGGTGTTAGGAAATTAGTTCTATGGAACACTCGTAGGTATTGCTAAACGACCGAAATATGCAAATTTGAACCGTATGTATCAACTCCAAGAGGTCTCTATCAGATGGCTAAGTATTGTAACATGTTTTCTAATGCAGTCAACTTTAATATAGGTTATTTTAAGTTTTTAAAAAAGCAGAGTTGAATGTCTTACGACGTTTTTTTCCGATCTCCGATCGTAATGTTAAAAAAATTCCCATATGGATCCAACTTTATGGAACACAGTATCTGTATACTTAAGATAAGTCTGCACCATATGGGAAACTATTCCTTTGGCAACGACAGGTATTGAATTATATCCAAAGGAAAGACATCAGAGATATAAATTAATTTTAACACTCTACCTTTGATTTTGCTTACTAAAGAGAACGCCATTCTTGGACCGGTTTTGTCCTGATTAGGATTCTTCACCAAGAAATATGCATGTTCTCAATTCCAGTCTCTAATGGAATTAACAATTTCATAACAATTATGAAGAATAACTTTTTTCATAAAGCTAATAATACAGTTTCCCATTTGGTGCCGACTTAAGCAGACACACTGTATATTGCACCCTTATTGACAAAAAGGTTGCCAACCTACTACATCATTGACAACTTCTCAAAATCTATATATTTTGTAGTAAACAAGTTCATAATCACCAAATTGGTGGCAGACATCTAAAAATCTTCATAATGTAAAAGGTGCATGTTCGTAGGTGTCCATGATCATTTTATTACCAACTTTATAGAATAGCTCTATTTTGAAGAAAAAATTATTCTTTTAACAAATATATTGGTGTAACATATCAAAAATTAACCAAACATGTGGCACACTCGATTTTTTTGAGGGTTCAATAAAACAAATTTAAATTAATAACAGATGATACATTTTTTGAATTAAATAAATATTTTATTAGCAAAAAAAGCAACAATTTCAATAAACAAAATTTATGGATAGTTATTATTAATTATAAATAGCTATAAGTTTAAAAAATTGCCTATAATTTTAATTATCATCATAAGTCTACAAATATGTTGTCCAATGACTCTAAGTAACTACACACTTCTTCATCCAGAATTATATGTTCAACTCGTAACAGAATCAGCTCACCTCCATACCAAAATAATGATACACAAAATATGTTTCTAATGTAGGCCATGACTGACAAAGATTTTGTTATCTAATCTAAAGTCATAATAATATTTGGGTTGTATTATTTGAAGGATTATATTGACATTTGTGCACATACATTTGAAGTTTGGCCTTTAATTATATTGGTAATAATTAGTAAATTTGTCTTGTCTAATTCAGTATTCAATAAAGTTATTTCACTTTTCACACTTGCCCTCATTCATTTGTTCAGTTTTTGAAGTTAACTATCAATCCAAAATAAATAACTATTTTGATAGATCAAAGAATTAAAATTTCACAAAATCTAGGATTAATAATATCCATAAATAAAATATATTATCCTGGATTAAAAATGTAATCTTCTTTTATGCAACCCACTATATTTATGTAAAAAAACCTACATCTTATTACAACACAAAAGAAACACCAAAAAATATTACTAAACATCAGCTCACGGACTAAACACAACAACTTGAGCTGACCTGGACAGATAACATGATTTTGAGCAATACACAACTTTATTTTTGCACATGCGCGTACAAAAACGGTACACTGAAAACACCAGCTGTCGCTTCTCCTTGATTAGTATTCCTGGCTCTAGCGTTCCATTATAACTGTTATAGTTCAGTGGTCATAATAGGTGACGCACTTTTCATAGATGTACTTCATCAACTTCAGTGGCGTATGCCTTATTTTATATACATTTTCATAATTAAGTACTCTTTCAATTTTTGTACCATCTAGGATAGTCTAAATTATAATCTGTTTTAGTATCCACATGTATTTCTATAAGACCTTGTGTATTTAGGTTGAGTACAAAATGTATTTGTTATCTACCTTTATACAAAAACATAATTACTATATTAGAATTACATGACATAATAAGTAATTTTTCTAAAGTATGTTCTGTTAAATTAGTTCGTCCTTACTAGATAAACTCATACTAATTTTGACATTCCCCTATTACATATTTTTACCACACGAAAAACTAAATTAAATAATAATTGTATCCTTACAAAAAGCGATTGAAAAAAAAAATAATTTTTTTAGCAATATTACCGTTCGTAAATATTTTTTTCATAATTTTCACTAAAACGTGTATGCTTCACCGTTTATTTCATTTTATAGATAAATAATCCTGTCTATTAATAAAAAGTGTCTTTGTACAATAATCTGGTCTATACGTATTAGGTAGTTTACCATTACATTTGCTGTATTTTTTTAGGAACACCTAACCTCAACCCTGCCAACCCTCACCCACGCCACCTCAGACGATGATATGCTCTCCACAGATGGAGACGGTAGTCTCGATGACCTCACCTGTCTCTCTGACAAGCGTAACAATCAAAGGCCCATCGTTAGATCGATATCAACGGGCCCGATACCGAAATTGCGTCGGCAATTGTCAACCGAAGCAAAATGTTCAGAAGAATGCGGCGACGATCCGATAATGGTGTAAAAGGAAATTTGTTTCGTTGTAGAGTGTGATTGTTGTTTTATTGTACATAATACTTACTCGGGACTCGTTGAAATGAATTTATATTTTTAACATTTATCGTTACAGCAGGATGGAAGGTGATAAACAGAGTTCTTATCGCCAGTAAATATGTAAAATAGATCTGCGAAATTTTAATTTTAAGTATTTTTTTCTAATCTCTCATATATAAACGTCTATTTAAAAAAATAAATATTTTTTTTTAAACTATAAGCCAATTCTTCATTGCCAAAGTGTCAAATATCCTCTGTGTCAAACAAAAATCTCTTATTTTGAACTTTGTTTATCAACTTGCGCCTACAAAAGATGTTTTGTAGATCTTAAACCAACTGTATTATATTATTGTGTGATACCACATGTAAGAATCGTCTGGGTTTTTCGTTTTCGTCCCCTTGTATTATACATTTTTCTCTCCCTTCTGATCAGCATTAAGATTATTCGGCGCATTTTGAATCCAACAATAGATTTTACAAAATATTTAATTTTTCAATTTATATAAAAAACTACAGTCACTTAAATACCTTGTTCTATGATACCAATTGATATAATGGGTCGATATTTTATATATTATGACGAGTAATACATGGAAATTGGCGTTGCTACCGTCATCTGTCGTTAATTTCGAAAACTTTTCGAATCACCCTCATTTCATATAGTTGATCAGAACATACGTCGAATTATCTTAAAGATCTTCTAAGTGATACGTTTTTTTAAGCACATGCTAAGAGCCGAGACGATTGATTGATTTTTGTACAGATATCTGTAATCAAATTTAAAATGTTTACATATTGCTGGGGGTGAAATTGAGTTTGATTGTGGGAGCGTCGCCGCAAAGGTTGAATTTAAAAATGGTTTGTGTGAACACAATGTGATAATTAACGGGCTCTCTTAATTTGTAAATAGTCTTTTTTTGTTAAACTGTCATGCACAATATATGAAGAACATCAGTTGAGTTTCTTCTACATTTTATTTTATTATTTAGAAAAAGTAAAGTGTTCATTTCTTCCAATATTCAGTATAAGTGAAATGCATTTAGTTTTGTTAAATTGGAAAAGTTTGCCGTTTTTCAAGCTCTTTCGTCATTATGAAAATTACTTTATTAGTCCCATTATAAAGTCTTATTTTACACTTCTGACTGATGATGTATGTCGAGTATTAAATGTGATGATAGTTTTGGTGCAGTAATAGTGTACTAATAAAGTACCAAATAATTTTTTACTTATGCATAATATAAAACAGACATTTTATGTTGCATAATTTTGTACCAATCATGAAAAGCAGGAAAAAATTAGTAGCCTTCTGTCATTTCTGACATATTTAATTTGCATATTAGTCGAAGCATTTGTGGTGTTTATTTAAAAGTATGGCGAAAATTTTGTCGTTTATTATTTAAAAATTAAAAAAATCGACTGGCTTAAAACATTCCAATTTATAAGTGAAATAAAAAATGAATAAAGTCAAACGCGGTAATAAGTAAATATGTTTGTTATAGTTGTTGTGAAACGTCAAATGTCAATTTTCACCCCTCGCTATGATCAGTTGTGATGTCGAAAATATTGATGTACTATAAATAGGCAGGGTAATAAGAATTTTACCGTTTATAGAGACTCTATTTTGAATTAAAAGTATTTGTTTTTGGTGTGGGAGTTTTGAAAACAAAAATCGCAGTTGGAATCATTTTATGAAAAGCCCAACATTAAATATAGTAATATAAAAATAACTCAAAGCCAATGTCACATAAATATGAGTGACTGTTTCTTTGAAGGAAACAACTATTCTTTTGGCTAATACCACAACAGGCATTGAATTATATTCAAAGGAAAATAGCAGAGATAGAAAATAATTTTCAACACTACATTTGATTTTGCTTACTAAGGGGAACGTCATTGTTATACTGGTTTTAGCCTTATTTAGGCTCTTCAATAAGAAATAGACATCTCGACTCGAATGAAATCTGCAGAGGTATGAAATTCAATTATCTACAATAAAGGAGGTTGTGAGTGTAGATGGTGTTACTATATTCACTATGTAACTACTTATTCACTCATAATCTCCTTTATTGTAGGTGATTGAATTTGATGTCTCTTTTCAAGTTTCATTAGAGACTGAAATTGAGATGTCTATTTCATACTGACGAGTACAAATAAGGACAAAACCGGTCTAAGAATATCGTTTTCCTTGGTAAGCAAAATCAAAAATATAGTGTTGAAAATTATTTTCTATTTCTGCTGTTTTCCTTTACCTATAATTTAAAGCTTGTTGCGGTGTTAGCCAAAGGAGTAGTTGTTATCCTGGGGGAAACGGTCGCTCGTATTTATGTGACAATGTCTTCTATTTTTTTTATTTTATTTTACGTCTTGGTCACATTTAAGTTGGATCTTTTTCCTTTTTATTAAATATAATGTTGCTGTTGATGCGCGATATTTTAACAAGAAAATATAAGTAGAAACCAAGGATCAGTGTAGTATCATCAGCAAAAACAGGATATTTTTAATCGTTACTAAACTTATTAACTGGAAAAAGTTCATCTTCTCTTCTTCTTTTTCTTTTTTTTTTTTCTTAATCAGAATTAAAGTTCCATGTTTTCTGTTTTGATCCTTAATATTAATTATTTTTTATCGAAGGCTTTTGTTAATTTTCATGCCATTATTTTTTATGTTCTTCCTCTTTATTCCACTTCTAGATTTTAACTCTTAAATTTGAATTAGTCCGTACCATCAATTGAGCTGCTTTTGATGCATTTATTTTTGTGGTTCTGTTCTTTTTATTCGGTTCTATTAAAAGTACTACCTTTCTTGCTTTGTCAATTTTTCTAAACATTGCGGATTGCTTATATTTCTTCATTTTCTTTTTTCCAAATATGTAGTGGTCTAAAGACAAAGCATGTATTTCATTCATATTAGCATTTTCGTATTTTATTTTATTTAATTTTGATGTTCTTCCAGGAAGTGTTCATTAAAAATCATACTGGTTATTGCGCTTGCTTGTTTATTTGCATTCCCAGCTAATGTATCTCTTCTATCCATTTAATATAAATTATTTCATTTTTACTTGAATGTCTGGTATTGGGATTATGTCATAGTCACGCCATTTATTAGTAAGCCAAATTTATTATACTTATGTTTTATATTTCCTATCATGTTTTTAAAATTTGTTAATCTTGGTTTTCCATTATAAAAACAAATGGAAAGACGGTCACAAACCAACTAAGGGTCAAACAGTATAAAAGTTGCACTATATAGAGTGCACCATAACTAATAAGACACAGAGTAACCACAGATTATTTGAATCAAAATATGAGAATTGTGTAAAAGGTTTTCTGGTAAACGTGAAAAAGGTTATTATTTAATTTTGATCTAATTTCTGAATAGCTCCTGTAACGAAATGTTAAATAATAAATAAAATAATAATCCTTACCTAAAATAATATCTCTTTTCCAAATTTGGCAACAACTTTGGTCAAAACCTTATAGCTTTTTTCCAAATAATCTGTGGTACTCTACGTCCACCATGTGTAAATATTAAAGAAAAGAATGAACTGTCAATATCCGGTTATTTACCAATAATGTTATTTTTGTTTTCATTATCCCCACGTCGTTTTTGTTATTCAACCGAATATGACTGTTGCCTTTTATGTCAAACATATTTTAAAAAAGGTTTCCTGCATATCAGTAGGGGTCAAAGTTCCATAACGATAAGTTTGTAAGTTATAAAATCGTTGTTTGAATTGAATTTTTACTTTTCTTTTTTTCGGTTATGTATGTAATTTGTAACTAAAACGCTTATTTATTGACTGTCGACAAACTTTTGAACGGTTAATTCAGGTAAGTTTAACATAAGAATATGACAAAAAAAATATTTATTATATCTATTGTTAGTTTATTTTGAACCTGTACTAGAATATAAATAATATACTATTCTGAAGTATTTTATGAAGTCTGAAGAACATTAAAAAAAAGCAAAAATCGTTTTCAAAAAATAAGTGGAATAACCTATTAACGATTAAAATATATAACAGAAATATTTATGTATATGTAATCAAAAAATTAGTAACTTCGTTATGATACAGGATGTTTAAAAATCAAGCTCGAATCAAATTTAACTGTTAACTGAACATTTGACACCAATGGGAAAAATGTACCAAGCTAGAATAATAATTTTGTATGATTAAAATCGATAAAATTGTGTGTAAAAATGGGTAAATGTTCTTTGGAATGCCCTGTATTAGCTTAAAAATCATATTAGAATTCAAAACTTTGTTAAATTACATCTTTATAGACTACCTGTCCGAACAAAACCGAATAAATCTTTGTAAAATTCAAGGTCAAAATTGATGTTTTTGGGCAAAACCGAATAAATCCACTGTAGTTTAAGAGCAGTTTGTTTTCTCTTATATTAGTGCGCCTAGTTTTGAATTTTGACTTTGGTAAAACTGATTAAAAATCTTTTTTTTTGTCATATTTTTAACAAAAACCATTTTTCAAAATTATACTGGCAAAGGATGTATTATTAATGACGTCTCCAATAGTAGTATTGTTTTAACAAAACAAACGAAAGTACGTTTTGTGCAATTGAAAAGTCGTGTTTGCCCAAAAATCGTTTATAGTGGGTTTATTCGGTTTTGCTCTCAATTAAAAATAAAATGTACGAGCCCTGACAACTAAATGTTCGGACAAACAAATATTTATTGAAAACGTTAATCTACACAAACAATCTGTGAAGCCATATTAATTCTTTTGTAGCTTCACTAGCGGCTATTTACTCTGCTTCTGTGGTCGAAAGAGAGGTACTTTTCTGCTTCTGAGTAAACCACGTTATAGCACAGTCCGAAAACTTTGCAACCACGCCAGTTCGTGAACGTCTAGTTTCCGGATCACCTCCGTAATTTGCATCACTAAAGATATTTAAAACATTCGGTTCTGATGAATTTGCTTTATTAAACAATCCTAAGTCAATAGTGCCACGTAAATACCGAAATAAACGTTGTAACTGCACGCCAATCCGATATTTTTGGCCAATTAAGTCTCTCGGATAAAACACTTACGCCATATGCTATATCTGGACGTGAAGCAACCATTAAAAACATCAGTCTTCCAATGCCCTCACGGTAAGATATATTTTCATTCACATTTTCATCAGCAATAGATATATTTTTAATCTCACAAGGAGTTTTCACAGAATTTGAATCCTGCATATTAAAGCGAGTTAAAATGTTTGCTATATATGCACTTTTATTTACAAAAATACCTTCAGCCATCTGTTTTATTTGTAAACTGAGAAAACTATCCAATGAACCAATAGTAATTTTAAAATTTTCCTTTAGGTCGTTGATAAATTTCATCATCTCACACTCGTTACTGCAAGCCACGAGTCCATCATCCACGTAAATTACTACAATTAATATCTGGTTATTCTTTATACGTAGAAACAAACATGGGTCAGCTGAACTATTTATCATTTCTGATGAAATCTACAAACCGCTTGTTCCAACATCATGGAAACTGTTTTAAGTCATACAAGCTACGTTTTAGTTTACACATTCTTCCTCTATGATCATCAAATACCTCTGGCTGCTTCATATAAATTTCCTCCAGCAGTTGACCATACAAAAACGCTGTCTTCACGTCAAATTGTAACAGTTTTAGACGTTCAGATGCAGCTACACTAAGGACTGTTCTGACTGCCACAGGACTAAAAGTTTCATCATGATCTATTCCAAATTTTTGGCTATAACCTTTTGCTACCAATCTAGCTTTGTAGCGGCTAATACTTCCATCTGCATTTTGCTTTATTTTAAATACTCACTTTGAATCAACCTTTTATTTTCTGGCAAAGTTACTAGGTCCCAGGTATCATTTAAGCCAAACAATCCATTTCTTCTTTCATGGCTGTTCTCCACTGTTCTTCTTCACTAGACTGAACTGCTGCAGTATAAGAGTTTGGACTTCACACTCGGCTAAGAGTAAATAGTCATCAATACAAGTTAAAAGTTGATTCTTACTACGAAGGTTGTAATGGTGGTATTCAATATTGTCCAAATCATGATTCTTGGACTCAAACTCGTCAGACTCATATTGTATTGTTACTATATCACTTTCGTTCTCTTTGTCTAGTTCAACTTTTTCATTAGTATTTTCTTGCAAAATGTTCTCCATTACTCTATGCTCTACAATACTTTCTTGTGTAAACATTACATCTCTACTCGTAATTGCCTTATTTTCGTCAGGCAACCAAACTCTGTAACCGTCTTTGTCACCACAGTACCCAACAAGAAAACCTCCTACACTTTTCTTGTCGAGCTTTCTTCGACACTGTTTAGGTATATGTACAAAACATCTTGTTCCAAATATTCGGAAGTAATCAATTTTAACATTTTTACCTTGCCACAGCTCAATTGGGGATTTGTTCGTTACTGGTGTTGGTCCTGTTCTGTTAAGAACATATGCAGCCGTATTTATACCCTCGCCCAGAGTTTGATAGGCAACTTCTTAGTATGTATCATGGTTCTTACGCATTCTACAAGAGTCCTATTTTCGCGTTCTGCTGCGCCGTTTTGTTGGGGCGAATATGGCATAGCGACTCTAAAATCTATTCCATAAGATTGAAGAACTGCTTTTACCTCTGTGTTATCAAATTCTTTTCCTCCATCACTCAGGAACTGTTTAATTTTTTTATTTGCTTCTCGGCTTCTTTTAAAAAAGTTCGAAGGCAATGTACTACATCAGACTTTGTTTTAATGAAGAACACCCTACGAAATTTTGAGAAGTCATCCTTGAAAACAACGTATTACTTAGTTCCACCCAAAGATAGCTCTTGCATGGGCCCGCAAACGTCTGCATAAATCAGATCACCTGCCTTCGTAGGTCGAGACATAAAATCTTTGAATGGCAACCTATGCTGTTTACCCAAAATGAACCCTTCACAGTGTTCATCAGCATTTTCGTGAACTATTTGTATATCATATCTTTTCCAAATTTCCTTAATATGCTTTTTATTTTGGTGGCAAAGAATTTGATAACGCAGAAGTAAAAAATTGCTCCATTAAACGATCAAAACGTTGTCCCAAACTCTGTTCATATACTGATATAAGTTTTTCCCAAATTGAATTTGCACTATCACACGTTGAAGTTAACTGTACATTTGCTTCATTCATGCTACCAACAAGTATTATTTGAGCAAATGCATCACGTTTTTTAAACGTTCTCAGTTCAGTTTCATATTTTTCTCGAACTTTAGCAGTTGCATCTTCATTTGGTTCATCAGGAATCTTGGTATCATCTACGACTAACTCAAGCACTTCTTGGTGACACAATAGCAACTCAATTTGGCGACGCCATGTCGTCCAGTTCGACGCTCCTTTTAATTTATCGATGTGTGGTTTGAACTCCATCTCAAAGGATACTTGCATGACACCCAAAATTCAAAACTTCGTTACGTCACACACCTCAGGATCTAACATGATCTGGGCCCATAACCCGTTGAACTTATAAGTTTGTGACTGAAGAAACCAATGAATAATTTGAACAGGAAATAGAAGTTTTTATTTGGAAATCACTACAGCGAAAATATATCCAAAACTTGACTGACTTTTTTATATAAACTCAAAATTGACAATACACATTTCATATACAGTATGTCTAAAATAATAATACAAATCAAATGTAATTTTGCAACTTCAACAGTTCGGATTCATCTAGTTACCGTGTATAAAATATAGTAGAGCGTCTATAATCCGGATTAATTGTGACCGGACCCTGTCCGGATTATCAAAATGTCCGAATTTTCGAAAAAAAAAAAAACAAAAAAGGCGTTTGTGTTCATAACAAAAGAAAACTTGTTAAAACAAGTCAATAATTCACTTTTGTTGTTAAATAATTCAGTAGATAAGTAGAACCATTAATTAATATGAACTTATATTTTAATGAAAGAATATACATACATATGTAATTTATAATATGTATTTACGGAATACTGTACAGTTTATACATTTTTGAACGGTTAAAACGACCCCGCCTGTCGCATCAACGCTTTTGTTTGACAAATATGTATATACATACATACTTCACTCCAACTTTTTTTGTTTACCAGAATTAAATCCGGATTATAGACGGTCCGGATTATCGATGCTCTACTGTAAATAACTTTGATATTTACTTCTTAAAAGTTATTAGTTACTTGACAATTAATTGCTAGAAACCGCTTTACCAAAATTTTTTATGAATTTGGTCAAAAATGATGAGGAAGTGCGACAAATGTAAAAATTCGTGAATTGCGGATGAATTAGATTTGGCTAAGTCGTCAGTTGGGAACCCACTTAGGCACTATCGTGAAAGTGGAAGGGTCCAACCTACAGGCAAAAGTTCGGGTAAACCCGAAATTGTGTCTGATAGGGATGGATGATTGCTAGTAAACATTTGCAAACTGGATCGTAGTAATATTTTTAAGAGCCATCACAGCCCAATGGAACGCAGAAACAGGAGAGTGCTGTGAAAGTGGATACACAAATCAGTACTTAGTTTTTATAAGGCCTGTTCGGAAGTTTATTAAATCCATGATTTTTTATTATTTATAATGTGTTAGGCAAAAGAAAAAACTCTGGCTAACAGGGAAGCAGAAAACAAATCGGTTCAATTGGCCAAAATCGAAGATGTCCTAGATCGTTGAAGGCATATTTAGTGACCAGTCGAAGTTTGACCTGTGAGTGGCCGATTTTCGTAAACGAGTTTTTAGAACTAAAAATGAAACATTTCATAAAGATTGCCTCAAAAGTACAGTAACATTTCTTTAAAGCATTATGATTTGGGATACATGTCCGCAGTGGATCTAGAAAGGTATGAGTTGCTAGAAAGCACAATTAATGTGACAAAATATCAAGTATTTTTGAAAAATAGTCTTGTCTTGTGCCAAGCGCAACAGATCTTTAGCGAGACATGAATTTTATATTTGCTGCATGCCATACGGATAAAACTAGTAAAAAATTGTTTGGAAAAATAACATGAGGATCCTCTCATGGCCTTGGAACTGTCCGGACCTTAATGATATCAAGAAGACATTGTGGCATAAAATGAAACAAAAATTGCGTGATGATTCCTAAAGGACCTTGCCGATTTGAAGATGAAATTGGACGAATTATGGCAAAGTTTCGCCCCTGACATATGTCACTCATTAATAAAAACAATGCTAGACAGGATTGCAGCGGTTGTAAAACCGCTTGGCGATATAACGCTATATTAGTAATTTCTGAAAATGTCCAAACATTTAGTTGTCACAAGATTTTGCAATATTTTTGTTTATTTATTCGTTCATAGTGTATTTCAACGTATATAGAAACCAAACCTATTAAATATATATATATTAAAAATGATAGACTTTATTTAATATATTGTTAATGTAGTTCTTTAGTTTAATTATTTATTTTGTGTACTTAATGTTTTCAATAAATTTTTGTTTGTCCGAACATTTAGATGTTAGGGCTCGTAGATCAATAATATCCGAATCAGGTTAAGTTGCTGTCTATTAAACATCCTGTATTATTTTGTTGTGTCCCTTTGAACAGTTGGCAATCAAGTGTGATCCTTAAAATTATTTTTATGAAACGCAACAAAAAGTCCTGAAAATAATGTAAAAGAGACATTTTTTGTGTGCCAAGTATAGGCTGATAATTATTACTATTAGTGTTATTGTTGGATTTTTAAATATTGCGATTCTTATGTCTTAGTGAAAATGATTCCAAAATGGCTGTTTACAGGTTGTCCCAAACCGATTAAAAAATTATCCAACAAAAAAATTAACTTTGTTATGAGTGAAACCAGGGACATCCTGTACAAGAATATAGTATGAACATATATTGTTGTTTGCAATACTCATATTTGTGACACATTTTTATTTAACAAATTTAAATTGAAGCAATATTCGAGGGTAATAAAAAGCATTCTTGGGCAAAAATTCGGAAAAATATTTTTTGTTGATAGTATTGTATACATATTTTTTTTTGTAACGGAAATGTAATTTGATTTCTTATTACATTCGTTGTATCTCTTAATAGACTCTAATTGATTTATGAAATTCATACGTTAGAGCACTTCCTCGTAAACCGTTTAAGTTTCAATAGAGACGTATTTTCATTTGTTTTGAAAACATGTCCATGAGATTATTGTAACAATTTTTACATTTATAATTATTTATTGATTTGACATTACAATACTTCTCAAAGAAGTCACTTTTTTTATGTTATATTAGAAATTATGAAGAGTTGGAAATCACGTAAATGTAAATTTATAAAAATGCCGTTTGGACTAATAATCCTAACAAAATTATTTATGTACAGTTAGATTCATCGTTAATCTAAACATTGTTTGTGACTTCTAACTCGCAGGTGTGCATTTATCGTTTAAATGCAATATAATTAGTCAATTTTTTACAGATCAAACTTGAGAAACCTAATTAACCCTGCTTTATTGTAAGTTTTGAATTATATTTAATTTACTAACCTTTTTTATTCCGTAAGATTCGTTTTTTTTTCTACATTGTAATTTTTTAATGGTAACACAAATCGCGTGTTAATTTTATATGCCATTCCAAATTTTTGTCTTGAAGAGCTCAAAATGACTGCATTCCTATGTACTCTACAGGGTGTTCAAAATGTCTACTACGGGGGGTTTTGGACATATTCTTTTGTTAATTTCCATACTGTTTGGTCCATATCAGTATTAAATACTAATGAACCAAATTATGTTTTATATAATTTATCGTTTTACCCGATTTTATATGTATTTTAATGTTTATCTTACAACCTATTCACTAATATTTCAAATGTTTTGGAAAATATTAATCAAAAAAGTTTACAAATATTTTGGACACTCTGGACATTTTTATTTTAATCTACTGATAACCATGATATGGGGCATTTTAGTGACTGAGTTTTTTTGTAAATGTGAAGAAGACGTTTATATCTAAATTAATAACTATACCAAATGTTAACAATAATGACAGAATTGTTTATATCAGTATACAAATATGATACATAATTTGTAAATAAAAAAAATATTAAGATATATAAATATTGGTTTTTATTTTCCTTATGTCCTATTTCTAATCAAGAAATCTACGCAAAACCGCTATGAATATTCTAGAGACAATTTTTTTCGAAAAATTGAAGGTCTCCAATTAAGCTTAAAATCGGCATAGGATGCTTTTTTAATATTTAAGAAATAATTTTAATAAAATAAGGCTGTTTTATAATATTGTGACTGCCCACCCCATCTTTATTTTTGATTTGTTCTTGTTATTTTTGTTTACTCTCTTTGAAATGTTATTATTTACCTCACAAGTTTATTTTATTTTAAATTATATACTTACTGTATTTGGCCTATTTCCTCTAGTAGTAAAAGTGATCGTCTAGTTGTGATAATGTTAATTAAGGTAAACCAGGACTCTATGCAAAGTTTGGTGCAAATTGATAAATAAAACATACAAATTCATATTTAAACTCTTTTTATTTTTCATACTTTAAATGTGATGCAATAATTAGCAAATTATAATATTACAAAATTGTTACTGAGATCTCACTTGAGTTCCGTTCAAACGCAGACCATATTCATTTGCTATCAATATATATTTTACTTAGGTTGATGACCAACAGAGTTAACGAACAGCGCCAATTCGCCAGTTGGTTAACTATTGAGTTGATGTTAATTTGATTCCATTCTAGATATATACAGGTTGCACCCTCTTAGGTCACTATTACGATGAGTATAGAGGTGATTACCAACGGAAGTAACAAACAGCGCCAATTCGCCAGTTGATTACCTTACTATGTTGATTTCACATATACTTTGTTTCAAACCTTGTAGAACGGGTTGCTTAGCGTATAGGCGTCCCCTCTTGAGCTAACGAACAGCGTATTCGCCAGTTGGTTAACTTACTATTAAATTTTACCATCTTGGTTTGTACAATTTATCCAAGATAGCACATCCCTGTATATCTCTAAAATATTGATTTTTATAATTTCTATTGAAAAGACTTAATACAACCCTGTATATGTTTTAATATTGATTATTATAATTTCTATTGAAATACTCAAATTTTCACCCATCAAAACAGATGATTGTCCTGTCTTTCGGGGTGTATGACCTGAAGGCCATGTGGTTTATTGATAATATTTTACAGCAAATGTCAAGCCTGTCCTTAAACGAAACCCGGGTAGTACCTCAAAGAAAGGTACATAAATCTTTTGACTCACCACTGAAAATAGAGACATTAGATTATGTACTAATTTCATCTAGCGTTGTGGCGGCGTCGATTTAGGTACATCGCAGGTTAAGCGTCGAGGCGCCTAGCGTCGTAGTGGAAAGGAAGGTATTTAATACGGTACTGTATTGGGACAGATATACGATAGAATTATGTAGGTGGTGCGGGACGTAATATTATGAAGGAAATATTTAGTGACGGCAAGCGTCGGAAATACGGCGTGGAACGTTGAGCGTCGAAATGAGCGTACCGTAGGAAATACTTAGATGGTGAGGAATGTGACAACGTTCGATACGTAGGAAAGTAGGGCGTCTGGACGTCGAGCGTCGAGACGTTGGGCGTCGGGATGAATATAGTGATAGGAAATACTAAGTGGTGTTAGAAGTGATATCGTTGAGATGTCGAAAGGTAGGGAAGTGGGACGGAGAGATGTTGGGCGTCGAGACGTTGACACCTTTGGGAAATAGGGGGTATTGTGGGATAGACGTCGTTTAGGAAGAGCGTTTAGGAAAGGTACAGACAATAAAGTGATTGCTTGAATGTAAAATAATAAAATGTATGCTTGCACATCAAATGATAAAAATTGAATGAATATGAGCTCCTTTTTGTCAGACTTTTTATAATAAAAGTTTTAATGGCTTTGTGACGTCTCTGTCTTTAGTTCTCATAGAAATACTGTGGGTGCAGGGGGTGGGTTATTTATTACTTGTCTTGAAAGCTTTGTGTATTGAAATATTGTCGAAATCGGTCTAGAAATCGAAACTAGCAAGATAAGCGAGTTAAGCGCTTTAACGATAATTACTTCGTGAAAGAAATAAGTTTTATGGTGTTTTCTTTGGGCTGGAACAATTTATGGTCACTGATTGAGCTGAACATCAGCATATGTATGGAATATATGCAGGTCCTAGAAAAGACAGGGCCGTTGCAGCCCGCTTGAACGCCGTCTTGCAATTGTGATCACAGCACCTTTTGCTAAATTAGCACATATATTTTATACAGGGTGGCCCATTGAAAACGTACCGCAAGGCATTACAGTGTGGAAAACAACTTTTCGGCGAAATCCAAAAACACGTCGTTTGTGAAGGGGACAACTTTTGACGCAAAAAGCATAGTAAAACCTTCAACCCCCCTCAGTAGGGGTGTCATCGTCCAATTTTTTTCAAAGGGAAAGGGGCTCAAGTGATAACTCATTAAAAGGGTCTTGTCATTCCTTATACAAAGTTGCTGAGTTTATGAAAATCGAGCCACAAGTTTAGAAAATTATGGAGTTTTGAAATTTAAACAATAGTGTGTAATGGAAAATGCAAAAAGCGATTCAATGCTTACCGTATTAGTCAAGTAAATGCTCGAAGTGCTGCCTGCCAAATTGCATACAGTGATACAAGTTATCTTCAAACCGTTACCGTACATTTTGGAGCATTTGCGGTGTCACTTCGCGACATACATTAATTCTTCTAATAGGCCAGGTGCAGTTTTGTAAACTACGCTTTTTATGTGTCCCCAAAAGAAAAAATCTAAAGGACTTAAGTCGGGTGACTGAGATGCCACTCAGTTGCGCCATTTTGTCCTATCCATCGTCCTGGAAATGTATCATTTAAATAATTGCGCACAATTAGCGAGTAATGCGGAGGAGCTAGTCTTATTGAAAAATCAGTTCCTGTTTGTTCTATGCGGGGTTGATGGCATTTTGTAGTAAATCCAAGTATATATCGCCTGTTTAATTTCTAGGAAGGAAAAAAGGGCCTACATTGGAATTTCCAAAAATACCAGCTCATACATTTAACTTCTCGGGGTGTTGTGTGTGTGTGTCTCATGGAAAATCCTTGGATTGCTGTCAGACCAGCGAATCAATTATTATGCTCGACCATCTAGTTTCAAAAAGTGGTTTTAGAGTTAAAAATGGAAATATGTTATTTTAAAACAGTCCAACGATTAGTTGAGGCCGAAAAAATTTTAAAGGTCTTGAAATGTAGAAAAGAATTGCCAGTTAGAATTGTGACTTTTTACTGCATAATTTACAACCAAGTTTAAACTGTGGTTACAAGATACGAAAAATGATCTTGGATTTTAATCGAGAATATTTTTTTCTAAACCTGCATACTTGCTTCGCATGTTGGCACCATTATTGTATCCCTGGAATCTCATATCACACAAATTTAAGTTATTTTTTTAAAGCATTTAGTAGATTTTTTGTAAATCATCAGCTGTTGTCTTCTATTGGAGCAAAATCTAAGAAGAGTTCTTCAACAATAATTTTCCCTGTGTAACAACCAACTAGCCTAAAGACCATTTGTAACTACTGATAGGTCTTTAGCTACTGTTGTTAATATACTATTAAGGGGTTAGGGCAGCGCCGTCACCAGCCAAAGGGCCCTGGAGTCCAGAAGGAACATCCATTCACCAGTGGCAAATAAAAAATAATAAAAAAATTAAATTAAAAGAATAAAAATTATCCCTTAATAGCATAGTCTAGCGGTTCTTGGCAACTAGTTTTAGACTCTCTTAGTCCCAAGGGAATAGAAACGCCGAGGCTTCTCAAATGCTTGGAGTATTTTACTGATTTGGAAAGGGAGGAGAGATTAATAATAAGTATTAAAACATTAACAAATGTATATTAACAATAAGTATAAAATTTGACTAATAGTCTTAAGAAAAAAACAAATAAAATTCCATTTAGGGAATAAAGCACTATAACTACATAATATAAACATATGCATAAGATAAATATGATAATTCGAGACGAAAATGTAAAATTGGCAATTATATGTAAATCAATCAATTATTATTAAACATAACACTTTAAAATTAAGTTAAAAATATTTACCCATAATTTACAAATAGTACACAAAACTTTACACATCACATTGTTTTCGGACTTAAAAAAGTCCCAAAAAAAAAAGAGAGCTTTCACCCCTTGGGCGAAAGTTCTGGACCTTAGTCCGAACTCGACTGGGAGCTTACTCGAGAGTCTTTCTTTCTGTCTCCTCTCTATATAAACCAAAATTTACGTGAGGGTTGTATTTTTTAAAAATATCACGCATTGACTAGATTAATAACCTGATTGTTTATTTTATTTTCATACGTATCTTCCTTTTTAATTTAAAACATTAAAATACTTATTTAGAATTTTTGGTAAATTCTTTATATTTCCAACTAATAATAATGCCAATTATTACATCTGTTTCATTATGCTAAATTTACGAACCTGATACAGACAGAAATTTGTTCTTGATAGCTCATTTCTGGAGTGCAATCAAGAATAATATAAAAATATTTTGATTTTTTGACCATCTTTAAAATATTTTCTCTTAAATTATTTCATTTTGAATTTGGTTGACAATATAATGATTCATTTTCTTTCTCTGCATTTGTACCCTCTTAGTATATTCAGCCATAATAGGATCGAATTTGGCAATCATTTCCACACATTTCAAGAAATTACCCTTATTATTTTGAAACAACTTCAAATTTTGACCGCGGAAGACCAGATTTTGTTTGGCCAAAAACTGAATAAGAGAATACCAATAACTGCATGCCAATATTTATTTTTAGCATTAAATAAATATTTATGAGATCAAACGTATTGTTTTGTTTTAAATCTAGTTAAACAGTCAGACCATGTCCTAAGATTTTGGAAATGCATTTTATTTTTTTCGTGAATATTTAAATGTTTACTCAAATGTTGCCAATCATTGTAGCCATTTCCATCAGTCAAAATCGGGCATTTGCAGTGTTAGTGTTAAATATGCTGAAACAAAAACAAAACACTGAATTTTCGCTACC
Organism: Psylliodes chrysocephalus; assembly: GCA_927349885.1. Lineage (NCBI taxonomy): Eukaryota > Metazoa > Arthropoda > Insecta > Coleoptera > Chrysomelidae > Psylliodes > Psylliodes chrysocephalus. The sequence goes on from OV651816.1 coordinate 59,383,568, forward strand.
AAGTATAGAAGCCAATCACGCCTGATTTTTCATTATTTGGCAAAATTGGAGTGAAGTATGATTCAAAAAATGTTCGCCGCCCCGTCTTGTCTTTCTGAAAAACGCAATTAGAATTGTTTATAAAGTTTAATATTCATTGGAGACAATGGGTGCGTTTACCAGACGGCAACAGTTGAGTAGTTGAGTAAGCGATCGCGTTCGGCAGGCACGATGACTACGCTGAATGTCATCTGCTGCAAATTTCACCCAGTGCGATGAATCTGCGCTGAGCCGACTCAACATATGCTTAGACATGCGCAGTGAGATGCCAGTTCATTGTTGCAAGTGTTTTTTTATGTACATATTATGGAAACTAATACAGAAAATTTGTTAACCTACAGTTTGGTGTTTTCTGACGTGGATCAGCATCAACCAATAATTGCAAACAATATACGGTTATGTTCAACAGTCTAATCTGACAGTTTTGTGAGAGACAGAGACTCAACGGAGCGTTCAGCCAATTTCCATCTGCTGTCGGATGTTAATGCCCAGCCGTTTAGCGCTTAAAGTTAACTGCTGACGTCTGGTGAACGTACCCAATATTATCGGACACACACCTGTATCTAGTGTTAATATCAAAAACTTCATCAGTTTCATTAGAGTTACAGTTGATGTCGATGGTTCCTTATTATCATCATCAAAATCATTTTTACCAAAGTCTGCAGTAAAAATAATGGATTTTTTAAAAACTATTTTTTTTGTTATTTTCCGAAACCTCCTCCCGTTTACGTTAGTTAGATTTTGGTAACCAGAGAGTTTCTTTTTAGCTTTTTTAGACATTTAAAAAAATCATACATGAAGGGGTTAGAAGCAAAAGGGTTCAACTGATTTTTTTTTAAATGAGGTAAGTGCAACTTAAACCGTTTTGCCTAGAACAAACTACACATTTTCAATAACGTGCTTTTTCTACCAGTTGATATGTCATTAAGACATATCATTTTACCAACAACAAAATAATAGTTTTAAATAAAGAAATATGCACTCATTTAAAAACAAAATGTCACTTGAACCCTTTTGCTTCTAACCCCTTCACATGACATTTTTGGGTCGGGGTTTGTTGAATCTAATTTATAATTACGAATTATTATGATCAACATAATATTACTTACCTTGTTACGTGCACACTTTACCTTGGGAATATTTTACCCTAAAAAGATAAAGATGTCTTCGAAAAAATGAATTTATTCGTAATAAGATAAATCACAATATTAATAATAGTTTTCTTTCATCTGTGTTTCGAAACCCTAAAAATAATAAATATAAATAACAATATCAATAAGATCTTTAGGAACATAAAACTTGCCAATAGATTTAATCACACCTTTTTTTTCTCGCCTTCATCGTCTGCATATATTTTACTAAGTGTAGTTTTACTTCTAAAAACAATACAAAATATAAATCGACATTAGATACCTCACGATGAGTAGAATGTTATTCCAACAAAATACTAAATTATAAATGTTTACCCTATTTAAATAATTTAGAGAAATTTAGTTATTCAGTTAGGTAGTTTAGGGTAGATTTTCTTTAAAATCTTTATTATGATTTTATATATGACTTGTTTATTTCCATCATGTCAAAGTCATTTTGTTGTCAATTTTCTTCTTTTTCAAATACTTCTAATTAATTAAAATAATTACATTAAGGTACAACAATCAGGATAATTTAAATATCTTATCTGGACATGAACTGACCACTGACCACTTTTTATAAATCTTTTTTTATACTCTCATATCTGACCTTTTTGAATAAAATGGCTTCTTGCTGAACCACCTGGGTTTAAGTTTTCGAATTTTCGGATTTATTTAGCCAGTATTTTCAACCCTCATCTTAATTCTTACAAGTAATGTTTCATTTAAGTTGAATCACATATTGTGGATTTTATTGCTTGTAAAAGAAAGGCCCCTCACATCTGTGGTAAGTTCAACCTGTCCATGCTTTCCTAAAAATCAAGTATTAATAATGTTGTTTCCTTTTAGGCCTTTAAGTACTTCTTTAAGTACTGATTTAAGTACTTATTTACGTACTTATTTACGTTTTATACGTTCATTTATTCATTGAATATTTATTTGACCAAGATTATTTGATTCGAGAGATATGACCGATAGATATTGAAGGTTCGGTATCTACCACCGATTTATCTGCAGCACCCATATAATGCATTAGCACCTTCTGGAGACATCACCAACCATTACCGAGTCCTGAGTTATCAGTCGATAGTAAGACTTCAAATCCCTCAGCCCTCAAGTAAGGACTATCTTTCTTATTTTAATGTACCTGAACGTAGCAGTTCTCATTACCATCTGTACACTAGAGTAAAGTACAATATATATAGTTGATAAGATTTAAGATAATAATTAAACTCACCTTTTTCTGTGCACCTTATAGTACTACAAGGGGGAACGTAAATCACCTTTATATTATTAACAGTATAGAGAAAATAATAAACATTTGTAGGGGATAATAACTCCATGGTAAATTTTGTGCATCAACTAAAAGATAAAAATATTAAATCAGATCTCAGGACAAAATACTTTCATTAACCACCCCACTCTCCGAATAATAAATTTAATAGAGCTAGCTTGGGAAAATAGTAATCTTTGCCACCCCTTACAGTCCTGGGGAGACTAGGAGCGTGGCAAAATGGCGCCCAACGTGTGTAAATTCTTCTAGAGTTAGTTAAAGACAAAGATTTTGTTGCGAACTTTGTGTTAGGTAAATAAATTTTTTGTTGTGAACTTTAGAGTTGAGTAACTAACTAATTATCTCTAAAAGCATATGTACAAGTTTAAATTCATTAATATTAATTAATATTTCAAATTACTTTGGGTAAATTAAATATATTTTGGTGGAATACATTTTCTCTGACTGAAGGGCCACAAGAATTAAATTTAAATCGACTTGTGGTTGGTTAATCAACATATTTCGTATTTCTTACGTTTATTGTCTGGTACTTTAGGGCTCCAGCATCGATATATTTGGATAAATATTTCATTTTTTAGATTAAAAACTTTTTTTTTCTAAACATAACCATTTATAACCATAACCATAACAGATTTATTTTATTTTGACAACTCTGTCAGGCTGTCAGTCAAAATTTGATCGCTTCTGTTTTGGGTTTTCGGTGGCCTTTTACTATTAGGGCTATTGCGAAAGTGACTTGACCTATTCAGAACTGTAGTTTACTTTTTTCATTTATACTTTTACTTTATCATTATAGGTACTAGTGTGGTACATACTAGTAGATATGTATAGGAAATAAGCTAGGTAGTTTTTATTTTTAAGTAACACAGCATAATTGTACAAAATACGGGAATTTTTTTTGCATAGTTTGAACTAGTTTAACTAGTAATTTAATCCTTAAAATACCTGCTGCGTCTTGGAATTACTTATCTACATAGTTAAGGTAAAGGGTTAAAAATTTTTTAGTTAGAATTTTTTTTTAGTTAGGGATTTTTTTTAGATAAAAATTTGTTTGGGTACCAAATAAATTTTTGGGTTTTATATTTTTTTTATTTGTTACTTCTTTAGGAAGGAGTGGGGTTTAAATATTATTGAATATAATATTTAAATTACAAACAAATTATAGGTATTAAAAACAATTATATTTATTGAAGTTTCTTAATCTATACATTGTAGGTACATTGTAGGTACATCATAAGTAGTTATTTAAGGATAGAAGAGTTAGATATATAGTTGAAATAGTTGGATTTTTAGTGGATGTAAATTAATTTTCAGGTTGCATAGTTAGGTATTATGGAGGTTAATAGGTTATTGAGTGATGAGCTCACTTATGAAATAACAATAAGAGGTCTTCCTCTTGGTAGATCGGTAGCGGAAAAACGTGCAATTTTAAGAGAAGCTTTACAAATGGAAACATATTTCCCATCTGCCGTGCCTCAAGTAACTGCATATGACTCTGTTGAAGAGTTACAAATATGTCGGCGTAAGTTAGGAGAGTTACAGGATAGTATTCAAAACTTTGATATTACCAACCGGAATAACGATTTCCATAGGATACAGTCACGTCTTTCGCATATTTCACTGAGATTGGGACGAATAGTCTCACAGTCTAGGAGTCAGGATGACATGAAGGCAGCTTTAGAAGAACAATCCTGCCACTTGAAGGTGGAACTAAATCGGAAATATCAAATTGTAAATTCGTCAAACAACCGGGTAAATATCGATGAAAGTGAATTAACTCAGGCAAGTCAATCACATTCTGGGGAAGAACCAAGGTCTATCTTGGATGATGAGGTCCCCTATGTAGAAGGGGAAATTATTCGTCCACGAGAAGAAGGAATAGTTTATGATCTGGTGCAAGTCAATCCATCAAATGCCATAAGGCTCTCAGATCACCATTTGCGAGAACGAACTCGGGCAGAGACGGCTTTTGAAAATAACAGGGTGAGGGTAGAAGACTCCAATGTACCGACGGTACGAGATAACTTTTCCTCAGAAGCTGGAACTCTAAGAGTTATCCAACATCTAGCACGGTTGTTCCAAAATCCTACGACCAATGCTGGAATTGATCAACCCTTACGTCCCGTGGGTGAACAGGGTTATCGAACGGTTCGACCACACCGCAATATATCGCAACCTTTTCTCGAAGAAGCTTCCAATCATCAACCACCTCAGCACATCCGATTCGCAGAAACTGCACCCTCAGAAGTTGAGTTGAATTTGAACCAGTTTGCTGCTGGAGTGAATTCTCCATTCCAATCCACTCTAAGAAATCGAAATCCTGGTACTACAATATTCCCTCCTACTGTTGCTTCTGACATACCTACTGAAGATGGAATTATAAATCCCGTGAGTGATAGCTTTCCACCGAGACATTCTTCTGGGCTACGTTATTCACAAGGTGACTTTGTAGAACGTCCGATGCACATCAGTAGATGGAATGTGAAATTTAATGGAAAGACTAGTGTTACTGATTTCCTGGAAAGGATAGAAGAGCTGAGACTTTCAAGAGGAGTTCCTAAGGAGCAATTACATCGTTCGGCTCCCGAGCTGTTTAGCCAGGAAGCACTCTTGTGGTATCGCACAGAGAAGTTTTCTTCTTGGGATGACCTAGTGTGCAAACTCCGAGAGGCTTTCCAGCCTTACGATTACGAATTCACGCTGATGGATGAAATTAGGCGAAGGACTCAAGGAGCTCAGGAGAAAGTAATTAGTTATGTTTCTGTTATGGAAACTCTGTTTAGAAAGTTAAGCCAATCCGTAACCGAGTCCACCCGTATTAATCTGGTAAAACGTAATCTATTACCTCACATCCAATCTCATCTCGCAATCCATGAAATTACTTCTATGGCTGAACTTGTCAGGTTAAGTAGAGCTATAGAAGAAACACAAATTAGAGTTCAAAAGTTTCAACCTCCTCCCACCAATTATCGGTCCTTGTTAGAGCCGGACTTGGCTTATAAAAGAGGGCCCACTCAACCTAATCTAACATCCATTGCTTCCGTAGCAACAACCAATGAATCTGCTACCGTTAATGCTAGAATTTCTAGTGCTGTCGACAATAAAACTCCAATATGTTGGAATTGTCAAAGCACGACTCACAAATTCAGGGCTTGCGATCAACCCCGAAGAAAATTTTGTTTTAAATGTGGTCGTGATAACGCGATAACAAGTACCTGTCCAAATTGTCAAAAAAAAGTAAGGGGGACTCAGTAGGTCGGCTGGAACTTCCCCTAGTATCCACAAATGCGACCGAATCAAATACAAGAGTCTTATTGAATTACATTATTGCCCATGCTACTGGAGACACTCGACCATATCTTCAAGTCAGTATTTATAATATTCCTATGTTAGGGTTACTTGATTCCGGTGCTACTCACACTATTTTGGGTAGGCAAGGGTGGAATAGATTAAAGTCTAGTTGTGCGATGAATATGTTGTCCGCTAAAGAGTGTATTGTGGCTAATGGTGAGACCTGCAATGTCGAGGGCTCTGTATTAATTCCTATCACCCTGGAAGGTCGTGTGAAACTTCTTGAAGTACTTGTCGTTCCGACAATACCTCATAGTCTTATTTTAGGATGTGATTTTTGGAGGACAATGGAGATTGTTCCTAATCTATTTTCGGGGCAATGGACTTTTAGAGAATTTTTTGATGAATGCTCACCAACAATCAGTGTAAATGTTATAGATTCTCTTCCTAATGATCAGCAACAACAGTTACATCAGATAGTTGATGAAGCTTTTAAGAAAATGGGATCCAAGTTTGGGTGTACCGACAGAGTTTGCCACACTATTCGTACCAAATCTTCACCTTTAAGGTCACGGTACTATCCCATATCACCGGTTCTACAGCGGCAAGTAAACGAGGAACTAAATCAGATGTTGGCAGACAATGTGGTGGAACCTTCTACTTCTCCCTGGGCTTCTCCTATCCTCCTTCTTAAGAAACCAGATGGTCGATATCGCTTTGTGGTAGATTTTCGACAACTAAATAAAGTGACAGAGCGGGATGCTTACCCATTACCTCAAGTGAATGCCACCTTAAATAAACTTAGAGAAGCTCACTACCTCTCAACTCTGGACATAAAATCTGCATATTGGCAGATTCCATTAGCAGAGGAGTCAAAACCTCTAACTGCATTTATTGTCCCAAATCGAGGGTTATTTCAATTTAAAAGGATGCCAATGGGTTTGCATAATGCACCTGCCACGTGGCAGCGCTTCATTGATCAAGTGCTTGGCCATGATTTAGAACCTTATTGTTTCGTTTATCTAGACGATGTCATTGTCTGTACTAGTAGTTACGAGAAACATTTGGAGGTACTTCGTGAAGTTTTCAGTCGATTGAGGTCAGCGGGATTAACTCTTAATAGGGATAAATGTCATTTTTGTAAGGGTGAACTAAAATATTTAGGGTATATTGTTGGCGCATCAGGGTTAATGGTCGATCCGGAAAAGGTAGAAGCCATTGTTAATTTTCCCCCTCCTAAAAATGTATCAGATGTACGACGTTTCATCGGTCTTTCTTCTTGGTACCGAAGATTTGTACCAAATTTTTCTACCGTGACCGCCCCTCTTTGCAATCTATTGAGGAAGGCTCAGAAATTTATGTGGGATGACAATTGCAGTCAGGCTTTTAGTAAGTTAAAGGAACATTTGGTGTCTGCTCCGATTTTAATGTGTCCCGATTATTCCTTACCTTTTACTATCCAGACGGACGCTAGCGATTTTGGTTTGGGAGCGGTGTTGACGCAAGAGACTCCCTCAGGCGAAAAGGTAGTAGCCTATTTGAGTCGGTCATTGACGAAATCAGAGAGAAAGTACTCCACTACCGAGAAAGAGTGTCTAGCTGTCCTTCACGCAATCGAAAAGTTTAGGCCGTATGTTGAAGGGTCTCGGTTCTCTGTAGTGACGGATCATTTTAGCCTAAAGTGGATTAACTCTATTAAAGACCCCGTGGGGCGTATCGCTAGATGGGCAGTCAGACTACAGCAATATGATTTTGAAGTTATCCATAGAAAGGGGAAGGATCATGTAGTTCCTGATGCACTGTCAAGAGCCGTGCCCTGTGTTGATAATATTAAAGTGGATATCGTTGCTGGAAAACCCGATCCACCACCTTCAGAGTATAAGGTTAAAGACATCTGGTATCAGTCGATGATCCAAAAAGTGATCAAATATCCCGATCGCTATCCGTTATGGAGGGAGGACTCAGGCCGGCTATATAAAAAGGCCAATCTACAATATCCTGAGCTGTGTGAACAAGCAGACGGTTGGTTAATTGTTGTCCCAAAAGAAGAACGGGCAGAACTAATTAAAGCGCATCATGATGTTCCAACCTGCGGTCACCTAGGGATATATAAAACCTCCGGTCGAATATCTGCACGGTATTATTGGCCCAAGCTGAGGCAGGATGTGGCTCGGTATATTAATCGATGCCTCACTTGTTTAAAAACAAAGCCCAATCAGACAGCTCCTGCAGGACTGATGTTAAGTGCTAGTCCAGGGACAACTCGTCCTTGGCAAATCATTAGTACAGATCTTGTTGGTCCTCTGCCACGATCGTCTTCTGGATTTTCCTATATTTTGACAATATGTGATCTTTTCACAAAATTCTTATTGATTTTTCCATTACGTACATCCAAAGCCAACAGTATAGTGAAAATCTACGAAGAAACTTTTCTGCTATTCGGAGCACCCCAAGGGATGATAATGGACAATGGAAAACAATTTAAAAGTCGGCTCCTGCTTGACTTACTGGCGAAATATGATGTCCACCCAAGATATGTATCCAACTTCCATCCTCAAGCCAATGCCGTTGAACGAACTCACCGTGTGATTAAAACCATTCTGTCTTCCTATGTAAGTGAAAATCATAGAGATTGGGAGAAATATGTTTACCAGGTAGCTAGTGCAATCAGATCCTCACGCCATGAAGTCACTCAGTTAACTCCAAACTTTGTTTTCTTTGGCAGGGAATTATCGTACTCCGGAAAAGTACATCATCCTGAGGCTGAGGAGATGAATGATGTACATTATGATGCGGAAATCAGACATACCGCTTTAAGCAAAGTTTATGCAGATGTAGCAAAGCGTCTAAAGCAAGCATATGAGCGTAGTAGTGTTCGATATAACCTTAGACGTCGTCCACAAAGGTTTACCCTAAACCAGATAGTGTTTAAGAAAAACTATAAGCTGTCAGATGCGAGCAAGGGCGTGACAGCTAAATTGTGCGCCAAATATGATGGACCTTTCAGGATTCTTAAAATTTGCTCCCCTTGGTGTTATGAACTTTGTGACGAAACTGGTAAAAGTCGTGGCGTATGGCATGCAAAGGATATCAAGGCTCATCCACCTGAAGATAATCTAGAACAAAACAGTGAGAGTGAAATGAATGATTAGTGTATATTATAGATTAGTTATAAGTAATGTATATAGTAGTAACTTTAAGTACTAAAGTTTTCTAAGGAAAACTTATCCACGTAAGGGGGGAGTTGTTACGTGCACACTTTACCTTGGGAATATTTTACCCTAAAAAGATAAAGATGTCTTCGAAAAAATGAATTTATTCGTAATAAGATAAATCACAATATTAATAATAGTTTTCTTTCATCTGTGTTTCGAAACCCTAAAAATAATAAATATAAATAACAATATCAATAAGATCTTTAGGAACATAAAACTTGCCAATAGATTTAATCACACCTTTTTTTTCTCGCCTTCATCGTCTGCATATATTTTACTAAGTGTAGTTTTACTTCTAAAAACAATACAAAATATAAATCGACATTAGATACCTCACGATGAGTAGAATGTTATTCCAACAAAATACTAAATTATAAATGTTTACCCTATTTAAATAATTTAGAGAAATTTAGTTATTCAGTTAGGTAGTTTAGGGTAGATTTTCTTTAAAATCTTTATTATGATTTTATATATGACTTGTTTATTTCCATCATGTCAAAGTCATTTTGTTGTCAATTTTCTTCTTTTTCAAATACTTCTAATTAATTAAAATAATTACATTAAGGTACAACAATCAGGATAATTTAAATATCTTATCTGGACATGAACTGACCACTGACCACTTTTTATAAATCTTTTTTTATACTCTCATATCTGACCTTTTTGAATAAAATGGCTTCTTGCTGAACCACCTGGGTTTAAGTTTTCGAATTTTCGGATTTATTTAGCCAGTATTTTCAACCCTCATCTTAATTCTTACAAGTAATGTTTCATTTAAGTTGAATCACATATTGTGGATTTTATTGCTTGTAAAAGAAAGGCCCCTCACATCTGTGGTAAGTTCAACCTGTCCATGCTTTCCTAAAAATCAAGTATTAATAATGTTGTTTCCTTTTAGGCCTTTAAGTACTTCTTTAAGTACTGATTTAAGTACTTATTTACGTACTTATTTACGTTTTATACGTTCATTTATTCATTGAATATTTATTTGACCAAGATTATTTGATTCGAGAGATATGACCGATAGATATTGAAGGTTCGGTATCTACCACCGATTTATCTGCAGCACCCATATAATGCATTAGCACCTTCTGGAGACATCACCAACCATTACCGAGTCCTGAGTTATCAGTCGATAGTAAGACTTCAAATCCCTCAGCCCTCAAGTAAGGACTATCTTTCTTATTTTAATGTACCTGAACGTAGCAGTTCTCATTACCATCTGTACACTAGAGTAAAGTACAATATATATAGTTGATAAGATTTAAGATAATAATTAAACTCACCTTTTTCTGTGCACCTTATAGTACTACAAGGGGGAACGTAAATCACCTTTATATTATTAACAGTATAGAGAAAATAATAAACATTTGTAGGGGATAATAACTCCATGGTAAATTTTGTGCATCAACTAAAAGATAAAAATATTAAATCAGATCTCAGGACAAAATACTTTCATTAACCACCCCACTCTCCGAATAATAAATTTAATAGAGCTAGCTTGGGAAAATAGTAATCTTTGCCACCCCTTACAGTCCTGGGGAGACTAGGAGCGTGGCAACCTCAACTTTAACTTTATACTTATACTTTATATATACAGGGTGTCCCAATGAAAAGTAGCCAATTTTCAGAACTGATAACTTTTAAACAGCTATTCGCAGAAACGTGCGGTATTACCTATATAGGGTGTTTTTTTTAAATCTTTAAATTCACCGTAACCAAATTTTATTAAATGGAATACCCTGTATATGTTTAGGTCATCTGTAAGATACACTCTTCTACTTTTCATGGTATTTTACAAAATAAATTTGATAAAATTTGGTTACAGTGAATTTAAAAGAGATTTTAAAAAACACCCTGTAGTAATATTCTGTCACTAAACCAAAACTTATAGCAAAATAACACATTTATTTTATTTATTTACGGAAAATCTCCTTTTACAAAATAATTATTATAAGTAGATATTTTAAACCTAACCTAAAGTATCACACAAAAAAGAAAAAAAAAACTTAAATATCTTAAATATCACAAAAAACTTAGAGCTAAAGCTAACTCGATAAGTACTCCCCCAGCTGATTTTTAAACCTAAACCGACTAACTCCCAAAAGATCAGGGCGGCTATCCTCGACAATCGCTAAAAAAACGAACCGTTTTCGAAAGTGAGTGGTTGAAAAGCGAGTAGTTTTTGAAATCTATATTCTTGACTGGCGTTCGATAAGCATTCGTTTTTTAAAACGTGTACGTTTTTAACAAGCAAATAATATATCTGGCATCACTGTAAACTGTCTATATCGCTGAATTCAAGTAATGTGCAGGCCATAAAAAAATAAGGATTATGTAATTTAATTACAACAAACCAATTATAAATTTATCGAATGATGATTTTTTCTAATCACATAATATATCAATGTTCAGGATAAACTGAATCGTTAATCAATGGCGGAAAAACAGCTATACGGGTGCTGTCAGTGTAACCTATAATTCTAGGAAAATCGTACGTTATAAAACCTAGTTTTTATGATACAAAATTAACTTAAAAACTTTGCTAATCTCATTCAGTTCTTTAATATCTTGTGGCAATTTTACAAAATTGTTAAAATTTCTGGACACAACGTGTGATATAGAAGAGCTTTGAACTACCGCTTGCAAGAAACCGCAAGCAAATTATTATCTATAAATAAAACATACAATAATTAAATTCTTACACGGTAAAATATAAAAAATATTCATTCAATATCCATTAAATTAAAAAATTGGATTCTGCCTCTGCATGTCTGAATCTTTATGTTATGTTGAGAATGGAGTGTTAATACACTGCGACCTAAAAGATCTATTGTGCCCCCTTCTGTCGCCAATGCACTAAGGCAATGTCTCAATGCCTATAACGACCCTTCCAATCCTATTTTCTCAAAGAAGTGTACGATTTGAAGTGGCTTCAAGTTAGGTAAATCTCTGCTTTTAGCATTCTTATCTTCCATAAGTTTTCTAATTGTACTAATTATTGTATTAATTGAAAGAAATTCTCAGCTATTAGACTTTTTTAGTACTGCAAACCATATTTATAAGAAATTAGATACTTTTGTAAGTATTAATAAAACGTAAAATTTGTTAAAATCAATCAATATTATTAAGCATCCTAAAAGTGACATATAAGTGACATTGATTAAATCCTTGAAAACATGCACGTTTTATCACAAACGTGTGAAAAATTCCGTTCGCTGTAAAACACCCGTTTTAAAAACGTACACGCTTTCAAAACGAATGTCGAGAATAGCGAATAGCTCGCATGTTACTAAAGCGTATACGTTGTTTAGAAAACGATTGCCGAGGATAGGGCCCCAGTGTGTTTGTTAATTTCATTTCCTTGCCTTTGAAATCTGGTTAAAGGGCTATTGAGTCCCTACTTCGTATGATGGAAGCTAATTGAAAATAATGGTTTCTCTCTAATATTTGTTGTTTAATCTAAAGTTTATTAGCTCCAACATATCCGGACAAGCTATATTCCCTTCCAGGGGGTTATAAAGAAATAAAAGATCATTACTAATTAACGTTTTCTCAACTGACAATAAGCGAAAAACGCACGTTTTTACGATTAGGCGCTTAAAAGTTATAAACTCTGGAAACGGGCTACTTTTCAATTGGGACACCCTGTATTTTGTAAATTATCAATTGGTTACGGTGAATTTAAGAGATTTTTAAAAAACACCCTGTATAGGTAATACATAATTTCTGTGTCACTGAAGCAAAACTTATAGCAAAATAACACATCAGCAAAAACCGCACGTTTCTATGATTAGGTGTTTAAAAGTTATAAGCTCTGAAAATGGGCTACTTTTCATTGGGACACCCTGTATTATCTTATATCTTAGGCTACTAAATGGAACAAATACTTCCAGTCTTCAATAACAAAATCTGCTTCACATATTTAACTATATATTTTTGCTGTTTCGGACGGGAACAACTCGGTTCACTATCTTCCATTTTACTGTAACGTCAAAACTAACAATATAACCTTCAAACGTTCATTGTTTGGACACGAATTCCTGCTGCGCGCACTAGGAATAAGCATCACAAGGACGCGAATTCGCGACCTCGGCAGCGAATATGTTAAAAAAATATTGTATACACTGAGAATTATTTCTTATAATTATCAGAAAGGTACCAGTGAAAGAGGATTCTAGGGTGATCCACCTATAACGTTATAATGAGATCCCCTAGGGACCGCCTTGGACTGTAACGTGTTAAATAAGGCTGATAGGTGGATGGGACAAACACTACTAGGATATCTAAAATATTTGTATGCAAAATTTTATTGAAATAGGGTGTAAACATTTTTATATGTCAATCGTTTTTGTTTCATATCAGTTACTTTTTTTTAATTCTTATAAAGTGGAGGAGTAAGTCGATATCTTTTATTCAATAGACTATACTTAATGTTTCTTATTGACCACTTTTATTACTCAGCAGGTAAGGTAAAAATAAAACAAATCCATTTTGTAATCATTTAATTTTATTTAATTACGAAAAATATGCTACGTAATCTTCTGTTTCGTAATAACATCGAGAAACCAATGAAAAGTTCTAAATTGTTAAGTATTTGAATTTGAATCACTTGTGCCGTATTTCTTTTTATTTTTTGGACATCTAATTCACACACACGTTTTAACAATATTTCAGATTTTTTTTTGTAAAACAAATAACAAATATATTCATCGCGTTGCTCTAAAGAACAAAACATAAATTATTAAAAAAAAAGTCCCTCATTGCTCTGCTATCTAGAAAAATTTACAGGGTACAGGGTGTCAACAGACAGGAAAGTACTCGATAAATAGTGAAATTTTGACAGAAGCTGAATAAACAGTTACGTCATCTGTAGTTAACATCTACAATCTCTTTATGTACAAATAGAATGCAAAATAAGATAGTCCGGGGTTTCATGGCGATTCTGGTTTAGTCTTTGTTTTTTAACAATCGCGCACTTTTTAGTATATCACTTCGTACACAGTGGCCTTCTTGTCACCTGAGCCGGTTACGATGTATTTATCATCTGTCGAGATGTCACAACTCAATACACTTGAAGATTCTTTGGACTGAAACAAAGAAAATTATTGAATTACGATTTTTAAATGATTATGTATGTAGATATTCGAAAAAAAAAAATTGTGATTTGTAATTTACAAAAAAAAAAAAAAACTACCGTGATGAATTTTGTATAGAACAATTTTTTATTATATTTGCTTATTTTGGTAACTATCAGACCAGTAGTTTTAACCTCTACATATAGTCTAAGGTGGTATGATCGTACTTACACATTGAAACAATAAATTGGAAACGAGAAAAAAAAGAAAGAAAGGTTTATTATAGATGGTATGATCAATTTGAACAGAAACGTTGAAAATTTAAATAATGAAGAAAGAGCGCTTAGTTAAAATCTGCAGGTTACTCCAAAAAAGTGGCATATTTCATATGAAATTATACAGAATACTGTAGCGTTCGTAAAATTCATCATAAACTGTGGGTCCCCCACTTATTGACAGATGACTTGGTGCTAAGAATGCTAAAAGAATATCGAACTGGAACTTTTATAGCTATTAATAGAGTAACAGATAACGAAAACTGGTTGTACTACTATGATGTAGCTTGTAAGTCAAAAAATAAAGTTTAGCTATTCAAAACTGAGAAGACGCCAACAATCGTTATTCAACAATTTCACATTACTCATGCGCGAAAACAAGGGCAAGATTTTGATTCTAGTAATTTTTCAAACAACTTATTTTCTATTTACTTCTTATCCTTGCCCTAATTACAACAACTTTGGCAATATGGTTGGTAACAACGATTATCGCCTATCTTCCTTGCTTTAAACAACTGTCATCGAGTCTTGGTAGGTGTATATTTTATTTTCCCACATCTCCATATACTAGAGGAGCCAGTGACATTTTTTTGGTACACATCTTAACAAGTCTAAATTATATATTTATCGTTAATTCTTAACATTTAGAAGATAGAAATACTTTGCTGCAGAAGCACCAGTGATGGAGCGCATGATGAAGACGTCAAAAAGCAGATGAGAAAATGCTGATATAAAAGTGCTAGCTCGAAACTTTCAGATATTTACATCAAAACTTAATAGAAAAAGTCTGCTGCCATTTTGGCAGCGGTGGAAAACTTAGAGTTCGGAAAATGAAATTGTTATGTTGTATTTATGCAAGGCTCATTTTTTTCTGTGATAAAATAATATATTTTTTCTTGTCAAGTAACAAAATGTCACTTTTTATGAATTACTTTTTTCCTCGTTTCCCGGGAAATAAGTGAGTACTTTTTTCCCGGATATATATACATATACACATAAGTAAAGGTAGATATTTTAGACTATCTCCCTAGACCAAATATCAGCGACTATTTCTCTAGAGAAATAGTAGATATTTGGTCAAGCGAAATAGTCGTTCCAAATATGTATAACACGACCCTGATTAATATTCTGCTATTTTTGTTGTTGCTAAATTTCTCGAACATTTTACAATTTGATTCTACATAATTTTGGCATTAATAATCAATTGACTAAAGCCCTCGAGCTAAAGCTCTCAGGCTCTAATCAGATTATTAATGCCTAAAATTATGTCTCATCAAATTGAAATTAAAATATTCTCGAAATTTAGATTCAACAAAAATAGCTGACTATATTATAAGGTCTTGATATATTAACTTTGAATTTTTTTTTTATAGTCAGGGATCCCAGGCCCATTTTCACCCATGATTACTAACAAGCAGATTTTTTGTGAGTAGCTTCATTTTGACGAGACGCCCAACTTTTTTCCCTACTACAATTTTGGTAAACGGTAGCTAATAGGGGCATCAGGGGTGAAATATGTTGATTTGACGAATTTCAAAAATTTATTACTAACCGAATTTTTCTTTGTTAATTCCCAAGATAATTATCGAAATAAACCGAGGAAATATTTGTCCTACAAAATTTAAGGTTTTATCAAAGAGTCCCCCCTCTCCAACATGTATAATTAACAAGGTCATGAAAAATGTTTACTAACCAGGTGATTTTTTTCTATTGTTTAGTTAATATTAATATAATTTAACACCCACATTGTCCTACAAATTGCATGGTACGACATCCTGGTCCTACGCTCAAAAGTTGTAGTACTAATACTTGATGTAAAAATAATTACTATCAAGCTGAATCTTCGTGAATAGCTTTCAATGAGACGCCCAACAATTTCCTCTACGAAAATTCTCGATTATGATTTATAACTAGGGTAGCAGGGGTGAAATATGTTGATTTGACGATTCTCAAAAATTTATTACTAACTGGATTTTTCTTTGTTAATTCTAAAGATAATTATTTAAATAAACCAAAAAAAATGTTTGCCCTACAAAATTTAAGGTTTTATTAAAGAGTCCCCCCTCTCCAACATGTATAATTAACTAGGTCATGAAAAATAATTACTAACCAGCTGATTTTTTTTCTATTGGTTAGTTAATATTAATATAATTTAACACCCACATTGTCCTACAAATTACGTGGTACATTATCCCGGTTCTCCAGTTCCATATTTGAAATTCATGAAATTAAAAATAAAATTATTTTCTACATTTTGCTATTGGAGCTGAATCACACTATTACGTATGCGCTCTCAGCATTGTTTAGTGTATAAGTACTAGGTATTTCATGTAGGTGCCGACTATATAAAAGAAGTACATATTATATTTGACAAGTACAAAAAACCTATTATTAAAGATTTTGAACATGATTTGAGAGGTGAAGAGGACTCACAATATGACGTCTTACGTAGAGACAATAACCGTCCCGCTGATTTGAGCAAATTTTTGAGGAGTACCAACTTTAAAGAAAAATTTGTTGAATATCTAATAGAATATTGGACAAGAGATGAATTTATTATATTAATGGAAGGAAAGACTATTAAACTTAATTATGATCAATGTTACACTTATGAGGTATCAAGTGAAAATAAAATAAAAAGAGTTATGATTATAACCTTTCTTGTTATCATGAAGAAGCTGACACCAAAATTGTGTACCACGTTTGTCAACTTAATTGTAACTATAATGTGCAGATACATTGTACAGAATCTGATATACCAATAATAATGTTGGCAAATTTTTAATATTTAAAGGATCAAATTCAAATAATAATTGATTTAAGCACAAGTAAAAAAAATGTACTTAAACATAAATGAAATTTATGCCAGGCTTGGAGATCAACTATCTTGTTCACTCGCCATATGCCTCATTTTTACAGGAAATGATAACAATACTGCTTTCTTTCGTAAAGGAAAGAAGAGACATTTCAGTATTTTAAAGAAAAATAGAAATTTTCAAGATGCTTTATTAAACTCCTACAAAGTGAAGATACAGCATTAACAACATCAAATGAGGTAAACTCGTTAAAAACAAAAAATGATATCAACAAAGGAAGGTATGAGCTATTTGAAAAAGGATATAAATCAAGAAATGATAATGAAAAAGTATTAAAAAAAAGTATCGTAAGATATGATCTTTCCAGTTTACCACCAACAAAACAAGAATTGCTGCAACAAATTAAAAGGACAGTATTCATCTCCAATGTATGGTGTAATGCACATATGCGGTGTCCCACCGAAAAATTGCCAGAAAATTATGGATGGACAATAATTGATAATAAATATCAATATTATTGGTTTGATGGTCCCAAAGCCCATCTTTCGAAGAATTATCTTCTGACTCACAAGGTATCCTATTAATATTAATAATTATTTATTAATTATTCAGCGATTTATTAATTGTTTTATGTTATTACAGAGTCAGACGTCACTAACGAACAAAGTGAAGAAGAGGGAGACGAAGATGATGAAGATTTTTCCGATGAATCTGATAAAGATTAATGTTATTTGTTTATATAAAAAACCCAGATTTTTTTTTATGTACATTGGAAAATAAAGTTATTCTAATTTCAAGAAATATGTTGTCACTTTATGCTGTGTTACAAATAGGGAAACGAAAATGACAATTCTTGTAGCAATACATACCTGTTTTTTTTTTGTAGGACATTGTTTTATTTGGACGAAAAACATACTAATCTATCACATAAAACTTTGGTCCTACAGTTAGTTACTAATAAAAAAAATTGTCTTGTGGCATTGGCAGCTTTTGATCGTAGGACCAGGATGTCGTACCACGTAATTTGTAGGACAATGTGGGTGTTCAATTATATTAATATTAACTAACCAATATAAAAAAAGTCAGCTGGTTAGTAAATATTTTTCATGAGCTTGTTAATTATACATGTTGGAGAGGGGGAACTCTTTGATAAAACCTTAAATTTTGTAGGACAAATATTTCCTCGGTTTATTTAGATAATTATCTTGGGACTTAACAAAGAAAAATTCAGTTAGTAATAAATTTTTGAAATTCGTCAAATCAAGATATTTCACCCCCGCTACCCCTGTTAGCTACCGTTTACCAAAATTGTAGTAAGGAAAAAAGTTGGGCGTCTCGTCAAAATGAAGCTACTCACAAAAAAATCTGCTTGTTAGTAATCATGGGTGAAAATGGGCCTGGGATCCCGGACTATTATTATATCGTCGTTTTTCCCGTCACAGAAAAAATAGTGTATTATACACTGGAAAAATATTAGATTTTAGCTCGAGGTTGTATAAGAAATAACTATTTTTATAAATGAAAATCATTTGCTGCAATCGGTGTTTATGGTGGAATGCCCTGGCAGCAAGCAAGAAGGTACTGTAGGCAGAATTTTAAAAAAGCGCCAGTAAATTTTGTTCTATTAAATTTTAATCTAAATAACATATGAAAGTTTGAAGCTTGCGCTTTTATGACAGTATTTTTAGGACTCCATCACTGTAGGGACCGCAGCAAATTATTTCCATGTTCTACGAGGTAAAAAGGAACGAAATATTTGTAAATTTGCCTTTCGCAACACACTTAAAAGTAATTACTAGCTTCCCTACCTAAAAAAAAGTTAAATACAAATTCTCACTATCAAATGCAAAAACGAAATGACATTTGCGGATGTGTATTTGGAACTCATGGTATTAAACAACAAACAACAACAATGATGTTAAGAGGAAGTAGGATTAGTGTATGGGTATTTATTAGATATCATCAATAACGGGATAGTTCTATTACGATCAGTAAAAAATAATATAGCAGTATTTTTTGATAAACCTGGATTGATCAAACCATTTATATTCCGAGAACAACCAATAGGAACTGCTCAGTGATATATTCCCAAACCTATGAATAGACATACACTTTGAAGGTACATCATGATAGTGCAACAGCATATAGAGCCCCTTATACGACTCAGCATTTACAACAAACCCTCAATACAGTCTTGATCTGGCTATCTGTGATTTTAATAAATTTCTGAAAATCAAGGATCAACTGAAAGACGACCATTTAATTGCGATGATGCCTTAATTAGAGCTTCGTAGAGTGCATGTCAGGATTTTCCCAATGATTAATATTAAAAAAGATATATGGAGTTTCGTTTAATTGGTCAATTTTCCTAGATAAATTAAACAAATTCAAAGGATAAACATAATTCAAAAATACGTATGTTAGGGATATATGCACCACTAGTTAAGAAATTAATGAAGCAAGAAAAATGTAATTTTAAGCTTGACTTATTTCTGAAAAGCAATGCAAATTTATCTAAGTTAAGTCAATTTTGTTTATCTACTAAAAGGATCAGGTTAGCAATGGAAGGAAACAGACAAAAACTTACCTGGAATATACTGGCTCCATAGGGCGTTCTCCAGGCATTCAACAAATTATCCTTTCCGGTGGACACGAACCATTTTCCGCAAGTGGCGAACCTTAGGCTGAGCACACAACTTTCGTGAAGGTGCAGTTGGTATTTGTCCGTTTTCGTAGCATGAAGCACTTCCACATGGGAATTCTCCATACCTACTGCTAACCATTCACCTGTGGGACAGTAGCCCAACGAGAAGATTTGGGAACTGAAATCATGCTGTTGGAGTTGCTTGCCTTCTCTAAGATCCCAACTACGAACCTGAAATGAAATATGAATTTTTGAATAAAAATATTTCAAATTATTTTGGAACATCTACTACAGTCTGTTCGCTGTACTTACGTGGGTTTCGGATTAACAAAATTATGCAAATTAGTCATTGACAACCAGTTCCATTAAGCCTCATCCCAAGAAATTAGGTAAAATTGCCCTAATGGTCAGATTTAAATTAAAATAACATTAGGGTAGGTACTAAATTTGTTACAAATATTGCAGTTGAATTGATTCTTTGCAAGTGTTGACATTGTATGTATATTGTAAATTTAGTGGAAATTTTAAAAATGCCAGACGTGTGTTAGATGTAGATAGTTTAATTTGTAGTGTACATAAGTATTTTACGGATGAAAAAGAAAATGGCGATCCTTTAAAATCGGTAATGTCTATACAACAACACGTATGCGATGCTCTAGGAATTAGTGAAACCAAATTAAGAGGAGTATTACAAAATCACAATAGTGAACTGTCGAAAGAAGATCACCGCAAAACTCGCCCATCATTAAAAACGAAAGATATTCCAGATGGAAAGAAATTTGAAATTCGAATCGAATGAGGGCCAACAAGGAATATGTGACCTTAAATACAGTTCTCTCGGAATTAATAGATAGAAAATTTGACGACATTGGCAGAACAAGTCTATGGCAAGTGATACATAACTTGGGTTTCAAATTTCAAAAGGAGGATAACAGAAAGGCCCTTTGTGAAAGAAGTTCTGTCGTGCACAAGAGAATTAACTTTCTAAGAAAATATTCTAAATTTAAAGAAGGGGCGAATTTTATATATTTAGACGAAACATGGATATTTTCTAGGGGTGCAACCAAGAGAACATGGCAAGATGATAACGTAAAGTCCATCAAACATACCGATGGAGAAGGGAAGCGACACATAATTTTACATGCAGGAGGGAAATCGGGTTTTATAGAAGGTGCTGATTTAATATTTTCATCTAAATCAAAATCCAGTGACTATCACGATAATATGAACCCAGAAATGTTTGTAAAATGGTTGCATCAAAAACTTCTCCCTGGTTTAAGTGAGCCCAGCGTAATTATTTTAGACAATGCACCTTACCATTCTGAAGTATTAAACAAAAGTCCAACGATTTCTTGGACTGTTGATAAAATTAAAAAATGGTTGACAACGGAACATATACCATTTCCTCAATATATATTAAAATCAGAATTATTACGCTTGGCAAATATACACGCAAAACCAAAAACCTTTGTTGTGGATCAGATTATTGAAAGTAACGGTCATCAAGTTTTACGTCTGCCACCATATCATTGCCAGTTTAATCCCATCGAATATAAATGGGGAATAGCAAAACAATATTATGACAACCATATTGGGCCTAATGGTTATAGTGACGAGGCAGTTCGGGAAACTTGGCGAAAAGCACTTTCAATTGCAACTCCAGAAGTGTGGCGGAACTGTATATCCAAGTGCGAGAAACTAATAGAAGATTGGTGGACTCGTGAAAATAAAATAAACGAAATAAGTCCAATCATAATAACAATTAATGGTGATGATGATGACGATTATGATATTTTGGATGATAATGACTGATTTTCATTTTTGTTGGCAAGTTCAATTTTTTTATTTTTCATTTGAAATTCTCTACATGGAACAAATTTTTATGTTAGAAAATATTTTATTTGAGCTAAATTGCCCTCTTATTATACATAGACCATATTTTCTGTGTGAAGTGTAATATAAAATTATTATTAGGTTTATAATAGCCACATCAGACTCCATTAATGAAGAAGTTCAATTCTGCTCTCAATTATACAAAAGATTCTCCATTATTATTTAATTAAAAAGTTGTACATTATTTTTCATTTCCTTTAACCAGTTGATATTTCCCCAAAGAACAAGTAAAACTTTCGGGTACTTACCTGGAAATACTCATAAAAATTTTAATCCGAAACCTGCGTAAGTATAGCGAACAGACTGTAGATATATGGATTAAAGAAAGTAAAATTGCTTACCGTGTTATCTAACCCTCCAGTCCACAACTTAGTACCATCGGACGAAATATCTATACAAGAAGCTCCATCCGTGTGGCCTTGGAACTGCCTAACTAAAGTCTGATTGTGCAAATCCCACACGGCTATGTTGCCGTCCGAGCAACAGCTGAAGCACACCTTGGAATCAGGACTTATAGCGAGAGCGTAACAAGCTGGGGCGCTCGAGGTCAATTCGGCCTTGATCCTAGGCGTGGGACTCGCCAGATCCCAAATGGACAGATTGCTGGCTTCACCGCCCACTATTAGGGTCCTACCGTCGGGCAGTAGTTTGACGGAGCGGATGTAATTGTCTCGTTGCTGAAAAGACGAGGACTATCATTAAATACAAGAGAAATGGGTTGTTGGCAATTGGTCAGTTAAGAATTCTCGTTTGACTGTTTGCAGTTTTTTGTAATAATGAATTGAATAGGCAATTTCGTATAACGATGGTCTCAAATCGATACACCTATGACCAAATTTAACATTTTAAAGGAGGAACATTAAACTGTCTTGGTTGCTTAATAAAGCTAATTATTTTATAAATAATGTTAACATTCAAATAAATATGAATAACCTATAAACCCATTTGCTATTTTTTTATTTCTAAATTTTGTTCTAAATTAATTTGTATGGATGGAATAAAGTGAAATTTCGAAATTTCTGACTTACCAGGTATTGATTTGAGAGCATCGATAACATTTATTAAAAAAAGAAAATTTTAAAGTATAACTATAAAGTATAAAGTGTGATTTTGTAGGATAGATCAATTTTTTTTTGTAAAAACTCAAATATGATTTTTAATATAATAAACTAGTCACAACGAAATAGGTATCACTGAATTAATTATCTAAGGGCCAGTTTTTTCACCTCTGAGTAAAATTGAAAGTAACTACTTGCTGATTAAACTATAGGGCTATTCTTTGATAATCTGTCAAGTAAACCTATACGTAACTTTACTCAGAGGTGAAAAAATCGGCCGTAAATCTTTTTAAATGTCCTCAGTATTTTCCATTAAAATTTATACAAATAACAAGCACAGCTAAATGCATATTTTCAATAAAAAAATACAAAACTTTTAATTTTTTACTTTTTTACTTTTTACACCAATTAAATTGTTTGTAACATTAACAATTGACTTGAAATTATGAACAACGATGTTCTTGGAAGGCCTATTGTACAAAGAAGGCATCTAAGCGAAATTGAAGTAGCAAGAGCCGTTACACTATTACAAGAAGGACGTTCGCAGAGATACGTAGCCCGCTTGCTTCAAACAAGTCAACCAATGATTCACCGAATGTGGAATAGATTTCAAGACATAGGTATTATCCGTAGAAGACCATATACACCACGAGAAAGAATAACTACGCCCAGACAGGACCGCCAAATTGTACGATTATCCCTATAAAATAGGACAAGAACAGCTACACAGATAAGAAACTTACATTTTCAGGCCACTGGTAGACGCATATCTCTACAGACTACACGTAACAGACTTCATGAAGCCCAACTACACTCAAGAAGTCAAGCTATTGTTCCTCATTTAACACCAGCTCATCGTAGAGCAAGAAGAAACTTTGCAGCACAAAATGCAAATTAGGATATTCATCAATGGAGCCATGTTCTTCTCACGGATAAATCAAGATTTTGCCTTTACACCAACGATGGACGTGTGAGAGTCTATAGACGCGGTGAAGAACGATTTATTGCAATGTAAGAGAAGTAGGAGCTTTTGGCGGCGGTTCTGTAATGGTTTGCGCGTATACGCTTACATGTTTTTGAAAATGGCACTCACAGCTAGGCGTTATATCGATGAGATATTAGCACCTATTGTCGTTCCACTGGCTCATCTAGAAGACCCTAATTTTGTTTTACAACAAGATAATGCAAGGCCTCACACTGCAAGAATTGTTCAAAACTTTATTGAAGAGGAAAATCTTACTGTAATGGAGTGGCCAGCCAACAGCTTTGACTTAAACCCCGTTGAACATCTTTGGAGCATCATGGGAAGAAGATTGCGGGATCGAGAACAGCCAAATAATCTACAGGTGTTAGCAGTACAACTTCAGGAGGAATGGAACAATATTCCTCAAGGAACAATTCGTAAACTAATAGAATCTATGCTTAGACGTTGTGTTGAAGTTTTAAGAGCCAGAGGAGGGCATACACATTATTAGTTTTTGTTTATTTTGAAATTTTTTGATATTAATAAACAAGTGTTGTTATCAATTTGCTTTATTTTTAACTTTATTAAATGTATGATAATGTTTAAAAATTAAAACTTGCATACTCTTAAAGACACATACCTAAACTATAAGAACACAAAATTTAAGGTAAGTATCTCCTCTCTTCTTGGAGTTATAACAATTTAAATAAGTGATACCTATTTCGTTGTGACTAGTTTATATAAACGTTTTGTTAGAGAATTTTAATTACATTCGATTAAAAATAACAAAAGCACATTAAGAAACTTACTAAACAATCCAACTGCGATACGGGGCTCTTGGATCCTGGTTGACTGATATCCCACACTTTGACGCAACCCTTTCCTCCAGTATATACATATTTGGTAGGGTTGGAAATTGTCACAGCACAAACAACTTCACCATGGTTGAGTGTGTTAATTTGTCTAGCGTGTCTAGGGATTCCCGGCCCTATAAGTGCATCTGCGGGGAAAGGTACAGGTTGAAGTTGCCCTTCGCCGTTCATGTGGAATGAGTAAGCTCTGAAAAAAAAATATTATTTTAGTTGATTGTCAACGTTTGGATTATAGTTAAAACTAGTAACCCGCCACAGCTGCGAACGGTGATATCTAAAAATAATTTTAATATACATTAAATGCACAAGGTAACTGACATATTTATCTAAATAAGGATTAATAATGAATTGGAGAAAATAGCTTCTTTTCTAGTACATTTCTAGTACATTGTTTTGATGTATCTCTTAATATTTGGCCAGCATTAGCCATGTAGCAACCATAAGAAAATAGTTTTTTTACAAAACCCCGTCATAGTTCAGCCATTTGTATAAAATATTTACAAATTATATACATCGCGGTTTCTATTAGTGAAACCTGTATCAAAATCCGTAGCGTGACTTAGAAGAAATAAGCGTATAAACAGAGGTAGATAACGACTTTGTTTTATACTATTTAGAGAAGAGTAATAATGAGCTGATGTATTCAAAAATAATTATTATTCTTATAACAGACATTCGATTAGTTAATAAGTTTCCAAAGAAATTAGAAAAGGTGTATAAATTTAAGTTTAAGAAACAAAAAATATTGTGAATTTGTAACAAGATATTTTCGTTTATATTTTTTAATATTTAATACTAAAATTTGAATGGTCACAAATTTTTGTTTAGATTTTGTTTTTGTTTTGATTTTATTTTGATTTTGTTTTGATTTTGTTTTGATTTTGTTTTGATTTTGTTTTGATTTTGTTTTGATTTTGTTTTGATTTTGTTTTGATTTTGTTTTGATTTTGTTTTGATTTTGTTTTGATTTTGTTTTGATTTTGTTTTGATTTTGTTTTGATTTTGTTTTGATTTTGTTTTGATTTTGTTTTGATTTTGTTTTGATTTTGTTTTGATTTTGTTTTGATTTTGTTTTGATTTTGTTTTGATTTTGTTTTGATTTTGTTTTGATTTTGTTTTGATTTTGTTTTGATTTTGTTTTGATTTTGTTTTGATTTTGTTTGGATTTTGTTTTGATTTTGTTTTGATTTTGTTTTGATTTTGTTTTGATTTTGTTTTGATTTTGTTTTGATTTTGTTTTGATTTTGTTTTGATTTTGTTTGGATTTTGTTTTGATTTTGTTTTGATTTTGTTTTGATTTTGTTTTGATTTTGTTTTGATTTTGTTTTGATTTTGTTTTGATTTTGTTTTGATTTTGTTTTGATTTTGTTTTGATTTTGTTTTGATTTTGTTTTGATTTTGTTTTGATTTTGTTTTGATTTTGTTTTAATTTTGTTTTAATTTTGTTTTGATTTTGTTTTGATTTTTTTTTTTGATTTTGTTTTGATTTTGTTTTGATTTTGTTTTGATTTTGTTTTGATTTTGTTTTGATTTTGTTTTGATTTTGTTTTGATTTTGTTTTGATTTTGTTTTGATTTTGTTTTGATTTTGTTTTGATTTTGTTTTGATTTTGTTATGATTTTGTTTTGATTTTGTTTTGATTTTCTTTTGATTTTCTTTTGATTTTGTTATAATTTTGTTATAATTTTGTTATAATTTTGTTATAATTTTGTTATAATTTTGTTATAATTTTGTTATAATTTTGTTATAATTTTGTTATAATTTTGTTATAATTTTGTTATAATTTTGTTATAATTTTGTTATAATTTTGTTATAATTTTGTTATAATTTTGTTATAATTTTGTTATAATTTTGTTATAATTTTGTTATAATTTTGTTATAATTTTGTTATAATTTTGTTATAATTTTGTTATAATTTTGTTATAATTTTGTTATAATTTTGTTATAATTTTGTTATAATTTTGTTATAATTTTGTTATAATTTTGTTATAATTTTGTTATAATGTTTGTTTTAATTTTGTTTTGATTTTGTTTTATTTTTTGTTTTGATTTTGTTTTTTCATTTTATGTTTACAAGAATTATAAATGTGTAAATTTATCATTTTATCAATTTAAATAACTTACGGTTTTCCACCGGGGATGGTTCCCATACCATTCGTTGCAATTCCAGGAGCTCTAGTGTGAGGATGGCCGTCGTAACCCAACATGGGTGGCCGGCTATAGGGAGAAGGTTGAACGTTATTGTAAGGGCTCATATGTTCGGGTCCTCTACCCGCGCCCATCGGATAAGGCGGATACTGCCCAGCGTGACCCACCTTCGCCGTCGGAGCCGGTCCTGCACCTAAATTAGGAGTGGTCGATCTGGGTTTCGATCCAGGGGTGAGAGGTTTTTCCTAAAAATAAATAATTTAGAGATGTAGTTTAATAAATGATACAAAAAATTATTTCTACATTATGATAAATAAAAAATGACAACAGAAACCACGCTACGTGATGTGGCTTCTAATCCTGTTAAATATTTAAACAATTCAATTTTAACGCTATTTAACGAATTTTAAAAAATACTGAAACTATTCAATTTTAAGTTACAAGAGGTTTGATGAAATGACCAGTCAGTTGAATCAATCAATCAGTTAAAATTGAAAATATAACTAGTTTTAAATACAAGAAACTGTACAAAATATGGCTCACTATACATTAAAAAATCTCTAAGGACCCTTTCAAAATTAATACTGAATCATTTCGAAGAATTTTCTTTGTTGCAAATATCATTGTGAAAATAATTGAGAAACATCCAATTTTTTATGGTAATCTTAAAGATTGTGATTGATTATAAACAGTAAAAATTTCACTTCAGTTTAATACAAAATACGAATACAAAATTGTACAAGGCTATTTAATCAGTTTTAATTAATTTTACTGTTTAATAATTTTAAAAATACACGCAGATTTAGGGTACACACCAGAAGTACTACTACACACTAGAGTAGGTACTACTCATGTATGGAAATATGACCATTTTATTTCAAATTCGGTCCGGTTATTATGTTTTTTGCAATGATAATTTATTTAATTCTATTAGCCTATTTTACTCACGATTACTAAAAATAGAGGAAATCATTAAAATAATAAAATATAATAAATATATTTCAGTTCTAAAAATAAGGTCTAATCTCATATAAATTATTGTAAATAAAATTATAAAGCGTTTTGTACACATTCATAATAATCATTTTATTATTGAATATTATAAATTGAAGTGCGAATTATGATTGGCCTATAAAACATTATACACGGCATTTCAATTTTGTTGGTTATATTGCTATTTTGATATTCCATATATTTATTATCTTTTTACTTTTATTAAAATATTTTTAATTATATCAATATTCATAAAATCAAAATTAAAATATTGTGTTACGTTAATGTTAATATTTATTGCGATCATTAAACTTTAATTAAGAAAAAACTATTAAAATTATCCAATATAAATAAAATTTTATTTTCATGTACCATTAATGAAATAACTGGACACAAAATTATACAGTAAAATTTAATGTTGTCTTATTAATGGATGTTTTAAATGTTTTGTTGGAATCATAGGCGTAAATTAAAAGAATTTTGTAGGTTTGGATAAAGTAGAAACTTTCTTGATTAAATTTTTTCATGGATTTATTAATACAGATGACTTTTGTTCCGATAATAATTTGAACAATACCATCAATTTTATGAATTCTGTTAAGTGTAATTATTTATTTATTTAGTACACCACTCAACAGTTAAAAACCAATTACAGAGTGGGATGAACATAAATTAAAAACAAATACAATATACTTATAACGATATACATCACAAACGAGTTAAGAACATCAGATATGACTGAACATGAAACAAATAAGAAGTACAATAAAGCCTATTTTTAAGGAAAACTGAAGGTAAAATATGCAGTTATATTTAAGTTCTTAAAGGAGCATAAAACAAATTTAAAAAAACTAAAAAATTAAATTAAAATAAAATAAATACACACAAAAGATATATTATTAACTTACCAAGCAGGATAAACACCTACTCAGTTTCTTTGGTAATAGTTCTAAAAATATCTATTTTCTTACAACTAAAAATATCCAAACTATCTTGAAGGCGACGATAACTATTGATCATTTGAAAAATTTGAGAACCGCTCAAAATATTTGTATTTGCAGCTGGCAAGTAAAAGCTTAAGTATATTCTAAGGCCAGGGCGGGGTACTTTAATGTTGATATAATCCTGAAACTCAATGCAGTTTAGCCCTTCATGTAAAATATCCCATAGGAATGTAACATTTTACAGCGTATGTGCAGTTCCATTAAACCAAAGCGCGACAACAGTTGATCATGAGGAAATCCTCTAACAGGATAGATATGTCTAGAAGATATGATGCGGACTTCATAAATTTTCTTTGCACATTTTCAATAGCGCTACTATAAATGTTAAGTGATGGATGATTCCATACAACTGACGCATACTCAAGTCTAGATCTAACAAAACTAATATATAATAACTTCATTGTATGTATATTTTTTAATTGTTTGGAATTTCGAATTACAAAACCAAGACTCCGTGAAGCACACATAACTGTCTGCTCAATATGCCTTGCGAAAGTTAATTCCCTGTCAAAATGGACTCCCAGATCCTTTATAAACTCCGGCCTACTTAACACAGTGCCATTGATCTGATAAACAAAGGTGAAATATGATTTTTTCCTAGTATATGTCATAACACCACATTCACCAGGATTCAAATGCAAATAATTTTTAGTACACCATAGCAATAATTCAGCTAAACAACTTTGTAAAGCTGTGCAATCAACAAAGTTTCGTATTTCAGCAAAAATTTTTAAATCATCAGCATACATTAAGTATTTTACTTCTGTGCTTTTGTCAATAATGTCATCAATAAAAACTATGAAAAGAAGGGGCCCAAGGACCGAACCCTGCGGTACACCTGAAATTTGCTTTAAATGGTTTGATCTAAATCCTTGGTGTTGCACGTAATGACGTCTATTTTTTAAGTAAGAATAAGAAGAAGATTAGATAATCCCTTAGACTTTAATTTTTGTAATAGGATTTGATGATCAATTCTATCGAATGCCTTAGAAAAGTTGGTATAGATAACAGCGACCTGACTTCTTCTATTTAAAGCCTCTGCCAAAAATTGTGTTTTGCACACAAGATTCGACACAGTGGACCTACCCTTCATAAATCCGTGTTGGTATTGCGATAATGAACCCGAAAGATGTCTAGATAAGAATATATGAATAATGATTTCAAATACTTTGGAGAAATTACAAGTATGCTAACAGGTCTATAGTTGTCAAGAACATCTTTGGTTCCATTTTTATAAACTGGTGTAACGCGAAATAATTTCCATAGATCAGGAAACATGGCTGTTTTCAATATTAAATTAAAAATAGTACATAGTGGGGTTGAAAGAATGTGTGCGCAATCTTTAATGAAGAAGGAAGGAATATAATCAGGTCCCATTGTCATTTTTGGCTTTAATCGTTTTATAGCGTCTACCACTTCTTTATCAGATACATGATAAAATAGGTAAATTAACAGAAGTTGATTGAACAGATGCGATAGTACGTGTTGGTAATGTAAAATTGTTTGTCCAAAATTTCTGAGGGTTTTCCTGAATATTATTTTCCATTCTTTCAGCATATTGAGAATGTGCAAGCTTAACTTGTCTATTAACATTAGTACGTGCGGATTTGAATGTATTTAAAGCCTCAAGAGAACCTGTAGACTTAAACCAACAATGAGCTTTATCTTTTTGTTTGATCATTTTGATAATAGACCTTAATTAAACCATGGAGGATACATTTTATTACTAGCTTTCTTTTTTGGAACATGTCGTGAAAATAATTCATATAGTTTTTTATTTAGTTTTTTACACCGTCATTCAAATCAGTTATATTATTTAAAAACTTCCAATCGATAGATTGGAGATCAAAGTAGAGAGTCGCGTAATTGGCTTTTTTAAAATTAAATTCTACTGAAGAAGAATTATTAGTTACATTATTTATTTTTTTATATCGTGATATATTTAATTTGAGTGCTGGATGATAGTCGTCTTCTTCTACAATAGTTTCCTCCGATCTTACATTGGTCGTTATAAAAAATGAGGTCTAACATGCGACCAAATTTATTTTTAACCTGATTTAATTGTGGCAACTCGAAAAAATTTGCAAAATTCATAACAGCACTCAGTCTGGTAGAAAAACTAGGACCAATAATCTGAGCTGTATATTCAGGAACATCGAAATCACCTATTATCATTAAGAGCAAACATGACGGGCGCTCTTCCACCAAAAATCAATTATACATTTGAGGCAGTTAAAAAAAATTGTAAAAAAAAATGGTTCAGGCCAATCGTTGTAAAAATTAACCAAGAATTTCGCTAAACCGCGAAAAACTTATATTTTTAAAGAAAAACAACAAAAATGTCAACTTTTTAACAAATTTAATTTTTTGGCTCTTTACCGGCATTCTATAACAAATATCTTAACTATTTTCTAAATAACTTTTTAACAAAAAGATTACCAATTTTAAACAGGACCGAAGATTAACATAGTTTTCATTCCGATACTAATTCTATTAAAACAATGATACCAGTGAATATGGCAACGCTGCTAGTCTTTGAAGCCCGTGGTTAAAAGGGTAGCTGCTGTTTAGTTAAATTTGTTAATTCCTGTGTCGAAAAATAGGTAGTTGTTTTTGAAGAGGTGCGAAATTATTGTGATCGTCTTAGTTTGTTGTTGAGGCGTTGTTAGGTTTTTGTTTAATTTAGTTTTTAGTTAATTTATGAAATGAAAAATTCTGGAAGGCAAAAATGCACAGCTGGCAAATTTCTATTTTATTTGTTTGCTGCCAGAGTTAGTAAATCCTAGAAAAATACGACATGTGCCAATTAGGGAAAAGAAATTGTCAAGAATTTTGCACGCTTAAAAAAATGTGTAATATACAGGGTGTTTCTAAATACATGCGACAAAATTCAGGAACTGATTGCTCGTATGAAATTAAGATGGGTCTTTCCTATAACAAAATTTCCTCAGCCCACCCCTTTTCGAGATATCACCCTTAAAAAGTGGTGACTAAAATTGAGTTTTTATTTTTTTTCTAAAATTTCAGTAAAGCTAGAAACTTGAAATTCTGTAATCGCAAAGGACTAACCACGGGTATTTTTTCAATATTTCTGTTACATTATAGGGGGTGAAATTAGCAACACTTACTTTATTTCATATCAAACCTTTTTTTCGAGATGAAATCCTTGATTTATTTAATTTTTTTTTATTCTTGAATTTTTTTCCCAAACCCAGTAGCTTCAGAGAAAAAAAATTAACACCCTAATTTATTATTTTTTTTTTTTTAATAAATTGAGTGGAAAACAGTGTAACGGGCTTGTAACTATCGTATCGTACACTCTGTCATTATTCGTTTCTTGCAATAATTTACACCAGTTTACACCAGAAGATAGCACTTAACGAAGCGTTTTAGCCTCTAATTTTGGCGAATTTTAAGAAATCATTAACAAGACATTAGGGGCTTAAATTTGGGGATTATATTAAGAATAGTGCTGTCGAGGAATGCATTTATTTTCATTATGATATTTCAAAATTAAAGCCCTTTTAGTTTTTTTGAGAAACTGGAAGGAATTAAAACATTAAAATATAGATATTATTGCCTAATTTATTTTGCCAAAATTTAAATATTTTGAGATATTCTTGTCCGAAAATTATAAGGGGTATGAACACCTTAAGATTGAAAGAGAATTAACTTTAATTCATGAGATGCAAAGCATCATAATTGTCGCGTCACAAAAACCACCTGCTGCCAAGAGAAAATTTTGATTCAACAGTATTGTATATTTTGTGTTGTAAAAGAGAAAAAATTAACATTTCGTGTTTTAATAGTTATTTTTTTAATTCAATAATCTATGTCAAAAAATAATTTTTTAATACACTTTAAAAAATTGTTATATTAATATACTTATTTAATTGTACTTATATTTGTTGTTCCTTTAATACAATAAATACAATTTACCTATCTCAAATTCATCACTTTCCGTAGCCATATACCTAGGGTCCGATTACAATTAGAAAAACACCGCTACGTCATAACTATTATTTCGAATTTCCAATATACAGGGTGTCCCGAAATTAGACGGTCTTATTTTAACAGCGTAATCTACATCCTACAAGCATTAGAAATTAAAAATAAAAAAAAACCGAATTCAAAAACGTGCAGATGCCGTCACCACATCTTAACCAAATTTATATAGGATCACCCCTGAGGTACCCCCTTACTACCAAAAAAAGAATCAAATAAATCGGACAAGGTGTAAAGCATTATCGCTAAACATACATAAAAAATTAAGAGTTTGAGAATTTTCTCATGGGTCCAATTATTTGATTTTGACCAAATTTATATGGAACCACCCCTGAAGTACCCCCTTTCTAACAAAAAAAAGAATGATTGAAATCGGACACCGTGTTAAAGAATTATCGCTGAACATACATAAAAAAAATAAAAAAAATATTGCGACGAATTGAGAAACTCCCTCCTCCTTTTATGAAGTCGGTTAAAAATAGGAGTAAAAGTTTATATAAACATAGGTCCGAGATACAGGGTGTTACAAGTGAAGTCCAGATGAAATATTTTCTAAAATTTCTTTAGTTACCGGTTTTTCAAAGTTAAAAAAAAAATAAAATTTCTAATTCTACAGACCTACTAATTATTGTTTACACTTTCGAATAAGGTAACATGCTTTTCTCTTGAAAATGGCGCGTCCTAGCGAGATGCAACAAATGTAGCTTTATTATACAGAAAATATTGGTTTTCCAAATTTTATAGTCAAAAATCTGATGTGTCCAACACATGACTTTCCTATCTAGTTATTATAGGCTTTTTCTGGTTATTTTGTACAACTTATTGCAGTACCTCTATAAATTTTTAGAGGATAAACTAAATATATACATTGTCCACATACATCTATCTACCTAGAAATATTTCTATAGTTATTCATTGAAAACGAAAATACTGAAAAATTTAAATTTAGCAATTTTTCTACAATTTTTTCATTACGGTCCATTTTAGAAAAATCATGTATAAACAAAAATTATAGAGATCGATATCGCAAACAACTTTTAGTTTAGTTTAGAATTTTGCACATTTTGTCAAATTTCTCGAATACGGACCATTTCAGGAAATTTTGACATAAAGCAAAAATTATAGATAATAATATTAGAAGTAACTTTTATTTGAATAATTTTCTTCTCCAAACATAAATAACAGGTATATTCAATAAAATATAGAAACTGCCTCCCATAAAGTACCCCCCCAAATGTTCCGACTTTGTCCAAAATCTAATTATTTCATGTCAGGCCGAAATAAAACTTAAGTTTAAAATTTAGTGTTTTTCTGTGTATCGGTTCATGAGTTATGGTGGATATAGACATACAGATACACAGGGCAATTTTATCCTAAGCTCCCCCTAATTTACCCACCTAAGAAGATGATCAATAACTGGGATTTAGTCCAATAAATGAAGCGTAAAAAGGTAAGTATTTGTAACAAATTTTACCTAATTATCTTTAAACGTTTAGAAAATATTTACAAAAGTGTGGTATCAGGACTTCACCTTTAACACCCTGTATCTCGGAAAAGAAACATTTTCGGACCTATGTTTATATGAACTTTTACTACTATTTTAGGATGTAGATTACGCTGTTAAAATATGACCGTCTAATTTCGGGACACCCTGTATATCATCTATAACTATCAATAAATAAAAAATATTTGAGTTATTTGGTTTAAAAATAGTATTCCTACATTCGTATATTAACAAGTCACTAACCCCCAGTAGGCGGCGATAGCCAACGAATTATACCTACCTGAATTGTAATCGGACCCTTCAGCGTACGACACACAACATTGCCAAATTTATGTAGCGAACAAGGTTCCAAATACTTTAAGGGGAGGTCGTGATATTCGTGCGGTGTGACGTCAGAAGGGACTGGATTGCTCTTAATTTCTGATTATACAGAATAGTAAGCGTCGAAATATATTCAAATACCATTTCATAGTGTCTAGTAGACGTGGCTGGTGGTATGTATAAAATTAAAATATAAATATTTACATTATGAGGTTTAATTTTTATCAGTAGAACATCAATATTGATGATAACCTCAGTAAATGAAGTTATATCTAATATGTTTGAGCATTAATCTTTTCTTCCGGCAGTTAATACTTCCACCACCTCTCGAAGTACCGGTTATATCATATTTACGGTCAGCTCTATAAACATCAAATTGACTAAGATCAAACAATTCCCCATCATGTTTCGGTAATAAAAAGAAATGTAAGAAATATGTGCATCAGGAGGAGCAATAAAGTTTCTCTTTTGAGTAACTGTAGAGGTCAGTATTTGCTATTGGGAAGGTATAATATTTTTTTTAAACTTTGTAAGTGCTTTTGTATAATAATGACAATCTTTATCCCATGCTGCATGATCAAATGGTATATTTAAGTTATGATTAGTTTTAAGGTTAAAGCAATTGCAACATTGGAAATTTTTAGAACGACAGTCCTTTGATGAATGGTTTAGAGAGCACTTTGGACAGGTAGGCTCATTTTTATTGCATTGAGTTGCTAAGTGATGTAGTCCCCAACAATTAAACCATCTACGAGGTTCAATAGCACAGTATACTAAACAGTCAAAATCAAATCCAACAGCCCGTTTGCCTAATTTCATAACCCTTTGATACGTATTAGAATCAACCTGCAAGACAGCTTAAAATAATTTAGCATTATTCTTATGAGGTTTAACATTAACAATTTCACAAGTAGAATTATCACTGAAACATGATTTATTTTGAATCTTTAAGTAGTCCAATAAGGTCACATCGTCAAATTTTTCTGCCATGTTCGTCACTTTAATTATTGGATGAAGAGAAGATATTGTTTTGACATTATATTTATCACCGAGATTATTATTAATGATTTCTCGAAATTTGGAAGAGTCTTCTTTATTACAACTTATTACTAATGCACCATTACGTGTTGCTGTTACGTTCGAGACCTCAATATTAGAATTCATCGGATTGACACTACGTAAAATTTTGGATTTAGTTGTGGAAACTGATTGAGTAATATTGTTTTTTGGCTGCAGAATAAACTTGGATTGAGAAGCAACATTGGCATAAGAAGGTTCAGTTATATTTGAAGAATTTGTAGAAATTGCATCTTTAATCTTTTCTTAAATAGCTTCAAAACAGGATTCTAATTTTTGAGTTATCTCATCTAGGAATTGGTCAAAGATAGCTTTGGTAACTTGTTCGGTAATAAGTTTAGAAAAGTTCGAATCGATATTAGCGATTTTCCTTTTCAGGTTTTCATTCTCTTTTTTGTCGACAATTTCAATTTTTGTTTTGCAGGAATTACTTCAACTTATGAATTACTTTAAAATCATTATTATCCATAAGATAGAATTATTAAATATACAACACTACCCACATGAAAGCAAGACAATGGAAGTATAAAAGCTACAATCATTGTAATCTCTAAAATTAAAACCTCTACACTACTTGCCTTTTTGATCAGGTGTTCAGTGACCAAATTTAGAATTACTAATTAACACTGTTCTAGTTACAAATGGCTTTATTAAATTTCATTACACTACAAAGGCGATGGACATATTTAGCGAATGGTTTACGCCAAGCTACATTATAAAAGTTTTGCCACCAACTTTAATGGTTGTGAAAATTTTGGAAACACAACCGTTTCTTGATAGGTCCTCAACGCGACTATCACCGTTTTCATAGCGTTTATTTTTTTTTATCACCCATAAATTTATTCTTCAATTTATCAGTACTTTCGGTGGCCAGTTTCTTAACTTCTGCAAAAGTTGGTCCAAGGCTATTTACAGTTGAATCGATGACCGGTGTTAAATTACATGTGTCATATACATAAACTGAGAGAAGGATAAATCCGAAACAAGCCAGATTATTAATTATACCCATAAAGATGAATCTATTTGAACTATTTTACACAAAAAATTTACTGAAACACTGACAAGATACAAGACATTTAGAAAACTTAAACTGAACTGACGTGAATATGCACTCTGGTGAAACAATACGAAATTAATGATGATGACAGATCCAAGAACAATATACGTAAAGGGTAGCTGTATTTCATAAATATGTCTTCGGCTTCGACAACTCGAGCCGTTAGTCTCGTGTTCTGTATACTCTATGGAGTGTTAGTACTCTAATACTCCTTTGAGTAAGCATTGTTACTGTATTAGTATTACCATTAAAAATTTTGTCGTAAATTTATTGAGATTTAAACTTTCTTAAGGTTAGAATGAGTAAATTATAAAAACAAGGCGAAGTCGCAGAAGATAGAGAAGAGACAATGAACAAAAATAAAAATACAGACAACCAAAACTTGTAGACTTTTGTCCTATCTCAGGAAGACTATAACTATAATTAATTGTATTTGTACATCTTCGTTGGAATGTATTACAAAGCATTTTGCAGGTTTCGCATTTTGTAACAGTTTCGCAATTTTCTAGTAGCAGGTCCTTTTATTTATTTTAATAATTTTATGAATGTATTTTTAATATGAAAATAAAAATCAGCTAGATAAAGAACTGGAAAGGTTTATAGTTGAAATCCAGCAAGCTGCATGGAGGAACACACCAAAAGTAAGAAGATTAACAGCTGGAAAAAACTCTCCTGTCGAGATAAGAAACTGGTAACAGAAAAAAGAAAACTAAGAAAGAAATGGCAGATGACAAGATTACCAGAAGATAAAAATATATTAAATAGGGCTACCCAAAGACTGTGAAGAGAAATCCTAAATCACAAAGAAGAATCCTTCAACAGATACCTAGTAGGGCTAACAGATGATAAATAAAATGATTATTCGCAACTAAAAACACGAAAAATTCATGTAAACACTGTCCTCCTATCGGAATAGCAGATAACAAACGGACAAGAGACAATCAACAGAAAGCTGCTATTTTCACTGACCACCTACAAAAGACGTTCCAATTAGATGAAAATCAAGACACTCTTAATGAGACGATCCATAATATGGAACAACTTGAAATTAGGCTAGTTACTCCCAATGAAGTTAGGAAAGAAATTCAGACAGACATCAACTCACAGAAAGTCCCAGGATATGACCTTATTACTGGAGAAATATTAAAGAAACTACCACGGAAGGCTATTGTTAAATTGACATACCTCATAAATGCAGCATTTCGTCTTAAATATATACCTGATGCGTTGAAAATGGCTGAAGTTATCCTAATCCTTAAGCCAGGAAAACCTCCGAATGAAG
Organism: Psylliodes chrysocephalus; assembly: GCA_927349885.1. Lineage (NCBI taxonomy): Eukaryota > Metazoa > Arthropoda > Insecta > Coleoptera > Chrysomelidae > Psylliodes > Psylliodes chrysocephalus. Next base: position 59,421,528 of record OV651816.1, read on the forward strand.
TGTCATCATATAGACCTATATCATTGTTACCGATATCTAAGTTATTTGAAAAATTACTACTAAAAATAATATTTGAAAATAAAATCTGATCCCTTAGCACCAATTTGGTTTTAGAGACAAATACTCGACAATAGATCAAGTACACAGGATAACCGATATCATCGAAAAATCTTGCGAAGAAAAATATATATGCTCAGCTATATTTCTTGACGTAGCCCAAGCATTTGACAAAGTTTGGCACACTGGCCTGATACAGAAACTTGAAACAATGATCTCTAGATAATATGTCGACATTCTACAATCATATTTAACGGAAGAATGTAGAGTAAAGCAAGACGAGGCATACTCCGAAATGAAAGAAATTAAAGCAGGTGTCCCACAAGGCAGTGTGCTAGGACCGGTTCTTTACTTATTATACAACAGCGATATCCCTCAACAACAATGTATTAAAATAGCAACATTTGCGGATGACACTGCAATATTGGCAGTTGGCGAAACTAATACAGAGACCCCAGAAAAACTTCAGGAAACCTGCAACAGAATCAATCGATGGAAAAAAGTGGAAAATAAAAATAAATCAGTACATGTTGATTTTACTCTTCGACCAAATGAACAAAAACAAAAGAATAAACAATGACGATATTCCGCATCACGATTCGGCCAAATACCTAGGGATATACCTAGATGTAAGACTTAAATGGAAAGAGCACATAAAAAAGCGTAAAGAACTTGTATTGGCCCCAAGGAAGAAAATCCAAATTATCAGTGTGCAACAAACTGCTGATTTATAAACAAATCCTAAAACCAATCTGGATTCATGGCATACAGCTATGGGTATGTGCAAGCAAGAGTAATATCAACATGATACAAGTTTTCCAAAACAAAGTCCTAAGATGCATTGTCGATGCACCTTGGTTCTTGGTTCTATCGAAACGATTATCTTTATAGAGACCTGAAGATGCCAACAATCGAAGAAGAAATAAAGAGGTTTGCTGCGAAACATGAGGGTCGACTCCACTCCCACGTCAACGAAGAAGCGCTGCAATTACTGGATAACTTTACACTTAACAGAAGACTCAAAAGAAGCCATTTGCGCTGGTGCAGTGAACGTTAATGTTAGTGCTAGTGTAAAACAGTGTAATAAATCATGAGACAGCCCAATGGGGACTACTTAGATAAGTAATTAGTTTATAAGATTTTTAGATTAAAATTGTAGGTTAGTCAATAATGACTAGTAACAATACTCTAACAAAAAAAAATATGAAAATTCTAATGTTATTTCTACTTACATCTTTGCTTTTCAAAGACGGCGTACTCCTTGACGACGATGATCCACTTCTACTAGGAGGCCGTTCAATTTTTATTTTATCACCGTTGGTACTGCCGTTTTCTCTAATTTCCCCTGAATTTCCTAAAGCTACATGTTCACCATTCGTATGAGGAGACGACGCTTCCTATAAAACAAAAGTAAATATTAAGTATTAATTAAAGAGTTTTTTAATAGTAATCAAAATAGGCTATTATGACCAGACTAGAGGACGAACATCGGATGAAGACCATACACCGAGACACTTTTCAGTCCTAGAGCCACGAAGGATCTAGCCAGTATCTGCCGGATTTGATTCATGAGAAAATTGTTATCCACACAACCAACGGACCTGATTCTTTACGGACCAGATCCGGCACAAAATTTTGGTGGTGTATGGGCTCTATTAGAGATTTTCTTACAGAAAACGATTTTGGGGAGGCCCGGAAGATATAAAACGTACAATTTTCAAAAAAATAATTGAAATTTGATCGGGAACTTTGTTTTTGTTAGCAATATTCCATTGTCCAAATCTCGAATTATACAAGGGAGGTCTAAAAATGTAATAATGAAAGTAATGACAACGACCTGTCAAACTGCTGACAATTAGGCATTCCAACGACCTGTCAAACAATAGGTGCCAGTGGGAAATTCTTGTATATTTAAGGGGGTAGCGACATAGTCTTGCAACTTGGACGCTATTTTTATTCGAAGTAGTACTCGCCAAGCCTGCCAATTTATGAAGAAATGTATAGGTGGGTTTTTTAAATATTATTTTTATTGTGTTTGACATAAAATATTTAAATGTAATCCATTATTCATGATTTTACGTAAAGTAGATATAGTACACCATACTGGTAAAAATTACCAAGATTCATATGAATTCGGATATTACACTGAGAAAAGGATTTAAATATATGTAACAAACTTATTTAGCAACATCCACTATTTCTTCTCTGAATGCCACCCTTAGATATACCACACCTGCCCACTGGTAATTCATTTATTTGGAATGCCTAATTGGGAACTGACATTTAGATATGGCAACCCTGTTAGCCTGTTGTCATTGACAGGGTCAATGATACATATATAGTTATATAGATTGCTCAAAGCGGGTCGTTTGCGAGCGGCCATATTGCCTCATTAATCAGAAAATATATTTACAAACCAATATTTAGCCTTTCGAGTATAGTAAAAATAATAATTACCTACATTTTTACTTCAAGGAATAAGCTTATGTTTATTTTGAAAAATATGGATGATCATTCTATCTATCTATTTCATTGACCTTGTCAAATCACCAGGCCTACAGGGTTGCCATAATTTTGCCATATCATAACCTGCCAAAACCCACTGGTAGCCATTTTGTTTGGAATGTCTTAAGGTACTTTTATACGGTCAGATCAGTTCTCCGTTCAGTCTCAGTTTTAGTTATCTGTATGTGTAAACACAAAAAACTGTAAGAAAAACTGAAACTGATACGGAGCTGTGGCTCGATGGGTATACCAAAAGTTATCGAATCAGTTGTCAGTTAAAGGCTTAGACTAGGTAATAAAGAGAGGACGCGTAATTGCAGCAATATTTATTTGTTGTTTTATTTTAGATTTCCTGTGGATCCAGCAAAAAATCTTTGGATTCAGGCAACGAAAATTGCAAATTGGATGCCTACGCCAAATGATAAGTGTTCAAAACAGTTTGAAAGACTTTTTTTATGGTAAAAGACGTTTACTAAATGGAGCAGTTCCCACTATATTTCCTGAATTCTCTAAATACATGCAGCCGAAGAAGGTGCGTATACTAATAAATATAATTAAACATATATATATTTTTTAATTACTTTTCATTATTATATTATGAACTTTTAAGAATTTAGCAACCCTTTTGTGTATAATTCAAAACATTACGTAATAATTGATTGTTTGTAGTACTTAAAAAGAAGAGCATTGCATTTGGAAGCTGAGCCAGGCCCTTCAAATAGAACTTCAAATAAGGAATCAAATAAGAAAGCCCTAGCATAAAACGGCTTAGAAGACAACTTTTACAACAGGTAGAAAAGAATAAAGAAAAAACAAGACAAATCAAAGTTCTTAAACACAAACTTAAAAAAAAGAGTTGTTCGCTAAAACTTCTTGTTATTGTACCAAATTAGTATTAGTTAAGGGTCAGTAATAAATTTATCTTCATTTATGTATAATTTTTCTTACTAGCTTAATTTAATAATATTTAGAGAGCACATTACATCTTAAAGACGTCCAGTTCATGTCTTACTTTCGTCCAAACGTCATGGTACGTAAAACGGACGGTTTTAAGACGACCTGCTCAGAATATGTTTAAAACGTATTTGTTGGGATGTTTTTAGGACGTTTTAAATATGTCGATAATGTGGACGTTCAACTCTTTTCGCTATATTTGAATATGGCGCCACGACAGCGTTGTTGGCACTGCCTGCAGCGCATGTAGATCGTCGCTGATTGGAGTCTCGCGCGCGCGTATCGAGTCGTGTTCTTCCTCTAGCTGCCTTCTTCTCGGGACAGCCATTGTATAATATTTTTAGAGTCAGTCTGTGGACATTGTCATTTTCGTGGTTGTGTGTTTTTATACATTGTCTTTTTTTATTATTTATTTGCTATTATTGGAACTGTGGTATACCGGAACTAGTAAATTTTTATCAATAAAAAAAGGTAAGTTTTAATTTATTTGCCTTTTAATTTCATAACCTCACTTTAATAATGTTTTATTTTTTAGAAAAACACCTTAAAAGAATAACTCAACAAAATTATATGCTACGGAGACATTAGTTACAAACGCTTTGGCTAAAATTAATACCATAAAAGAAATTTTTAATTTGACCAAACTGGAGTAGTTTCTCATATCAACAAGTACTTGAAGTCATTTTTAAATTATTTTATCCAACACTGTAAAATAATATTTACTCTGTGTCAGTTTTAATAGTTTAATAATGTATAATAAACAGTATTAAATATAGTAGACAAGTATTCATTTATTTTGTTTTAAATGAATTTCCATCAAGTAAATAGACGACTCAAACACGTCCAATACGGTTTGTCTTCAAGACGTACAAAACTGGATGCCTTAAAGACGTACAAAATGTCCTAAAGACGCCTTGTTTTGTAACAAAGTACGTCCTATAGACGCCTTTAAAACCTCTTTTGGATATTAGAGTAGATATTCAAAACGTCACGAACGTCGTGAACAAACGTATTTAAGATGTCTTTGAAAAGTGTCTGTGCTATCTATGTAGTGTCATTCTTTATTAAGTAAAAATAAATCTTTTTGTCATACATGTAGATCATTGTTTTATTTTGCGGAATTTAAAAAAACTCATTTTATTATGTAAACGATTTCATTTAGTTTATTTCAATATATTTTTTTCTTGTGTCTTATTTATTGTTACTTATTTATTTTAAATTTTACGCTTTGAACTTGCTAATAACATAAATACAAGTTCGTTTTATTATTTCCAACATGTTACGCCTTTGGTCAAATATCGTTGGTGTCAAAATGGCACAAAATTTTCAGCGACGTTATGAGTCCTCTCTTTATTACCTAGTCTAAGGTTAAAGGGGTGTAATTTTCAAACTGGACTGCCAACTGTACTGAAAAATCAAAGTATGTGGACTGAACGGAGAACTGACCTGACCATCTAAAAGTACCTTAATATTAAATAATTGTTTTATTGGTTACTATAATTAGGCATTCCAACGACCTGTCAAACAATAGGTGCCAGTGGGAAATGCTTGTATATCTAAGGGGGTAGCGACATAGTCTTGCAACTTGGACACTATTTTTATTCGAAGTAGTAGTCGCCAAGCCTGCCAATTTATGAAGAAATGTATAGGTGGGTTTTTTAAATATTATTTGTATTGTGTTCGACATAAAATATTTAAATGTAATCCATTATTCATGATTTTACGTAAAGTAGATAGAATACACCGTATGTCGCCACCATTAGATACGAGTATACCAAACCTTCCCACTGGCAATTCATTTGTTTGGAATGCCTAATAGATAGAAAAGGTCTGGATAATAATTAGTACAGGTTAATTACAAGTTGAAAAAAGGGATAGTGCAGGAACAATATCTTCATTAATTTTTCTCTAGAAACAGTGTATTTCTTGTGGTCTATGATTATTGTATGTACAAACGGCGAATATAGGTCTCCAGTGAAAGCTATAATCAGACCTTAAAACTTCGTAATTTGAGTTCCATCCCTTGTGTACAGTAATTACAGAGTTTTAATTAACACTTTCTCTCTATTACGAAAACGAAAAATGGCTAGTCGATTTAGTATTTTAATTTAATCAGGTTTTAAAGAACACCATGTGGTGGTATTCAATCTAACAATGTTTTGGGCTATACAATTTATTACCATATGAGTAGACTTAAGTAATAACCGTAAGTTAATTAAATGTTTTTAAACATCACTTTACGCCTTTTAAATGTAAGAAAATGTCAGAAAAAAACTTAATGTTACAGAGGAAGTAATGGAAGCATTGAGAATCATCTGTCGTACAAGATGAAAAAATAAAATTCATTGTGTATTTTTCATCTCTTCGTTCAGATATAAAAGTTTAGTACTTCTTGTTTATACAGGGTGTGTCAATAACAAACCAGGGATCGTTATTAAAAAAAATAAGGCGTTACTTTGTCGTTAAAGTAAGTAAAGTAAAAGGTGTCTCTTAGTAGTTCACAGAAGGAGCGTAATTTCGCTACGTCGTCGGATTTTTAGACCTTGAAGAAGTGGAAAAACCTTTTCATGAGTCACAAAATGTGTGTCTTGCAATATGTGATCATATTCTACATTTATTTAAGGTTTTTTATAAAACCAATTTATTATATATTTTTTTTTATTTTAGTTTATTTATCAATTTTGTTTTAAAATCAGTTCATCATTTGGCAACATTGGCGTTCGTGTTTGTTGTTTATTAAAGGGAAGTAAAAGGCTCAAAGTCTGTCGACCACATAAATTTATTAGGTTGGGTTGCAAGCGCTTTCGACCTAAAAGGTCATCATCAGGCAAAAATTTTTTTGTAAGTGAGTAGGTAGGTAGGTACAATCTGCAATAATAATTTAGGATAACAAAACGTTTTTTATAGAAATGCTAGGTGTCTTACCACTATGTGTCCACAGAAAAAATTAAATATGTTGAATTAAAATTTTAAATTGTAAAAATTGTTGTAAAAATTATATAATTGGCACGTACTGCCTCCCTCATTCGAGGTTGGATATTGTTCAATCTTGAACCTCGCCTGCCTCCATCTAATGAAGGTGGTTATAAAAGATAATATCAAATTTAAAGTTCCACATGTGTGCTTAAGGCACCATGTGAAAAATGTAAGCCTAGGCTTAAGGGGTATCATTAATTAATTAGGCTTAAGGGTGTACACAAACCAAACTCCGTCTACCCCATTTGTACTGGGGATAGGGGGAGTAACGGTATTTTTCTAAAAGTTACATTTTTCACATGGTGCCTTAAGCACACATGTGGAACTTTAAATTTGATATTATCTTTTATAACCACCTTCATTAGATGGAGGCAGGCGAGGTTCAAGATTGAACAATATCCAACCTCGAATGAGGGAGGCAGTACGTGCCAATTATATAATTTTTACAACAATTTTTACAATTTGAAATTTTAATTCAACATTTTTAATTTTTTCTGTGGACACATAGTGGTAAGACACCTAGCATTTCTATAAAAAACGTTTTGTTATCCTAAATTATTATTGCAGATTGTACCTACCTACTTACTCACTTACAAAAAATTTTTTGCCTGATGATGACCTTTTAGGTCGAAAGCGCTTGCAACCCAACCTAATAAATTTATGTGGTCGACAGACTTTGAGCCTTTTACTTCCCTTTAATCTACTTCGGACCACTTTGAGATATGGATAATATTTGAAATTTTGTTGTTTATGTTTTAAATTGTATCAATTATAATTCGAATTTTTTCTTACTTTCTGAGCATTAAATTTGTTTATTTCTTATAATGTGTGATAGTGTTGTACAATTTTTTCAACTGTTCATGATGGAAAGAAATACTTTCGATTTACTTTTAAGTGTAATATATAGAACTGATATAAATGACATTTTGTCAAAAAATATAGTGGGGGCCATTATCCCATTGAAATAAAAGACCAACTACTAATTTTTTTATGGTACATGGCCACGCAAGATACTCTTTGGTCATTTGGAACTCGATTTAATATATCACCAAGTTCAGTTATGGACATAATAAATAAAGTTCTATATATTGTTAACAAACTTAAAAAAGTTACATACTATTTCCAAGTTCAGAGGAGCATCTGAAAGAAATTTCAAGAGGTTTTACAAAATATCCAGGTAAAGTATGCATATCCCTATTTCTAGTTATAAGTATAACTAGACATAAATTATTCAAGATTTTCTTTCTAAAAATAAGAACTTCTCTTCTTTATTTTATAGGATTAATTTAATGGTCTATTTTCTAGAGGATGATATTCAAAGCTCTAAATATATCTGGCAAATAATTTTTATCAGCTGATCCCATTAGAAGCTTTATGATATGCTCTATATGTATATTGAATTAAAAATATATTATCGTAACATTTTTTCTTAGGTACTGTTGGAGCCCTAGATAGCACACACATTTTAATTAAAATCGAGAATATGCAACAAGATAGTTACATAAGCAGATATCGCCGTCATTCTATAAACATTATGGCAATTTGTGATTCAAATAGTTGTTCACGTATGTATATATGGGGTTTCCAGGATCAGCCCATGATGCAAGGGTAAGTTTTAAGTTTTTTTTTTTACTTGGTGTCATCCGCGTCAACTACCAGGGTTATTAGCCTCGTGTTCTGTATAGGATTTGTTAGTTTCCAGCGCCACTTTAGGAACAGCACTGTTAATTAGAACCCAACAGTGAATGCTCGAGTGGGGAATCCTGCCAATGCAGTAGAATTAATTTTTAATTAAATAAATTAAATAAAAATTCCGTCACCGGCCGGGATTCGAACCTGGATCTCATGGATGCAAAGTGCTGACTTTAACCACTGAGTCACCCACCCCCTCTTTAAGAAGTTTTATTTAATATTTAAAACATATTTTACTATGTAGTTTGTTTCAGGTGTTTGATAATTCTTCTTTGAAGCTAAAGATTGATCATCATGGAGCTATTATTTTGTAAATGATGAAAAGTATCATTTAATAGGGGACAGTGCTTTTGACGTAAAAAAATGGTTAATGACACCTTTCAACGAAAATTATCGGCTTAATCCACGAGAACGACATCATAATTATTGTTTAAGTTCTTCTAGAGTCGTTATCGAGCATGCTTTTGGAACATTGAAGGGCAGATGGAGAAGAACTCAGTTTATAAACACATAATATTTGTAAAATTATAGAAATTGCTACTGCTATATGGACATTGCATTCATATGGCATTGCATTCATAATGCTGATTTGTGGAATGAGCAATTTATAGAAGACCGGCTAAAAAATATGCCTATAAATGAAAGAGAGGGATTGGTTAATAATTTTAATAAAAAGAGTTATAGCTTGTTATTATAATATTATTATAAACATGTAAACTAAACATGTGGGTACTTATGTAAAATTTTAATAATTAAAACACTTTAATGACATTAGTCTTTTATTGAAAAAAAAAAAAAAAGCAAATCTATTTAAGACAAAAATAAGTGGCTAAAAAAATAAATAAACTGCTAATTCCTATTTCATGGTAGGTATATACCTAGTCGGATTTACTCTCCAATTCTCCAAATCATTTTTTTTTTAACAAAAGCACTTTTAAAGTTTTTAGATATCTTTCTCTGTGCTGATCAGCTTTTTCTGCTTGTTTAAAAAAAAAAATTGTTTCTCTTGTAATTGCCTGTCTTCTTGAAATTGTTTTAGTAATGATTCAGTTGTTGTCTGAGGTGTTAGCCTACGGCGTACCTTTTTAAACATGTTTTGTGAATCTTGATAATGTGACATATCTATTTCAGAAGTTGATGGTCTTTCTTCAACATTTGCACTATTATTTTCTTTAGTTTCTTCTATTTGATCATTTTGCTGATCGCTGTTTGATTCACTGTCATCATTGCTTAAAGAATCTCGGAGATTTTTAGGGTTCACTTTATGCTTAGACTCTAAAAAGCATTAATAAAGATAAAAACAAATTTATCCTAAATAAATACATTACATATATTGTTTCAAAACTGTATAAAAATACCTAAAATGAAATTCCTCATAGAAAGGCGGTATATTATCATTTCTTTCAGCACCTGTTGCCGTCTGATTTTTTACATATGTAAGATTTTGTGAGGTTAGAAAATTTTTGCCTGCATGTTTCCCATCTATTCGGACCTACGTTAAAACCATACTGTTTAAGAGTATCTGCTATTTCATTTCATAATTTTTCCTTGGATGTTTTCTTGTCATCAAAAAGTCTAAAGTCTCTTTGCCTTAATGTCAACAGAACTTTTGTTGCCTCTATGTCTCGTTCAGATGGTTTTCTTCGTGTCCATATTTCTGTAATATGTTCCTTTTCATTAGTTACTTCCTGAGTTACTTTCTCGGTTACTTCACTATTTTCAACATCTTTAATTTCACATCCTAAATCATCTGGCAATGTGCACCTTTGTGGATTTGACTCAATGTAGCTCAAAGTAACATCATAATCTACAATTTTTATAAATGTATAAACTGTTTTTAGTTTACATAATACTTGTACATACCGTTTACAAGTTGAGTAGCAGTTTCTAAATCGTCTACCACTACCAAATAATCCCTACCCTCACAATTTATACAAATTTGGTACTTTCCTTGTGAAGATTCTTCCATTTTTCATAAATAAATTAGATACCTGAATTTCTTTTAACTTCAAAGCTGCTTTCTTCCACTTTTTAATTTTATTTAACCAAATGAAGCCGACCACAAAACACTCACACAACGAGCACAAGGCCTGATAAGGCACAAGACCACAGAACACTCACCTTCATAAGACGAGCGATGAAAATAATCTTGAGAAAGAGTTAATAGATAATAATAAAAGAGGTAGATCATCTATAACCAACTGAAGTACTTAGTTATTACCGGTTATATTTTGACAAATGAGTGACGTCACAAAGGGCTTGTTTATGACGTCATGACATGAAAACCAAAGCATACAAAGGGGCGTTTGATTTGAAACTCGATCGAGCGAGCGTCGAGGAGACCGAGAAGTGATGACGTCACAATAGAGCATTGAATCAAATCAAATAAAACAGAGTAAAAAACATAACCTCGCTTTTTTGTGATTCTTGTTTCTGGTTTGTATGTTAAAATAGTGAACAAAAAGTACAGAAAATGGAAAAACTTTTAATAATAAGGGGTAATGGCCCTGAAATGCAGCATTTACCACAAATGCCCGTTTCGCTCTCCTACTCCATGACTGTGATTACTGGTGATTAGATCTGGACAGAAAAAATGTATTTTCCAAACACACATTTTGTGTTTTTTTATGATGAATAATTTTAGCTATAAGACAAAAGCGGCTAAGTAATTTGTTGAGTTCTTGTCTGGTCTTTAATTTTGAGATTCAAATTTGTTTGTAAGTTAATTAAAAAGAGATAGGTAGAGACAAAGACAAATTTCTCCCTCTTCTCGACCTTTCTGCTCTGAGAACATCGAGCTCGCTCTATGTTCTCGCTCCAAAGCGAAACAAACACTTTAGGGATCTCTCGGAGTGTCAATTCAAACACTTTTGAAGCGCTCGGAGATCTCCGATGATCAAATCAAACGCACCACAAAACGCTTGAACACAATCGGTTAATACTTTAATGAACCAGTCCTAATTGGTAGATAGCTTGAAATCGACTTTAGATTTAATAGAAAAACAAAGGAAAAATGAAGTTTAAGTATTGTAATGATAACACCTTATATTAAAATATAATAAAACTAAAAATAATAACATTACTAATAATAATAACTATAATATAATAATAATAATAATAATAATAATAATAATAATAATAATAATAATAATAATAATAATAATAATAATAATAAAAATAAGAATAAATAAAAATAATGTGGGAAGATGTACCCTGTATATTAAAATTTGGTATAAGAGAGTCATAAGTGAAGACTTTGGGTAAGTAAGTAGAAAAGGGTGGTTTCTAGGTTTGGGAATGATTGGATTGTCAATTTTGATTTTTTGAAAAATGTCAGTAGTTATTTTGGAAAATAAATTGAATTGTAAATTAAAGGAATATAGAAACAATTAAATAAGCAAAACTTAGAAGTTACGTTGTAAAATATAAAAGGAACCATAAATAGATACAAAAAAAAGGAGAGTACATAAAAAAGGAGGTGGAGATGGATGTAGACCAGGAGTCCAAGGAAAAGTAAAGAATAGTAGAACCAAGACTGTGAGTACGCCATAATATATAAACATTTTATTTTGTGCGTTTTGACTAATAAATATTTAAAAAAAAAAAATGGAATAAAAGGTATCTAACAATTTATTCGTTAGGAAATTGGACAATTCTGAAATTAGATGTAAATTTAGTTAATTTTAATTAAATGTCTAAGTGATAGATTATAGTTATTGGATTTTGTAAAATTTGACAATTCCAATTTTTTAGTAGGTGTAGTAGGGTCGTTTATAAGTTATTTTCTTCAAGATATGGAATATCTGATTTGTTCAATGTTTTCTATAATGTTGTGTGGAAATTAAACTATAAGTTGATTTTTATAAGAGTTTGTTTATTTAAGCGTTTATTTTTCACAATATAACAAAAGACAGGTACTTATCAAAGTTCTTCATCTACGAGAACTTTTGCATCATTCCAATAAATAGATTCTACAAAAGATTAAAATATAATTAAAATATAATTAAAATATAATTAAAATAATATTAAAATAAAATTTAAATAAAATTAAAACAAAATTGAAATAGAATTCATATAAGATTAAACAAAATAAAACAGTATTAATATTATAATTTGGAAGCACCCCTGAGATAAAAAAAAAAATAAAAATAAAAAAAAAAATAAAAAAAAAATAAAAAAAAAAATATACTTTAATTAAAATAAACATAAAATTGACTACAGTATATCATTACAGTATATTGCTAAGAAATGCATCTTAGATATCTCAGAAAAATAATCTTGTTTAATCCTGTTTATGCAAGTGTAAAATCCATTTTTAGCGGGTTTAGACTCAAATCTACTTTAAAGAATTAAATCTAATATACGAACACGACACTATTGCCACAAAGTGTGATTTATTAATACTCTAAATTTTATTGTAAATTTAATTATATTATAAAATAGTGTAATCATAAAAATTAGATTAACAACATATAATAAATAGGTATGAAGATGAAGTATGTAAGTATATTGAATTGTTCACATTACAAAATAATATAAATACACATACATAGTATAGGTAACACAAATCTTCTAGAAGCAAAATTAGATCAATAATGTAAAATTTTAGTGATATATTAAAATGTCGTTTGTGTGTGGTGTGGTAAACTGGTGCAGTAGGTGTAGATTTATTCGTTATACATTATACACCATTTATCTTCACATTATTACTGTTGTGCGTGACTGAGGAGAATTATTTGTTTAATGACATAAAACATATAGGGGCGTGCGAAATCAAAATTTTACTTAAACAGCAACAGTAGAAAAACAATATTAGAAACGCGTTACTTTTTAGTAAAGCATTACTTTTTAGTAGCGCGTTACTTTTTGGTAACGCATTACTTTTTGGTAACGCGTTACTTTTTGGTAACGCTACTTTTTGGTAACGCTTTACTTTTCAGTTACTTTTAAATTACTTTTAGTAACGTATTACTTTTGCAGTAATGCCCTACTTTTGCAATAACGCATTACTTTTGCAGTAACACGTAACGAAGTAACGATTTTGAGCTACTTTGTAAAAGTAACGCAATTACCGTTACTTTTCGGGCATTTTAAAAAGTAATGTTTTAGTTTCGTTACTCCCTGCTCCGGTCATTAGTTATTAATAAATGAGCCATATAACAACACTAGCGAATCCTTGGACAAAAATATAAAAATTTAACATAAAATTCTTTTCCTTACTGAGAATAGGGAATGCAATCTGGAAAAGCGGATCCGGGAATCCGGCGGATCAGGCATCAATATACACGGTGACCGGGTCCGGTGATAATATATTATGGTAAAATAACCGCGCTGTTGCATGAGCAGGTAATTTAAACGCGTGGCGCTTGTGCGTGTGAGTCGTTTGACGCTAAAAAAAGGAAATGACTGCATTTGAAAGTGAAGGAATTCGAGGAGAATACTTGTCTGATATTCATGATTATTTGCTGACAATTAAGCAAACAAAATTGTAGAAGCTGAGAGAGCCTTCTCGGTCGCAGGCCACATTTTTAGCTCTATTATAATAGATTGGCAGATAACACAATCAACACAATTTGTTTCCTAAGATCGTTTTTTCAAACTAAAAGTTGATTATTTGTTTAAAAACTAAAGAGTTAAAATATTATAAAGAATAGTTATTGTGATTGTTGAGGTGTGCTGTGCTATTCATTAGATAGACTCGGTAGTCTGTCATATATAAGAATAAAACTGAATAGAATTCTGAAATAGCTAATTATTGTCATTACTGTGATCTCAGTCAAGGGTAATTATTATGTTATGTTTAAATTTATAATTATTTCGATTAATAATTGGTTTTCTGCAACAACGATCAGAAACCAGTCACTGACACCAGGATTCTGGGATTATTGGGATCGTGAAATTCTCTACTGCGCATAATCCTGGTGTCACTGACTGCTTTCTAATCGTTGTTGGAACAGACTTAATATTGACTTCTAATCTATATTTAAAATCTAACTAATAATACTTTTAATTTGTGTTTTATTTGTTTTGACACAGAATTTGTTTGCACTTTTTAAAATTAGTCATAATAAAGTTGATTTCGTATGCGTATCGTTTTTTTAAACATCATTAATGATCAATATTAGAACGAAAAAGAAAAATTAAGTTATCCAGGTTAGATCAATCCCTAACTGAGATACAGTTATTTCAAGTAAATCATTTATTAATGTTAAAAAAAATTGAGTGCTTGCGAAATATCAAAACATTTTACTTTACTTAACCAAGAAACTACACTCACTGGCAGAATTAATCGCCCACCCAATTATTTTTATTTATTTCTGAAATTTTCGGAGATTTTCGTCACTTTTTGACATTAATTGATATGACGTGGCATTTTGACAGTAAATAAATGTTTAACTGTCAATGCTGTCGTTCTTTCGCTTAGAGATTAAAAAGTAAAAAAAATCAAAATTACAAATATCTCCAACTAAATAACAAAACATTGGGTGGGCGGTTAATTTTGCCGGTGAGTGTATTATAATATAGTATATTACATTACGAGTGTGGAAAATCACTTTTCACACAAGTAATGTACAATATTTTTGCTACGACCACAAAATAATTTCATCAAAAAATGTAAAACCAGGTCATTATTATAATAATTAGAATGTATTTAAAAAAATAATCAACAATAATCGCATTTATTCAATTTTCATATTTTTTAAACAAATTAAAAAACAAAAAAAAATAAAACAAAAATTTCGGCACAGCCAGGATTTGAACGCGGTCGCTCGAACGGTCTCAAATTGCAAAGTTGACGCTCTAACCAACTAAGCTAACACGGTAATTGATTGATCTAATCGCTTATGTGTTTAACCAGAATAAAAAGCAAATATATCTTAGTTATTTTAAAATTATTTTAATAATAATTGTTAAAGATAAATATCTAGGATCTAATTTACAACAATTTCAAAAATTTAACAATCATATCGATTTTAGTATTAATATGGACATTACATAGATCAAAATAGAAATGATATGTTTGACATTTTGTGACAGCTACTGCGGAAAGTAGCATATTCGTACACGGGTGGAAAGTAAATTTTTATTCATACGCGTGTGATATAGGGCACTTTCCATAGGACTATATAGTGTGATATATGTCACTTTCCTAAGTGGTCGTAGGAAAATTAATATTTTTGCTATAAACATTAAAATCATAATGTCGGATTTTCAAACGCAAATATCTTGTAAAATGGCTAGTTACTCTATGTCAAATGAAACAAAAGTTTTATAGAATTGAAAAATAATACATAACGATTCTGTCCCTGTCGTACGCCTCTAGTAATAGAAACACTCTCTTTTTTCACACTATTTAATGTGTTTTAAAGTTGTGCTAAATTTTAAATATAAATATTAAACAGTCTCAAAATAAATGACTTAAATTATTTTAAATAATAAAATAAAACCCCGGTATTCCATGACCCGTGATTAATATATAGCTTATGAATTAAATATGATTTATTAGATTATCTTAAAAAAATAATTTTCGGCTCTTTTTATTATAAAATTTTTATTAACTTTACTTACTTCATTGGCTACATCGACAACTAAATCCTGATCACTTTTTTCACCGTCGCTTTCCTGCAACAAACAAAATTATATTAAATTAAATATTATATTTGTCCTAAATATTTTTATTATCGCTAAATAATAGCTATTTATGAAACCAGTTACGAAATACCTTATTTTATGTAACGAGTGCATCTTCGGGACGAGCAACATGAACGAGTTACATAAAACGGCATTGCGTAGCGTGTTACATACAATGTTTTTTCTAATTTTGACTAAATTGTTTATAAAATTGTGGTTTGGCAAGAAATTACTGACATCTAGGCAACTAATATTACTACTTTCTTGTATTGTTAGTTGCATATGCATAACTTTATTGACAAAACGTAACATTTAATTATTTCCTAAATATTTCTCAAAAGAATTTTTAATTGACTATGTAACAGTTTCAGTATTATCTGTAGTGGATAGATTTTTCCAAAAACTAAACTGATTTCAATTTATTATTTTAATATTTTATTTTTGTCAACATGTTCTAGTTAATTATAATAACTTAACATTTTTTCGAAAACATTGACAATTTGTCTATAATTTTGAGATAGATCTTTGGCACATTTTTTTCTTCTCTTTTTTCTTCGTTAAGTGTGGAAATAGGCTTTCCGTTAAACATGTATTTATAATATCTACTAATGCATGTTTACTTACTCCATAAATAACTTCGGTTATTTTATTTTTTAAGGTATTTACAATAATTGGTAATATGTCGTGGATATCTAGTGACCTGAGACACATCGACGTCAACCTCACAAAGTGACCTACAGTCTGCTCGCTATACTTACGCGGGTTTCGGATTAAAAACTTTATGAGTATTTCCAGGTAAGTACCCGAAAGTTTGACCTGTTCTTTGGGGAAATATCAACTGGTTAAATGAAATGAAAAATAATGTACAACTTTTTAATTAAATAATAATGGAAACTCTTTTGTATAATTGAGAGCAGAATTAAACTTCTTCATTAATGGAGTCTAATGTGGCTATTATAAACCTAATAATAATTTTATATTACACTTTACACAGAAAATATGGTTTATGTATAATAAGAGGGTTATTTAGCTTAAATAAAATATTTTCTAACATAAAAATTTGTTCCATGTAGAGAATTTCAAATGAAAAATACAAAAATTGTACTTGCCAACAAAAATGAAAATTAGTCATTATCATCCCAAATATCATAATCGGCATCATAATATTACTGTCATCACCATTAATTGTTATTATGATTGGACTTATTTCCTTTATTTTATTTTCACGAGTCCACCAATCTTCTATTAGTTTCTCGCACTTGGATATACAGTTCCGCCACACTTCTGGAGTTGCAATTGAAAGTACTCTTCGCCAAGTTTCCCGAACTGCGTCGTCACTATAACCATTAAGCCCAATATGGTTGTCATAATATTGTTTTGCTATTTCCCATATATATTCGATGGGATTAAACTGGCAATGATACGGTGGCAGACGTAAAACTTGATGACCGTAACTTTCAATAATCTGATCCACAACAAAGGTTTTTGGTTTTGCGTGTATATTTGCCAAGCGTAATAATTCTGATTTTAATATATATTGAGGAAATGGTATATGTTCCTTTGTCAACCATTTTTTAATTTTATCAACAGTCCAAGAATTCGTTGGACTTTTGTTTAATACTTCAGAATGGTAAGGTGCATTGTCTAAAATAATTACGCTGGGCTCACTTAAACCTGGGAGAAGTTTTTGATGCAACCATTTTACAAACATTTCTGGGTTCATATTATCGTGATAGTCACTGGATTTTGATTTAGATGAAAATATTAAATCAGCACCTTCTATAAAACCCGATTTCCCTCCTGCATGTAAAATTATGTGTCGCTTCCCTTCTCCATCGGTATGTTTGATGGACTTTACGTTATCATCTTGCTATATTCTCTTGGTTGCACCCCTAGAAAATATCCATGTTTCGTCTAAATATATAAAATTCGCCCCTTCTTCTTTAAATTTAGAATATTTTCTTAGAAAGTTAATTCTCTTGTGCACGACAAAACTTCTTTCACAAAGGGCCTTTCTGTTATCCTCCTTTTGAAATTTGAAACCCAAGTTATGTATCACTTGCCATAGACTTGTTCTGCCATTGTCGTCAAATTTTCTATCTATTAATTCCTAGAGAATTGTATTTAAGGTCACATGTTCCTTGTTGACCCTCATTCGATAAATGGTATCACGAATTTCAAATTTCTTTGCATCTGGAATATCATTCGTTTTCAATGATGGGCGAGTTTTGCGGTGATCTTCTTTCGGCAGTTCATTATTGTGATTTTGTAATACTCCTCTTAATTTGGTTTCACTAATTCCTAGAGCATCGCATACGCGTTGTTGTACAGACATTACCGATTTTAAAGGACCGCCATTTTCTTTTTCATCCGTAAAATACTTACGTACACTACAAATTAGACTATCTACATCTAACACACGTCTAGGCATTTTTAAAATTTCCACTAAATTTACAATATACATACAATGTCAACACTTGAAAAGAATCAATTCAACTGCAATATTTGTAATAAATTTAGTACTAATGTTATTTTAATTTAAATCTGACCATTAGGGCAATTTTACCTAATTTCTTGGAAAGAGGCTTATTGGAACTGGTTGTCAATGACTAATTTGCATAATTTTGTTAATCCGAGACCCGCGTAAGTATAGCGAACAGACTGTATCTAATTTTACAGCAGAGCAATGTAATCAAAGTATGTGAAGGAGATACATCCCTTACGGACTACGTAACGGTTACAGCTTGTGTTACGCCACTTTGTGAGAACGAATATCTATAAAATTAAATTATTTCTACAGCCGTATCTCAAAAAATTCACTTTAGAGATACGTCAGTTTGTGAGACTGAAGACGACATATGAGTTTCCCTGTATGCAGGTGTTTTAAGTACGTATTTATATTTATATTATTTGTATGTGAAGTGATCAATACTTGGGCATAATTTTTAAAGAAATTATCTCGTCGAGACCAATATTTTGAGGTTGAGTTTTTTGTTTTTTGATGGGTTTTTCTAACGATTTCAGTATTTATAAGGAACTCAAACTGTATTGCTTAAATTATCGAATTTATTTATTTTCGATTTCTTGTAATTTATTCGGGCAACTGATTTATATTCTTTTTTCGATTCACTGTATATAATTTTATTAGAAAGAGACGAGAGAAAAAGTAAATTTTCGTCTTTATAATAAGTTAATTTTTTATTTACGGTGTATAACAACCTGAGAACGAAATTAATCATTTAAACATTAATGTATTCAGAGGCGATTTTAAAATTTTCTACCAGCTCATTTTAACAAATTGAATAGACTTGTAACTCATACGCGATGTTCCGCTTGACGGATCCCTACAATATTATTTTTATTTTTAATTTCCAACTAACACAACGGTGATTATTTTTATTAAACGCTTCGCGGCCTCGCGAACCGTGTTTTCGACCAATTTCGTGTTGTTTTCGTGATTAAACAACAATGGTTCCTTGTTTCCTGTACTTATAATGTGGGAGTTAACAGCTACTGTAAAAGAGCCGTGGCTACTGACACCGGGGACGTATTTTTCACTTTCTATTATTCTCAAACTGAGTTTATACATAGAGTGTACACTCTATACACAAGAAAAAATAGTGTACTGTCACAAATTCTAATTAATACATTTTTCCAAATTTTATAACTTTATATTAAAAAAGTTTACTTATACTAGAAGACTCATAATTGGTTATAAAACACTAGAAACCAGTATTTGAACACCAGTTGCATCTACTATGTTCATTTATTGGAAAGCAATTTATAGTAAGAAAGAGGATGTCAATAATAATAACAGTGGTTAAATTCACGTTGTTCATTCATTGGTAAGCTTTTGTTTATGGGAAATTGAATACTAATAAAAAATAGAAGTTTTTTCAAAATATTTTGAAAAATAAAATGAAATTTTCTTTAATCTCACTTGGGTGGTGTATCGTAGCACAGAAATTTGTTTTTGTTTTACTAAACTTTCGTATATTTTGGATCATTCTGCCTTTATATTATAACAACAATCTTTCTATTCTTATATATAGGTACCTCTATTTAAAAATATTTTTGAAGCTAAAAATGGATTCTACTACAAAAAATAAGAAAACCTACAAAAGATTCAAATATAGCGAATCAGATCTTGAAAAATCTTTAACAGAAATCAAACAGGGCCGCCTAAGTTTGAATGCTGCAAGTCGTATATATCATATACAATAAATTGAAGTAAAAAGTACCAATTGCCCGAAAAATGGGACCTCATCCTGTTTTAACTAAAGTGGAAGAAAATCAAATAGAAAATGGATTATTGACAAAGCGAAAATTGGTTTTCCAATGAATCCAGAAGATGTAAAAGATGCTGTTCAAAATATTTTAAAATCAGTTGGAAGGAAGGATTTTTGTATTGATAAAAAGATAATTGTGTACTGTCTCCCACCAAATGCCACACATATAATGCAGCCCTGCGACGTTTCTATATTTCGTCCTCTTAAAGTATATTGGAAGAAAGAGGTGAGATCACACAAACAAGAAACGAAAGCCATCACGAAAAGTAATTATGTGCAGTATTCAAAAAAGGCATTTGAATTTATCAGAACCGAAACAATAAAAAACGGATTCAGAATTTATGGCCTCTTTCCATTTTCAGCGGATTCTGTCGATTATACCAAATGTTAAGCAACAAGAAGACAACAGTTAAAAAATCCTATAAGTCACAGAAGATATTTTTGAAGATAACGGGTTTAATGAAACTGCAAATGATGAATTTACAATGACATCTAATGGTGTTATTGATCAAAGCATCGAACATTGCTATGAAGATGCTAAAGTTATGCAGGATACTCAAGAAAATTCTAAAAAACATATACTTAAAAATAATGAAAATAAATACCAAATTGATCAAAGTACTACAAGTGATGACACATTCGAAGAAAACGACAAAGAAAATGTACCTGAAGATAACGTAAAAGAAAATATTAAACAAAAAAAACGAAAAATCATCTTGCTTCAGTGGAAAATTCCACAAGCATTTGAAACGCAGCAAAGGCAGCGAATGATCATAATGCTGGAGTGGACTACGCAATAGGGCTGACCAATAAAAAGGATTTAAATAAAATATTAACTTTTACGGACCACACGCAAGCTACTGCAAGTAAAGTGGTTGTGAACAATAATTCAAACGAAGTCTACGATCAAAAGCAAGAGGGTAGTCAGAAAAATAGTATCAGACCTTCAGTTTCCGGGCTAAATGACAGAAAAAGTGTGAATAATATTTATGATTCAGAAGTCATACAAAATAATAGAAACGAGATGACAGTAGGCAATAACGATGAAATAAGATATGTTAGTATAGAAAATGAGACAGGAACTAATGATGATTTAGCGAATAACACAAACGGAAACAAGTAACCACAGATCAGTGACTTTTAAAAGCAATAAACCTATTTTATCCGAAAACATGTGGTCAATGCATTTATCTTTGCCTAAAATTGAATCAAATGCAGGGAAAAAAAGAAATACGGAAAAAATACCCTTTGTCATAACATCAAAGAAGTGGAAAGAGATTCAGGAAGAAAAAATTAAATCAAACAAGAAAAAGTACAAAAAAGACGACAAGAAATGCGGGAGAAGAAAGAAAAACGAGAAAACTCCAAGACTACAGAAAAGGGAAAAGAGAAGCAATACAATGTGAATACCTCAACATCTAATGGTAAGGCCAAGTCTTTACAGAAAAGAAAAGCAAAACAACCCAAAAAACGTAGGAGAAAATACAAACAAAAACAGATTAAATTCAGAGACTAGTTGTTATACTCTAGGCCTAGGCGACTATGTCATAGCAATGTACGACGGAAAACCTTTTATAGGTTTAATCACTGATTCAGAAGGAGACAAGTACGAAATAAATGCAATGAGGCAACGAACTGATAAAATGTGGTTATGGCCTAAACCAAAGGATCAGATATGGTATTCCCGTAACTCCATAGCCAAAAAAATAGAAAAGCTTGTTCTAAGTTGCAAGACCGGTGCTTATGTTTGTAAAGATATGGATGAGTATACAAAATAGTTTTTGTGAAATATATTTCTTCGTATTTGTTTCTTTTATTCGTTCGATGTTGTCAAAACCTGTATAAAGAAAGATATTTATTTTAATTTGTATTGAAAGGTTGTTTTTACATTTATTTGTCTTCAGAGTTTATATTAATTTTTAAAAAGCTTGTTTGTACTGAAAGTTTTCAGTAATTTTCTGAATACTTTTTACCAAAAATTTGTACCTAGTATTCTGATAAATAAAGTTACATTTGCACCATTTTTAAGTGTGTTTATAATATTAACCCGTAAAGAAATTACTATAAAATATTATTCATTTTCTGGAATTTTCAATTTCATTCACTGGTTTCACTTGTTCATTCACTAGGAAAAATTATATTTTGAACTTTAAAATTAAAATTTAAATTTTTGGGAGAAGACGGCTTAAATTTGAATATTTTAGAAATTAATTCATTATTTTCTTAACTACCCAGGCAGCACACATTAGTATAACTTACGTATTTTATACGTAATACTCGTTTAATTTTGGTATTGGTTGATTCCGTATACGTTTACAGTTTACGATTATTATACATACCGTGTTTTAAACGATATATTATACGTTTTTTATATACATCCTATGGTATATAATTGTAAATTTTTCTACGTTTAAATATAGTTAACAATATACGACTATTTTTAGTTTGCGATGAACTATTTATATACAGTGGGCCTAAATATACGTTTAGGTTTATTTAAATTAAATTCGTATAAATTTACATTATATTACAATATGTTTTCTTCGTTTATAATTCCCGTTTAAATTTCGTCTTGGTTGATTTTTTAAACGTTTACCATCTACCATTTTTATACTTAACGTTTTTTAACAAATAAATTAAACGCTTCTGTTTGTCGATACTAGTTAATATACCTATATTATTCTACGTTTAAATATAAGTCACCATAAACGCATAATAGCAGTTTACGATGAACTAGTAGACAGAAGTAAATAATGTGTATATATTTAGGTTTATTTAAATTAAAAGCTTATAGATATATTTATTTACATTACATCCATATTTTTTAAATTATATTACCTGTAATATTTATAACAAATTCCCCATACACATGGAACTATTTTTAGATGGCGGATGGAGGATGACGTACTAGTGGTACGGTCTTTTCTCATTTCTACTCATGCGTATGTGTAGTATTATTGTTCAGTGTAGGGAATGGTTTGTGGGAGCAGGTTCATCGGTTCGTCCATTTTAATTTGTGTACACGTTTTGTTGCGTCCTGGCTTTTACAATATTGATTAAAAGCGTAGGTAAGTTTCTATTAATGTTTTAATTTAGCTACTCCTTTGATAATTGTTGCATTTTACAACAACTACTGTTTTATAGGTACGTACAGTGTGTTAAATACTTATAGAAACATCAAAACATAACCTTACTTTTGTTTCTTTTATTTTTATACGTATTTTTTAGGATACCTAGTTATTCCAAACATACTTACTTTCCTTTTTTTGGTCAGTTGTTTTTCATTTAATAAAATATCTAAAATAACCCTGTCTCTGCGTCATCTACGTAGAAAAATAGCGTAAAATGTTCAAGATGCTTTAAAGTCAAATCAATTTTTTTTTTATTACCAATGAAGATAACATTAATAAGGCTTCGGATATTAATAGATCATCTGATTCTATTATTTATAATAATTTCCAAGAAAATAATACAAATTTAACTTCGGAGCTTTTAGAAAATATTTCACCTGAAAT
This sequence comes from Psylliodes chrysocephalus, assembly GCA_927349885.1. Taxonomy (NCBI): domain Eukaryota; kingdom Metazoa; phylum Arthropoda; class Insecta; order Coleoptera; family Chrysomelidae; genus Psylliodes; species Psylliodes chrysocephalus. The sequence continues at coordinate 59,445,148 of OV651816.1, forward strand.
TGAGTTAAATTTTGGTTATAGGAATGGGGGTGAACCAAGCGACTTAACCGACCGAACGATTAGGTGTGCCATGGACACAACACATCCAAAGTGTTAAGCTAAGATTTTTATTTTCATATATATTTTTTGTTAGTTAAAAAAAAGTTTCGTTTAGTTTGTTATTCAGTATTTTAGTGTTTATTTTTTTGTATTTATTTATTTTTTAGTATTTTATTGTTTATTTTTTTTTTAATTAAATATTGTTCTGTACTTATAACAAGTGATCAAAAAAATTTTTCTAAATATTTAGACCAATTACAACCAAAATAGAAACACGAATAATGCCTATTTCTGGTGTATAGACACCTGCTATGGATAAAATCCAAACTATCATTTAAGATATATTAACATTTTTCCATGGCCTCTTTTAGAAATTTTGTTTTGATCACTTTATTTAATTTGTGTTTGAAATACATTTAAAACAATATCAGGTAGACTCATTTTACACATTAATAAAAATCATACAAATATATCTAATATAGACGTATAGTAAAACAGGATAATTAAAGGTAGATAAAGTAGTAATGTTAAACGTATAAAAAATAAAAAAATATACGTTTATAGGGCGGACATTTTCACGTATATATTGGGTAGCATATCAACAGTATCCATACGTATATTGTAGTACATAAAAAAACGTATTTTATACCAAAGTGAATTCGTATAAATATACTACAACTATAAATCTCATATAGACGTATAGTAAAAACGTTAAATTATAGGTGGATAAATTCTTAGTAATCGACGTTTATAAGGCGGACATTTTCACGAATATATTTGGTAGTACATCAACCGTATTCATACGTATGGTAGTACCTAAAAAAATACGTAATTTATACCAAAGTGTGCTGCCTGGGTAGGTACAAGAAATCTGTGGATTTGCAACAATCCGTTTGATTGTTATGAATATCCAAAACTTAAAAATGCTTTAACCGTGCATTCTTTGGTACCTTCACCCTATCTATTTGGGAATTAATAAATGTGCTAGTTAAAGTAAAGTATATTATTAAGTACTCCTCAACAGGTTGTATTTTGGGTCGAACGGACTTTATCCAAACCTTGGAGTAGTCTGAGCTACTCAGAATATAGCGTGAAGAGCTAGAGCTCGACGTGGCCTGGTCAAATAAAATCTGGGCTACAAAAAAAAACCCCGAAAAATCTACACTGCCACCCTACGACATGACAGTATTTATTTACTCTTATTTTATTACACCTAACATTAAAAGATCTGAAAAAATTGAAAATACCTATAAAAATAGTAACACTAGTCCAAAACGAAACGAGTCATATGATTAGAGTAGTCTTTCATATAGCTTTCAAGTGGTAGAGGACTCGCTATTTAACCTGTTATAAGAAGTAATCCTCCGAGAAAGCCAAATTATTGACACCAATATGTGACATACGCCGACGATGTGATGCTTTTAAGGTCGACAGGAGTATAGGAGAAAACATTTATAACAGGAGAGGAAAAAGCAAGGGAATATGGTTAATTGTGAATGAACAGAAGACAAAATATCAAATGTCGCAAATGAAAATAGTTCGGTCATTTCCGAAATAAATACTCTAAATATAAAAAAACGTGGAATAATAGCGATGAAATCCCACAAAATGCCTTATGTAGTATTTTTAAATGGTACTTTCAGTAAGAAAGATTGGTACATATATTCAGGGGCCAGCGTTCAGTCAAACATTGTAAATTTATGAACGTTTTAGGCATTGTGAATTTGTAACGTTAATATTTTCTTGATAAGTAAGTATTATTAATAGTAGTTTACGTTACAAGCCCGTTACCTAGATCTTTACATGCGAGCATGGTCGTTATAAAGTGCGAGCGTTAGCGTGCACGTTATATGACCGTGTGAGCACGTAGAGATCAGGTAACGGAAGTGTATCGTACAACGTTTTATGATATACTGCAATTTACTACCTTTTACAACCTAAAGTCAAATAAAATTTTATCATTCACCACCATCATTATGAGTTTTGAATGTGACTTAAAATAATGACAGTTCAGTTACAACTGACAGTTGTAATATGTATCGTTTTCAATAAAAATTAATGATTATTGTTATGGTTTTATTAAGTGATCGGTTAAAATTTTTACCGGGCTAGCCCGTTATGATTCCTTTAACAACCATAAACAGAGGTAGGTTACCACGATATAACTTTGCAGTATATCATAAAATATTTTAAGAGTTGCCGTTACGGTTTCTCTGTATCACCCACCTCTATTATAATTACTAATTATTACCAAAATGGAGCGACATCGTATGTGAAATTAAATGGAACAAAACCTATAAATATTGATTTAAAAAGATTAAAAAATTTGAGTACCTGAGGGTGACTTTCAAAGAATGCTGGGATCCAAGACAATATCAAGAGCAACAAAGATCAGAGTATACAGAACGATAATTCAACCTACTATCATGTACGCATCAAAAACCTGGATAATGAATAAGAAAGAAGAATAAAATATATAGGAAAGTAAAATTTTAGGAAAAAGATGTATGGAGGACAATTAATGACCTATTTTTATTCCAGGACATCAAAAATAAATGACGAGGTCAACGTTTTTCGACATCTGAAGATTGGTTAATGCGTTCAAAATGCATGTTTTGAAGGTACCTCAATCAGAGTGGAAAAGTGCTTCGAAAATTGATTCAAATACGTGCAAAATTGTATTGTTCTTTACGTAGAATATTTTGAAATAAGATAACCCTGGTATACGGATTTTAGAAAAGCGTTCAACTCGATTTTACTATCAAAGATTGAGATAATGATTATCCAAAAATCTAGTGTCACAAAAAAGGAGCAGATGAAGACTAATAAAAAACTGAAGTGATAACTTACAGCGTTGCTTTGACTTGGGTTTAAGTGTAAATAACAATATGTGTAGTGAAAATAGAAGAAAGATAGCTACCCCAAAAAGATAAGAATGTACGACAAAATAATTGCGCGTAAATAAAAATAAAAAAATCACATTTGTATTAAAATAAGGAAATGTAGTTACAATCCATATTTAAATTAAACTTATATTGATAATATTAATGAGGTATTTGTTCTATAAATACGTGGTAGTAATTAATACTTAAATTATGACATTTGATGTAAACGGCGCAATATTATCTAATAGGAAAAACATTATGTTAATATTTAAATGTATTAGAACAAAGAAAAATAAACTTAATGGTTAAATAAGTGATCTATTTTAGTTATTAACTTTTGTATATTTTAAACGGTATATTAAAGATAAAAAGTTTGTATATTATAAAAAAATATATGATTATTATACATGTTCTAGATAAAAAAAAGTACCAATTCTGAAAAAGTCTACATTCTACAACATTACATTAAGTATACCTCAATAAGTTTGATGATTTTCCTGAAAATTCCGGACAATTTATAACTCCCGGTGCAGTCCGAACAAAACGCAAAATTCCGAACGTTTGGTAACCCTACTACTACAAAAAATAAACTAAAATGAAGATTTATATAATGCTTGGCATTTTATATCATACTCTTCACAGGTTAACAAACCTCCCCTCCCCCTTAGCCCCCATTTTAAAACAGATTTTTTTAGAATCAATTGGTTTAATTCCTTCATAGAGCTTAATTTTTCCTGAAGTTTTTTGTTCCTGAGTTAGGATTTTTTTTTAATATAACCCCCCATTTTTATTCAGATTTCTTAGAATTAATAGGATTTATCTCTTTAGAGCTTTATTTTACTAAAAATGTCATGTTGATATCGCTTTTCGTCTTTGATTTCTGATTATTTAATTTCAACCCCCCTTAACCCCCAATTTATCAGATTTTTAAAATCAGTAAGCTTCGTCCCTTTATACCTAGAGCTTAATTTTTGGTAAAAATTTAAAAATTTCAAGTTGATATTTTTTTTCGTTTTTGAGTTAGAACTTTTTTAAATATTTCAACCCACCTGAACACCCCTATTTTTAGTCATTTTTTTTTAAATCAATTGGCTTCGTCACTTATAGAGCTTGGGTTTTTCCTCAAAATTTCAAGTTGGTATCATTTTTCGTTTTTGAATTATCGTGCGGACAAAAAAAACGTGATATCGGACGGACGGACATTTTTAAAAATTGTTTAAAATTTGATGAGAAGGGTTTTGGTACAAACTTTTTTAAATTTGGATCAATGTTAAACAACTACACAACAGATTGAGCTAAAAATGAACATTACTCAGAATGTCTCAACGAATCAATACTGCATTTCTAAGCATAAAAGTCAAATCAGCATTTTGGGCTATATCTTCTTTCGACTTTAGCAAGTCATATTTTTAATATATATACTTTAATGTAAATGTTTTAAATTCAAAAATAATTGTCATATCTTCATACTCGGCTGTATTTTAAAACAGAATTGCTGCTGTATTTTAAATATTTGGCATTATTAGTAAGATTAATACCACAAATAGATAATGCAAGTAGTTAATTCCTTTTAAACCAAAAATATGAACATAAAAACATTAGATAAATATATTTCTCGCTCGCAGAGGTATTATTCTATCGACCGCGCCATTTTATATCCTCCCTGTATTCCGAATTTCGATCTAAGCGGTTCTTTATAGAAAATGATTTCGTTTTGTGTTCCCGGGTTTTACGCCCGAGACCAAACTAAATCAAATGGACCGAAATGCCGAAACGGAAAAATCCAATAATATCGGTTAGAATATGGGCAGCAGAGCCCGAGCGGCCGGGGGTTAGGTCATTCTAGCCGTCTCACATTTCTTGTTCCGAATACGCGTTCGACGTCGACCCGAAAAATTCAGCGGAATTCCTCGTCAATAATTTCCATTTATATTATGACAACCGCTCCCAGCCTTTTGACTCTAATTCCATGAAATCCTCGTCTCAGGACTGGATTTAAGTTTGTCAAGTGAATAATGAACTAAAATGTTTTAATAAAATTGTCGCGTTGTCCGTGGTTTTATAGTACGACACGATACATGCTGATAAATATTTTTTGAAGACATTTTCTTTCCGGGTTTCTCTTTTAAGTTTACTATTGTCGATTGTTACCAAAATTCATGAGCACTAAACTAGGACTCTGTCAACCTTTATTTCAATCCCCGCTCCTTTAACCAGGACTGTTATGCTCATATCTCCATTAAAATTCCTTAGAGGTTGCCCTTACTTTTTAAGATCATTTCAACAAAAGTCCATTCTTGATACAATTAACCAATTAACCTTTGTTCTGATTTTTATTTTAGTTATGAAGCTGCTACTTCTTATTTATATTGTATCACAACAATAATAATTATATTTTGTTAACATCATAATATTGTAGCATGCATCAGTAGATTAGGTTACATTCAAGAGGAGTTGGACATTTTTTATCCTCGTCCACCACGAGCTTTTCATATCGATTGTGGAACTTCGTTGTTTCTGGCTTTTCTTCACCTAGTGTTAGAAACCTCTCTAGCCAGACCTTCAAACTAGCACAGGGCGTGGATTTAATGTTTCCTCTTTGTCCTATACCATGTGACTTCTTCTGCTGGATTGATAACACTCATGTGCCTACTGAAGCGACAGTATCCGGTAAGAAAGTTGCTGTTATCCTAACGATTTGTCATTTTTGATCCAGTAGCAGTAGATCATTCGTAAACTTGGTCGTAGGTTCCTTAATGAACTCTTTGGCCAGTCTCAATCCTGGATAGTTCTTCCATCATTCTCTGAAAGTTTTTTTTTGGATCCACTGTTTGATTAATGTCTTGCACAATGCCTTAGAAACTCCACAGAAGAGTTCGGCGCCTGTCATGGTCTTGTATGAGCCTTCTCGGTCTAATTCGTGGGTTTTCTTATTGCCCTAATGTCCTTCGTGCGTGGCCTGGTATCCTGGCCAAGATCACTTTGTTTTGATTGCCTAGCTCTGTCAGGTTTTCTAGGCAGTATTTTATCAGTTGTGCTTTGATTTTTGGTAAGAGCTACTTGGCTGTCAGAGAAGATGGTAATAGATTTGCCTGATACTTGACGATTTATTATTTTTCTTGCACAGTGTTGATACTTCTTGTTTATACTGTACCACAACAATAATTATTAAACTTTGTTAACATCACAATATTGTACTGTGCACCTGTAATTCTAACAAGATCTGAAGATTTTGTCTTCTTTTTGAGTCATGCGGGTCGAAGAAATGGCAGTATTTAGATGTTAAAAGTGTATGAAATCTAGCTTCCTTTGTAACAGTCTATTGATATTCACATTAATTGGCCATACTGGTTTTAAGACTTGCTTGTAAACCAGCAATTTGTTGGGTACTGATAACTGCCATCTCATCAATTAAAAAATACATTTTTAAATTTGGCATCTATTCCCTTTTTTTCTTCTTGATGTGCCTTTTCCATCTAAGCTTCGAATCTAAGTTTATTTTCATACCTGGCTACCATTTATGATGAAGAACGTTAAACAACTAATTAAATATAAATGCTGCTTTAAATTTACAGAAATAAAAGTAAATCTAACGATAGACAAATAAAACCGATAAGATACGACTTTATTATTTGTCTATTCGCTTTTGGTGGTCTAGATATTTTTATTACATTCCTTAACCAATAAAAAAAAAAACAATAAAAAACAAGAATAAAAGTTCTTCCTGACAATAAATTTCATTACATCAGATACCTAACACTACTGAAATAAACGAAACGCTCTGTATATCCAATAAAACAAACGGGTGAAGAAGCATCGCATTTCGAGCGTGGCATCTGACTGCTTTTCAACAATCCACTATTTACTCAATAAAAATAAAATTTAATGCCGCCACAGCACTGCCAAAAATAAATTATATATACCATCTGTCGGTTAAACTATATATAATTATTTGTATATTCTAATTTGACCGATACAGGGGCGAATTAAAAAATATTCTTGATGAATATCGCCACAAACAAATTTTGAATTAACTGAGACCAATAATTTATTTTGGAATTTTTTAAATGGTTTTGCGTTTTTCTTTTTTTATAATATTGGAAAAAGTAAGAAAGAAAGACAGTCTTTTCAAGTAGGAGATATTTTCAATTTCTTCTTAGCTTTCTCTTTTCAATTCTGTATCTGAATCATAGTTCGTCCATGTTAAATAATCCATTGTAATTGATATGTATTCTCTTTTACTATTTTCATGTCGGTTACTTCTGCATACTTCTGCATTTGTTCTCATTTCTTAATCTTCCTCCTTTTTTCCAATCTGAATATTTTCCATTTCCATCTTAGAAAGTAGTCTTTCTTCTAAATTTTTTATCAGGTATCCTGGAATTTCATATATTATAAAACATAAAACCATAAGTCTTAACTAGTCATGGTCAAGTATCTGTTTGCTGTAGTGTTGTCAGGATAACTTAAAAGCTCCCTGGCAACTTTGCAGTTTCTTGTTTCATCCCATCTTTTCTTGAATTTCACAAGGGAATGTTCTTAAATAAGGTCTGTTACTGCCGATTTTGTATGGCCAATAGAAGGGCCATGTCCAAAAAGTATTTGGTTGGCTGCTTTCTTGACCAGTGAATCAGCCAGATGCTCTACCTTTGGTCCATCTTAAGTTAACCCCATCGTTGATGGCTACTTCGGCCAAAGCTTCGCGACATTTTAGTATTAACCCTGAGAAAATTCGTGGTCTATTCAGGGTGAGTAATGCTTGTCTGCTATCTATCTAGATGACCATGTTCCTTCCAGTGATATTGTTTAGGTTTAAGAATCTAGAGTATATTCCTGAGCTTTCGTCGGCGTCAGTGTAAATATAAATCATATCTAACACTTCCGGCTCTTCTATTTGTTCTGTTATAACTGCATATGGCTTACGGAAGATATATCTTGGTGAGATTGAGCCCATGTTCTTTTGAAGCAGTGGGAATGCATCGAGCGCTTCCTGCCAAAAGCTACGTCTTGCCTCACCAGATCAGGTTCTATTCCAACCGTGCGGAGGCGTGTCACTGTCTTCAGAGCAACCTCCTTGATGTAAATATCAAGAGGAGTGAGACTAAGAATGACTTCCATGGCTCTGGTCGGTGTGGTTTTCGTGGCTCCTGTTATGTTGAGACATGCTGTTCTTTGAATTTGCAGATAGCTGTCAATTTTTGGGTTTTCGGTACCCCCAGACAACTGCACCGTATGTTAGCATAAGTCTTATAATGGCCGTGTAAGTCTATGCGACGACTCTGGGAAAGAAACCTCAGATGCGTCCCACGGTTCGGCGGCATTGTTCATAAACAATGTATGCTCTTTTGACATTGCCTTTCTTGATAGTTAATTTAAACTAACTGTTTAAATTTCATAATATACATCGCCTAGTTTATACATAGAATTACCAGGCCGGACATGTGCATAAAACAATACTTGCTTTCAAAATCCACCTAGCAACAACACTTTATTTAAGTAACACTATCCTCTCGCTTCAATACAATAGAATCAAAATATATTTCCTGTAAACAATTGGCATTCTAGCACATATTGTCATCTCATAAATAATAACCCGTTTTCGTCTTACCTAATAGAACTAAAAATATTTCGTAATAAAAAAGCCTCTCCCAATGACCACATCGTGTACATTACAAAATGAGGTGGGGTAGGTGTGGGCAACGTCTCACTAAATACATGTCGGAGGTCGGTGAAGCCACATCGTTCCTGTCGTTGTGTTCCTTACAATACAAATTCAGGGCACACAAGTATATAAGATGTGATATTTATCAGCGTTTCATTATCATGGATAAGGAGTTTTAAAGGTAAAACATACAGTGTATCAGTACCGGCGTTAGCCGATAAATTTACAAAAAGCAAAACCCCTACCATAAACACTAATATTTAAATTATTTAGTAGTATACATATTTCCTATTTTCCTTCTTTTAACAAAATACTTAAGACATAAAATGATATTTCTCAATTTCTTCTCCATGTGGCAGCTAATTTTCCAATTACTGAGGCCCTTCCTATGGGACCTCAGTAGTGCATTCGTGCAGACGAAAAAATTTTCTTACCCCCATTTTTTAAAACTTTTTTTCATGTTTCCGATCATTCCGAGTACGAAAATGCAAAAAAATTCGTCTGGTCGTCTGTGTGTATGTATGCCGGCACAATAACTCTAGAACGAAAGTTCTGATTGACTTACGGTTTTGATTTTCTTGAATAATTACTTCTTAACTACTTTAATATCAATTTTCTTAAAATCCTCCTATACAATTCTTATGTGATAATTTTAGGAATTTCAATTATTTCTAACGTCAACATTCCTAACATTCTCAACATTCCATAAATTGCAAACATTCTCTAACGACTTGTCAAACAACAGCTGTTGATAGTAAAGGTGAAATTTCTAAGGCGGGTTGCGACCTTCATACTTGCAACCATAATCATTTTGAAGGCTATTTTTATTCGAAATTAGTCGACATGAGCAGGCCTAAGAGGTAAAGGGGCCAATTATTATTGGATAAATTGCTCGAACAAGTTTTTAAACCCTAATCAGAAGGCGATATAGAATGGTTTTAAAAATCATGGCTTGTGAAAATCATCACATGGTTTAACCTAAGTAATGCCAATTCTTCACAAAACAAAAAATTCAACGTCCTAATACTACTATCAGCTTTCGGTCTTTCGTTCCAAGTTAAATCTTTTCTCGTTTTTTATTACGTTACGAGTTTACCCTTGTGGGCCTCAAACTCGATAAAAAATAGGAATACAGTAATTGATTGTTTGATGCAGTTTATTTATTTTTTTATTAATAACTTATATAGTTATTAATACCTGCGCAGGTATTTTATTGTCAAGAAACTCTATGAAACATTTAATGACGAATTTTAATTATTAAACTTACCCTTTCACTATTATTATGAGTCTATTGAACCTTCCATAGGTGTTTAAAATAACTCTTGTTATTATAAAATATGTTTATGTTTAATCACCGATTGAATGAAGAATTGTACAATTCAGTTCAAGACAATTCCTTTTTAGGTACCTACTTTTTATGTCAAACAATAAAACCTTCGGGAACTGGAATAAAACTGAATTTTACTTTCTTACTGTTTCACAAATTAGATCCAATATTTGTACGTCAAGAAAACGTAAATTTAATTCAATATCAAGAATCTTCGAACTCAAATTTATAAGTAGGATTAAAAGCTTAATAAAAACGAATGAAATAAATCGTGATTAATTAGGGTTCAGCTCGCTAGATGAAGTAATGAAAAAGATGAGGACTTCAAAAATTAGCAAATGGAACAAACCCAGTTAAGCGAATTGTTTGAAGATAACATTGCCATATAATAGCGGACTCACTATAATTTAGAAAATTTAGAAAATTAATTAATCCAAGATAAATAAAGATTAAAAGAAAACAGAACGAAACAAAAATAATTCGTATCGACGATAATAATCATGGTAGAAAAGCAAATAATGGAAAATAGAGGATAAATAATTAAATATAAATAGAATATCTTCCCTAAAAGATTAAATTGTCATTTCTTTATTAAATATATCAATAATAACATATCATATATTGTTGGTTGCTTTTATTATTAGCATTTCTACCAGAGTGTTGGTAGAGTTCCTTCCATTAGAGAAACGTACAGAGGCGCTAGAGATGCGACAGTCGCAGAAATCAAATTTTGACCGTTACTTAGCAGTAGCAACGAATACGTGATTTCACTATCAGACGATCTTCATCTTCTTACCATGGGTGCCGCCACACGAGGGTAAGGGGAGCGTCTGTCCTCCTGGATTTGTGATTCTGTATTTTTTTGCCATGGCTTTTGACTATAGCCTGAGGCATTTTGCCCCCTGGAAATTTTTTGAACGGCGCCCATGCTTCTTACCACAATATAATTTGTAATATTTGTTTAAACATAGCATTCCAGTTTTATTTTTTTTAACATAATAGCAAGCAAGCTTTAATGATTTTTACAGTGTAATGACATATGCCTGTAATTTAAACAAACCATTTAACCAGGATTTTACCAATATTTTTCCAAGTATTCATAAAGTAAAATGAACAATTTTTATAAATCAGTATTTTGTGTTTTTTGACCTTTATTAATGTATCTAAATTTATACACTTCGGGCTTGAGATAAGGATTTAGAAGGTGGCAAATCGCAATTCAATAAATTGTTCATCCAAAATGTGTACTTTAAATCTTAATATTAAATTTTTAATGGTTTTGATGCAAATTATATCCAAATTTGGACAAATCTTGACAAACCCATGTACACATATTTTCAGAAGTCAAGCTTGCATACAAAGACGAACAACTACTAGACTAATCCTTTAATTCGTTTAAAATACTTTCCCATCCTGATTCAGGAAGAACCGGTATAGAAACACAATCCTATTGAATAGACAGGAATAGAATAATACGTCGCCGATTGTAGACCGCAATATCCCATGCTTGCCATCGAAAGGGCGTGTTAAAAACCAATTTATCTCTTTATCTCTCTCATCCCTCATGTCTAAATATAATTAAGTGGCTTAGCTTTATTTTGCGTTAACGTACTGCAGAACTGTCGGCTGGGATTGCAGCATTAGAAAGAGCGAGACACCCATCAAATTGAGTGGGGATGTGGTTTGAGAGCACCCTTTATAAGAATAAACCAGCACTTACGACTACGGCGTACTTTGCTAGAAATCACCTTTAACTTCAGTATTTGCAACCAGAAAAAAATATTAAACTGATAATAACTGGCATTAAGAATGCAAATATACTTTCTTTTGTGAGTTTTAACGCCTTTTGATAAGTAAATTTCCAAGTAACTTTTGAATTATAAGAAGCAATTCCTGTACATTGACTCTCTTGAAATAATGTGTTAGATAACAAGGTAAATGCTTAAAACTCGCCTTTTGAAAAAAAAATATTAAAATATATTTATGTGGTATGTGATGATTTTGAGGATTTTTATTTTCGTTTATGAAAATGGCTGGATTTGAGCAAATGAATAACCTCTACGATTTGGTATAATAGTTGTTTGTCGTTAGTTTAATCCGAACAATCCCTGTATAATATGTATGTATTTGGAAGGAGTAAAACACAACTATATTTATCAAATATAAAAAACTATTTTACAAACTAACTTTGTGTTAACCACAGCCTTAGAAGAGAGGAACGTCCCAGTAACAATATGCCAATGGATCACTGCCTGTCTAGAGAACAGGATTATTTTATCCACTCTAGGAAAGGCAACCATACAGGCAAAAGGAGGAATATTATCTCCAATGCTGTGGTCAGTTCTTGTGGACGACTTACTCAAAATATTGTCCAAAGAAGGCTACCAGTGCCTAGGATACGCAAACGACCTAGCAATTATCGTCAGGGGGCGATTTGCAGGCACAGTCTCGGAGTGATCTCAAACAGCTCTAAACATAGTGAACAACTGGTGCAAAAAGGAACAATTGTCCATTAACGCACAAAAATCAACAGTTGTACCATTCACAAAAAAAAAACGGGTACTTATAGGTCTAAGACCACTAGTACTAAACAACACAGTTATCCCATTCGTCACAGAAGCCAAATACCTCGGAGTCATATTTGACCAAAGGCTGACGTGGAATCAACATCTCAAAAACTCACACATAAAGCTACAATAGCTCTCGTAAGCTGTAGAAGAATATGTGGGAAAAACTGGGGCCTAAACCCCAAAATGACCATATGGTTATACACAAGGGTAATAAGACTCATGATAACCTATGGCGCAGTGGCGTGGGTAACCAAAACTGTACAGGCAAGTGCAATAGGCCAACTCACTAGCATTTAGCGGCTTGCCTGTCGAAGTGCTACTGGGGCCATGCGCACTACGCCGACTGCAGCAATGGAGGTATTATTAAATCTCACGCCACTGTACATCTTCATACAAGGAGAAACCAGGTCAGCTATTCACAGGCTAATTAATGCAGGGACAAAACCCAATAACTACATAGCGCCGAACACAAAAGACTATATCAGCAAGTAAAAAGGGATAATATTCTAGCTATGCCTACTGATAGAGCCATAACCACATACAAATTTGAAAGAAATTTTCAAATTCAAATACCAGCCCGAGAATCCTGGAAACAGGGACCTCCCGTACAGGCTGAACTCGTCTGGTACACAGACGGTTCAAAAACCAAGGAAGGAACCGGTGCTGGGATCTATGGACCCAAGTCGAAATCAACGATTTCGCTGAGTTTAGGAAAATGTGCAACAGTGTTCCAGGCTGAACTAATAGCCATACAACACTGTGCAAGAGAAATATTAAATCAGCAAGTATCAGGCAAAACTATTGCCATATAGCTCAAAAGGCAATTCTCTCACCAGAAATCAAATCACGACTGGTGAAAGATTGTCTCGAAGACCTGACAGAGCTAAGTAGTCAAAATAAGGTGACCTTAGTCTGGGTTCCAGGCCATGAGGGATATCAGGGCAACGAAAAGGCCGACGAATTAGCTCGAGAAGGCTCAGATAAGGCCATAACAGGCCCAGAATCCTTCTGTGAAGTTGCTAAGGCATTGTGCAAGGCATCCATTAAACAATGGATGCAAAAAGAGTCTCAGGAATGGTGGAACAACCATCCAAGACTGAGACAGGCCAAACAGTTCATCAAGGAACCATCGGCCAAGTTCACGAAAGACCTACTGGATCAAAAGCGTCAAATCGTTAGGATAAGAGTAGGCCTTCTTACTGGACACTGTCGCATCAAAAGGCACATGCGTGTCATTAATCCAGCAGAAGAAGCAACTTTTTGCAGGTTCTGTGAAGAAGAAGAGAAACATCATTCCACGTCCTGTGCCAACTGAAGATGACTAGCATGGGCTTTTAGAGGCTGACTTGATTCTTCGAATATATTTGGTAATGCGAAAAATTGAGGCCGTAAAAGTTCCAAATAAGACAGAGAGGGACTTAAAACATTAGAGCAGGACCGGACTGGTCAAAAATGGCTCGCATAACAGTATTTTAAAAATGAAATGTAATTCCAGTTATCACAAATTATCTATTGCTCCTATTTATTTGTAATAACAAAACTGGATGAACAAAAATAGCAATACAATACAATGAAGAACGTTAAAAAAGAACATAAATTTTTACAACAATAACCATGTCGCACGAGGATGAAGTTTGAGAGCGATACGGAAATTCCACTCGTACTGTAAATTTTTTCTGTGACATACTTAAGAAATAAAGCCAAACCGCTACTTGCAAAGTTGAAGTGTGAATTGATGTGTTGGGACAAGTACATATTTTCTTCCTTTAGAACTTCGTAACCTTTTGTATATGTTTAATATTACTGCAGCAGAATATATTCTTTGATTCACTTCTCCCAACTGTTTGGAAATAATATAATTATAATTACTTATTTAATTTAAAAAAATGGGGGCTCATATAAATGGATGTCGGTCCGACTCTGTTTAACAAATCGCATTTTTATTCTCTCTGTCAGTGGACGGGTGTGTGTTTGTGTTTGTTTTAATTTTATTTTCATTGATGTTGGAAACGTTTAAAATGTTTATTTTTTCGTTCTTTTTCGCTCTTTGTTTGATCGGACGAATTCAATCTCGTACCCGTACTACGGCCATTTTGGCACATATAAAGTTGAATATTCCGTGACACAGGCGCCGTTAATAATTTTTAAGAAAATCAATCATTTGTAATTCCTCTTTAATTGAACCCATGGGAAAAACGAAGACTTTTATTGTTTTTAGGTTCGCCCTGTATAGCATTGTAAAATTGGGAAAATAATTACCGACCAGTCAAAAACATTCATAATTAAAAAATTGTTTCACTCTCAGATTGTAACTTTATAAAAAATAAATAACTAAACAAAAACGACAATCTGTCTCTCTCTGCCTTATTTGAACCACGTTCGGCCTCCACTTTGCCCGAACCAATGAGACGCTTATGATCGTCATCAATCAAGTAGACCATTCTTTCTAGAATATACTGAACCCGTTGATGAATGATGATGAAACATCTAGAGAAACGATTCTGGTGGATGCACCAGTCTAGTATGTTCTGGCAAAGATGTCGATTCTTGAAGAACTTATTTATTTTGAAAACATTCTGAGGCAGAAATTTAATAAAGTTACATGTTCTAAATTTGAATTATTATAAAAATTCACAAACATTTCTGCAAATACATCCAAATAATATCTACACTCTTTTTTGTCTGCTTTAAAGCACGCTCATGTCGTCATGATATTTCGAATTCAGAAAACACTTATAAAAAACCGCTTCACTGTAAATACAAGAGTTTATGATCAATAGGACAGTATTTTTTCGTTTTTTCGCAGATTTTTTCGTTTTTCGTATGTTACGAGCGATTGTTATACATAGGTAGGTATATAGGAACCGGAAAATGCAGGTTGTTATTTTTAAATGAAATTCGTTTAGAATTCGAATGGAAGGTAATATGAGTCAAATGTACAGGCATATGAAATCGCAATTTCAAGGGTGGCTCCAGGGAGGACGCTATGCGCCTTCTACCGTCCCCTCTCCGAGACTAAAATTTTTACAATTCATGAGCTGTCTATTAGAAAAAAATATTTACTAAAAAGAGAATGGCTAACAAGCGTGACCCTTTCCTAAAATTCGGCATGTAGCCGCCCTTGTGCATTTTATTATCAAATTTAATTTTAAAGAATCGATTATTTTCAGATTTGAAATTCAAAGAAATCAAAGCAAGAATACCACAGGAAAGCGCCCTGAGACCCATTTTGTACATGGTATACACTTGTGATATACCCCAACTAGAATAAAACACAATAGCAAGATTTGCAGATGAAACTGCCATCCTAATGGTAGGTAAAGATCATGAAGGGGCTGCAAATAAACTACAAACATCAGTCAATCAAATAAATAACTGGACAAAAAGATGGTGTATTAAACAAAACGAAATCAAACCTGTTAATATTAATTTTACTAATAAAAAAATTCCAATTAACATTATTAAAGCCCAGTTCTCTTATGCTCACTCGGCAAAATATCTAGATATTACATTAGATATTAGATGCAAGACTTCGTTGGAAGGTCAATGTTAAAAAAGAAAAGGTAAGAGCTAGATATAAAATTCAAGAAAATGTACTGATTATTTGATAAGCATTCCAGCCTATATGGACAGACAAAGCCAGTTTGAATTTATGGCATTCAAAGATAATCCATAGATTCCAGAACAAAGTATTGAGGAATATTGGATCGTCATGATCCTATATAACATTTAAATTTTGTTTTCTTTATTTTAATCTTATAAAAGATTATACTGTATTTACAATTGTGACCAAATAAATTATATTTGATGAACCTATTCCTAATACCTTATGGTCCGCCTATGGTTTTACTTTTTCTTATTTGTTCCTTTATCTAAAATAGCACGTATCGCGACTTTTTGAAGAAAAGGAAGAAGACAGTTTGAATATATCCAACCGATGATAAACATTATCATATTAAGAAGTACACGAGTGTTCTTTTCACGTGCGTTTCACGAGAGTTGCCTTTTTCGACCTATTCCAATATATACCTTTGGTAAGTCAAATAAATTCAAATTAAAATTACGATTTACATTTACAATAACATAAAAGAATTAATACAATTAATTAAACGCCACCAGTTTCTCAATGTAGCCCGCAGTCCACTCATATTTTTGTTCGGAATCGAAACAAACATTGTCGATGCTCCTTGATATATTAGGAATATTAGGAATACCAACATCGAGATATTCCATCCCCAGGAATTGAGGTCCCAGCAGACGTCGACCAGGCTCTTGAAACTCTAGAGGAAGTCATCCAGTAGTCACTTGCCTCCAGTACGACCACAGTGACAGTAGCCAAGCCCCAAAAATTCCATAACATAAGCCAAGACCCGAAAGACCTAATTACAGCAAGGAAGAGAGCAAGGAAAATCGCATTTGGCACGAGAGACCCAGCGGACAGACGCCGTGCTAATGTTTTAGAACGTCGCATCTGCGAGGAACTGAAACTGCACGCTGACAGAAGTTGGGAAGATTTTCTCGGAGAGCTCGACCCCCAGAAGCCTGGATTATGGAAACTACAGAAAGTATTAAGAGAAGACAAAAAACCAGTACCAACCTTGCATGGAGCAAATGGAGTGGTAAACACTACTGAGGAGTAAGCCGAGGCCTTCGCTACTTCCCTGGAGTCCCAGTGTTTTAACATCGAACACAAAGATGAAGATCTTGACTTCATGGAAGAAGTGGAAGAGGACTTCGAGAACGAAACCGAAATAGGATACCTTGAGCCCTCTTCTCCGGACGAGGTGAGAGGCATCATCAAGCACCAGGGACAAAATCTCCATCCGAGCGATTAAGCACTTTCCGCTGAAAGCCACAGTTTACCTCACAGCCATCATTAACGGAATTTTAAGAACTCAGTACTTCCCTAGACTATGGAAACAAGCAGAGATGATTATGATACGGAAACCCAACAAGGACCTCAAATTCCTGCAAAATTACAGGCCCATTAGCTTGCTCCCAGCTATGAGTAAAATTGCGGAAAGAATTATCCTTAGAAGGCTAAGAGAACAAACCAGGGATCTGAACATCATACCCGACGAGCAATTCGGATTCAGAGAGGAACACTCGACCGAAATGCAAGTCCTAAGACTCATTGAAGGAATCACTAGAGGATTCAACAGAAATCAGTCTACAGGTACCATATTCCTGGATGTCTCCAAGGCATTCGACAGAGTATGGCACGCTGGGCTGATTTTTAAGATGAAAGAACAAGGGTATACAGCAGGAATAACAGGGCTGCTCAGGTCGTAGCTCAGTTCCGGATCAAGATGGGACATGTCCTATCAAGACCCGGAATTTCAGAAGCGGGAGTACCCCAAGGAGTGGTACTGTCACTACTGCTGTAAACCATTTACACAGCAGACATCCCGAAAACCCAACACACTACCATGTCCCTCTATGCGGACGACACAGCGATATCGGCAACATGCAGACAGCCAGGACTTATATCAAGATATCTACAGGATGCAGCGGAAGATATAGAAGAATGGGGCATAAGATGGAAAATCAAGATCAACGCAGAGAAGACACAGGCTGTTCTGTTTAAGAAGAGACATCACCCACCAGGAGAAGAAATCACAATGAATGGACAGGACATCCCACGGACCAATCAAGCCAAATATCTAGGAGTTATTATGGACCAAGGACTCACCTTCACCAAGCATGCATGTGGACATGGTAGTAAATAAAACAAAACAAGCAAGAGCAAGACTGAATTGCTTAATAGGACGTAGGAGCAAACATCTAGTCTTGACAAAAATGAGGATCATCCAGGCAGTCTTAATACCCATCCTTATGTACGCCTCGACGGCATGGGGATATACCTGTAAAACAAACAGGAAGAAGATCCAGAGTTAACAGAACATCAGCCTGGGATGGGCCTCAAATGCCTATAGGTACACCAGAAACGACATAATGAGGTCTAGGACCTCATCCAAAAGAAGGCCACTGATAACTTCGAAAAATTAAGGACCCACCCAAACATAGAACTAAGAGAATTAACAGAATATGAGAGAGCGGATTACAGAAGACACGCCAGACCACACAAAGTGCTGGACTACGGCGGCGAGTGACCAAAACCTTAAGAGATATTCAGATGGACACTGTTGATCAGACAACTATCACTAGATTCGCTAGGAATCAAGAATAACGGCTCCACCAATATGTGAACGTTGAGGCGATTCATCTGACAAGAAGACTCTTAAGAATGAAACCTTTTGAGTTCGCTTTTTGTGTTAGTAACAAAGCAGAGGAATGTGCGGTTTAGTGTTACAGTTACCTTAGTGTAAATAAGTTATCAGACCCTAGGGTAAGGTATACTAACGAACAGAACTTTGGTTTTTAAGATTGCAACTTTAGTTAAGTTAGGGTAGAACAAAATTATTAATTGATTGGATTGTAATATTAATAAACGCCCCTTATCGATAGTTTATTAAAAAAATCTAAGATATATAATGTATTTTTTCTAAATAAAGTTTACAAAATAAAATTGGTTTGCTGATAATTTTTATCCACTAAGTCTTTTCTCCATGCGATGCGGCCAGGTATAGTCCGCGTCAGCATTTACTTTATCGATACTTGTTTTCATTATTCATTAGTCAATTATAAGCCTTTTCTCTCCTCTACTTAAAATAATCTAAATGCGGCAACTGAATAATTGTATTCGTCATAAACAGAATAAATGTAATTATAACGGTTTTTGACATCATATTTCAGTATTGCCATATGGCGAACGTTAAAATGTTAGCCCCTATTCCGAAGTAAAAGTTGGTGTTTTTAAGGATTATTGAAAAACCTTTCTATGATTTATTATGTGAGTCCTTTGAGACTGGAATAATTTGATCCGACTTTTTCTGAATTGTATTTATTACGAAACTGGTTGAATTGCATCTATTTTTAGTCACAGTTTAAAATCACACCGTAAGTATTACTTACAAAAAATATAAAAAAATTAACTCTTCTCAAACACAAGTGAATGGAAATAGAACAGAAGAGTAATTTTAAACATAATTAATAAAACACACAACGTTCATGTTCGGTTAGTTGACATTTTTTAAGCGAGAAAAATGTCTCGCGCTCCATAAAAGCGTTTTTCTTTCACCCTATAGCGGCAACGGCGCGTTAATGTTATCTTTTTTCGAGGGGACAACATAATAGCTCGAAAATTAATTCCATTACTTAATTTTAGGAAAAAGAGAAGACCAAAGAAGCGAATCCGTCGAGCGAAATTCAAACCCGGACGAGACCCGAGAATGAACAAAAAAGGAAATGAAATGAAAAACAGGAACGGCTCTGAAATATTTTAAAGGGTGATTTTTAGCTGGATAGAAATGTAGAAGGGAAGATTTAACTAAAAAAATGTGGAAGAATTTTGACAATTAGATCCGGGTAGTAAATAATAAATAGAAAACGACAGCCGCAGAAACCAAATTTATGTGACATTGTGGCTTGAGGCAGCAAATAGAGAGGACTTATTGGGAAAGAGTGTCGAACACTTAAGTAAAAATTACAAAATTTGTGAATTGCACTTGCAGGATAAATTCGTTTATCAGTTAAGAACAAAAAAACGACTATTTGCAAATGCATTCCCAACAGTATTTCCCCATTCAGAACCTATGAAAAGAGTCACAGTTTTGCAAGATAAATACAAGGTGGGCCATTAAGTTGAGCGGATATGAAAAAATCGTGAAAAATAAACAAAAAATAATATCATTACGAGTGTATATTTAAATTAAAATACACAGATGGGAAATTATTTTTTAAAAATAATATCATCCAGATGTGCGCCATCTCGACGTAAGCACTCTTCGAATCTGAACCTCAAATTTGAGAAAACTGGTTGACACATTGCGTGTGAAATAGCAGTCATTTTCTCACGAATATTCTCCTTTAACTGATCTACCCTGCATGGCCTATTGATATAAACGCAACTCTTCAAATATCCCCAGAGAAAAAAATCACAAGGAGTCAAGTCTGGACTTCTGGGAGGCCTAGGAATATTCCCTCGGCGCGATATCAGTTTACCATCAAACATCTCGTTTACGACCGCTATTGACTATTAGACGTATGGCATGTTGTGCCATCTTGTTGAAACCATGTCCGCACATTAAATGGTTTAAATTGATGGAGTTGCGGGAAGAAAAAAATGCGCAACATTGTTGTGTAACGGTCAGAATATACTGATACAGTCTGGCCTCGTTCGTCCTCAAAGAAATAAGGACCTATGATTCCTTGTGCCGAAAAAGCCGCCCAAACTGTAACTTTGGGTGAATGCAGTGGCTTTTGATGTTTTGATTTGGGATTTTCTGTTGCCCAATAGCGACAGTTCTGTTTGTTGACATGTCCATTTAAGTGAAAATGTGCTTCGTCCGAAAACAGAATATTGTTCAGAGTTGGAAAGCGCTCCAACATTGTTTGAGCAAAAATACGGCGTAGGTTATGGTCATTGGGTTTCAACTCCTGCACTAATTGAATTTTGTATGGATACAGTTTTAGGTCTTTTACCAAAATTCGATGCAGGGATGTTCTTGATATGGCAAGCTCAGCCGACCTCTTTCGGGTTGATAATCCGGGATCGCGTCGTACGGAAGTCCTAACTTCGTTAACTGATTCCTCTGTGCGTATTGACCTTGAGCGTCCCGCAGGTTTCTGATTGAGTGTGGAACCTGTAGCCTCGAACTTTCTGACCCACGAGCTGATCACACTTTCACTGGGACACTGATTTAAGTCATGCAGTCCGTACTCGGCACGAAATAAACGCCGCACAACAGTACACGAGTCGCTATTTTTGTAATAATGCTTTACGAAGAACGCACGCTGCTCACCGGAGAAACGCTCCATTGTGACTGAATTTCCGAACACTGAACTAATCACCCCCACTACTAGAGCCGCGCTAACCAGTGCCGTTTGGATTCAGTGGCGTTCTTAAAATCGTACGTCTTTCTGGCCCACCCTGTAAATAAAACTTTCTACTCGTCTTGCTTGTCATTTTTTTTACATTTATTAGTTTAAAAAATAAAATGATAAGTACTAATAATCTTAGAATATAAACCCATACATTCCATTTTATACGAGTAGAACTACCTCGGAGGTAAACTGCACTATGTCGACATACAACAACTTGTGGTAAATTAAAATAGTTTTATTAGTTAGGTTAGTAAAAAATACAAATATTTTGACAAAAAATGGGTGTCTAAATGCATATCTACTTGAAATTTAATAATTTAATATTCAATCTGCTGTACTAAAAAGTTGACTAGAATGACATAGTGCAGTTTACCTCCTAGGTACAGAAATATATTCACATTTTATGAAATTATTTTAAATTTCATCTGGCTAAAAAGTGTGATTCAAACATTTAATTCTGACAAATGATTCTTGACACTAATTGATCTAATACAAATTTGGTTTCTCTTTCTTTTTTTTTTTAGAGGAATTTGTTGTTCATGGCGAAGAAAGCAATAACAACTTATGCCTACCTTCAACTTCAGCAGAAGTAGAATCTATTGAACAACTTCCTGTTCCTCTACCTTGTGTAACAGCACAAATTCAAACGGGTAGTGTGTTATCATCAAACACTCTAAGAAAGCAGAGACTGCGACTGAAGATTGCAACGTTAAGGAAACGTTTGTTTAGTGCAAAAAAGAAGAAAAATAATTACTCACTATTTATTATTTTTTATAAGTACCGTTTATATAATTATTCTATATTTTTGTTGTATATTAGAATGTAGCTATTTTAATAAAGATCTATGTATTATAAATTAGGCTTGCTCTATAAATCTGTGTAAACAATTTTAATTATTTTAATTTTTAAACACTTAAAACGATTTTGTTATGTTATGAATACTATGTAATAGTTTTAACAAAATATGTCATAGGCGTGTGATCCTTTTTTAGACAATATAAGTCTAATTAAACATGTACGTAATTTGAGTACATAGTTTCGCAACTGTTTTTTTACCGTTTTTATAATATAAATAAACTATTGTTTAAAACTTTATAATTTTTATTTTTGAAACCTCTGTCGGAAGTGCTACAAATCGAAAAATATGTTACTTAAATCGAGAATAGTTTAAAATGCATTCATGCAAATTTTCATAAAATATGACAAACGTTTGACAAAAATGTAAAAAGTCAAACGAGAATAATCACTAAAAGTAAATGAAACTTGTATTTCGTTCAAAAATTATTTTATTTAAAAAATGCAAAGCGCTTTTGGCATTACGCCATCTTCAGTGCTTCTCTACAATGATTAAAAGTGTAAATATGTATGTAAAAATATAGATAAGAAACAAAAGAAAGACTTAAACTATTTGTTTAAATTTTATAAAAATAAAGAAAAATTGATACATGTTGTTCACTCTCCTCCACCTATTCACAACTACAAATAGCAAGCAAAAAACAGGACGTGCCACTTTTTGCAGTCAGGTAAGAGACTATTAGATATATAAAAATAAAATTTCAAATCTAATCAAATTAAATCTAAATTAATTTTATTTTACAATAATTATATATATTTTTTTACTTTTAAAATACCTTATAATTTACTTACATACCTATATTTGTTTTTTTTTTGTGTCTGTTCAAAATTCCAAATTTAGAATAAAATGCGAATTATCATTTACCGTTTTCAGAAAATATTTGAAATTTTTTCGGAGGTCCAGAATTCCTTTGGAAGTCCCGGAGTCCTTCGAAATTCCTGAAATCGTAATTCCTGTGTACACATTTCTTTAATAAATTTACGGCTTGGAAAAAAGTATCTTTTTGTTTAGAAAAATAAGGTAATTAGATTTTATATAAGAAAATAACAAAGTACAATGAGAAAAAAGTCATTATATAGTAATTTTAATCCGTAAAAAGTACATACAGAGCACTCCCTAACGGCCATAATAAAAATGTCAAAAAATTCCCATATACCAACTTTTAATGCATTCATTACGTTAAACAATTTTATCGATATTTAAAACAAACGAAATTTAAAATTTAAGCCTTTGCCAACCAATGTTTTTACAAACTTTTTGAATTAATTTTAAAAGTTCTACATATTGTCAAAGTCCTGCTATAAAAAAACTGAAACTCCCTATATAACATTTCCATTTAATATTAATTACAGAAAATAAATATTCTTTTTTTTTATTTGTTCCTAATAACTTTTACCTAATGGTGTTTTTTATCCTACCAAGTGCCATAAGTGAAAAAAAAGCAAATTACACTTTTATTTGTATTTCTTTAACAACAAAATATCGATCAATATAAAAGTGACTTTATAGATATTATATTCGCTGCGACCAAACAAAATATTTATATGGGTTAAGCGAATCAAATCAGCTGTCGTTTAATGACAGTTTGTTGATTTCTCGGAACGCTAACGTATCCATTAAAACGAATTGGTCTACATTCATTTTATTGACTGACGGGTATGGGCAAGGAGAAATAGGTGTCATGTAAGCCAACAAAAAATCTCCCCTTACCTTACGGTTAGGGCTGTTGGCTGTTATTAAATTCCCCTTTTAGGTAATGCGATTCGAACAAAGCAATCGTTGGCAATGGGCGAATGAGGACAGGTCCGGTGTCAGAAAAAAACGTATATTTTGTAAAAATAGAATATTGAGGATCACGCATTATTTTTAACACATTCACCGATACTGCAACTTTTATGGAGGTCATAGAGCTATAATTTATTTTAATAGACGACATCTTTTAAAGTTATAAATATTGGGTTTTATAAGGTTAGAGTTAGAAAAATTGTTTTTTGACCAAATAAAATCCATGACTATTTTAACAGTCCTCTCCTTACAGTTATGAAAATGTGTCCTTTTAGGAACATGACAATAATGTAACAAAAATGAAGCAAAATATATTCAATACATGGAAACTAAACATAAGTTTGGTAAAGTAAACAATAATACATTATAATAATTATATCCCATTAATCAAATTGAAGTGATATTTTTCAAAACAATTCCCAACACAAAATGGAGGAATAGTGTTGCACGCTTTACAGCGCCATGATATCTGTACTGTATTTTCTTTACTAGAAGTAGAAGAGTTTTCAGAATCCTCTAATTCACATTCACCACTTTTGACTTAATCTAGCTTTTTCTTTGGAATCTATTTTACCATAAAAAAGAGGCGGTTATTATCAGAACATAGTAATGAAATAAATCTAAAAATGCTGAAATCAACCTTTGCACATATACAAAATTACTTTTTTTTTGCTTGCAAACAGCTAACAAATTCACTTAACCATCTCATAACAGCAATAGCAGTTTGTGCAACAAGAGTGGATATGGGGGGGTGGGTTGGCTCAGTGGTTAGAGTCATGACTTTGAGATCGGAAGGTCTCAGGATCGAATCCCACCGTTGGCCGGGATTTTTTCATTTAATTTAATTATTTAAAATTAATTCTGATGCCTTGGTAGGATTCCCCACTTCACCATTCACTGTTGGGTTCTAATTAACAGTGCTGTTCCTAAAGTGGCGCTGGGAAACAGTAACAAAGCCTACACAGAACACGAGGCTAATGGCCGTAGTAGTCGACGCCGATGACACCAAATTAAAAAAAAAAAAGAGTGGATATGGACAATCCACTCGAGTTGTACAGTATATTTTTTCTACGACCCACTAACGAAAATCTACAAATATTAAAAATTATATTAGATTATTAAGATAAAATAATTAACTTAAAAATAATTTATGACTTTTACTAATACCCAAAACGGCACAAATTAAATGATCATTATTTAAATTTTATGGCAAGTACACTTTTCCATTATTTTATTTCAGTTGGTCAGTAAGATAATAAATGGTCAGGGAAAATAACAAATGGTCAGTATAATATTAAATGGTCGGTGAAAATATTAAATGGTCAGTATAATAATAAATGGTCGGTAAAAATAATAAAAGGTCAGTAAAAATAATAAATGGTCAGTAAAAATAATAAATGGTCAGTAAAAATAATAAATGGTCAGTAAAAATAATAAATGGTCAGTAAAAATAATAAATGGTCAGTAAAAATAATAAATGGTCAGTATAATATTAAATGGTCGGTGAAAATAATAAATGGTCAGTATAATAATACGCGTTTTATTTGTACATCGGTCTCCTTTTGACTGAGTAGGTGAGCTGTGTCCAGGCCGTTGGTGTTTATGCCGGTCGGCGTAGCCAGGTATGGATTAAAATTTGTTGGTGGCGGCGAAGCCGCCACCCTACGAGAAGTCTTTGCTTTGTCTTCTTGTTGTCACGGCATTAATATTATTTGTTCATGTATGTGAAATTTGCTTCTATGGTTTATAAAATACTACTGCTAGTTATACCTAGTTATCCCTACTACTCACATATGGCTACCCTCACTCCAAAACTACTGCTAGTAAATGAAAACAAACAAGGCGCATTCACACAAACATACCCACCACGTCAATTACAAATCATTAGTGTTGTCTCCGACAGGCAGACTTAATTGTTTTAAACAGAAAACAAAATCTTCAGTTTCTTCTTTGCTGCAAACCGGTAGCTCAAAAACATGAAACACTCGATCTAAAAACATAATACTACTTATTTAATGCACATTTTTAAAATTATTACCGACTGCTGCATACTGGCCATTTATTAATTTTTACTGACCATTTGTAGAATTATTACCGGCTAATTCATACTGACATTTCATTAATTTTTACTGACCATTATAGTTACAAAAGTGAACATAGAAATACAGGCCAAATAATAATTTTACTGCTCCAAAATTCATTGTTTACTCATCATATTTTATAAAAGTACTGAGTCTTTTACAATATTTTACTGACTGCTTGTAATATGTATACTGTACATAATCAATTATATACTGTTCAGTTAATTACAACCCATTTATAAAATAAAATAAACAAAAAAAAAATTCATTTCACTTGTTCCCCTCCGAGATATGAACTCGAGTCATACGTCTGAAAGTCAAGTAAGGTGGCCACACGACCATCTATGCGCTAAATTTTTTTGCTTTAATAATCGTAATTAAATTGACTTCTTATAGTTTTATTTAAATTAATAAATTATTTAAAATTATAGACGAATTAAAAATAGAAATGCTATTACTTATCGATTCTATACAAGAATGACTCATTCATTGGTGGATTTCATTTTTTTGCAGTGTTCTCACTACCTAGAATGGATATGAAATATATTCGTTCAAATGAAGGCAATAGCATACTTTTTCGTTTTGTAGTCTGTGCGTAGATAAGCTAATATCCATGTGGGT
Source organism: Psylliodes chrysocephalus (assembly GCA_927349885.1). NCBI lineage: Eukaryota > Metazoa > Arthropoda > Insecta > Coleoptera > Chrysomelidae > Psylliodes > Psylliodes chrysocephalus. The sequence goes on from OV651816.1 coordinate 59,471,920, forward strand.
GTAGAAAAATATATTGCGTTCAACTGAACGAATATATTTCATATCCATTCTAGGTAGCGAGAACACTGCAAAAAAATGGACATCCTCCAAACACAGTTCATATTTTGGTTTCCCGGCTACTATTATTTTTTTCTACGTCCACATGGATATTAGCTTATCTACGCACAGATTACAAAACGAAAAAGTATGCTGAAACAATTCCCAACTTCAACTGAACGAATATATTTCATATCCATTTTAGGTAGTGAGAACAATACAAAAAAATAAAATCCACCAATCACAGTTCATATTTTGATCAACTGACTGCTATTATTCTGTCAAACTAATTGTCAGTATATTTTTTAGTTATTGAGATTAAACATACATTAAAATGAGTTATTCTTGTGTAGAATCGATAAATAATAGAATTTATATTTTTATTTCGTCTATAATTATAAATAATTTGTTAATTTAAATAAAACAATATGAACTCAATTTAATTAAGAGTATTAAAGCAAAAAAAATAAACGCGTAGATGGTCCTGTGGTTAGGGTTCTTGCCTTCCACATGGATGATTGGAGTTCGATTCTCGGATGGGGAAAAATGAAATGAACTTTTTTTAGTTAGTTATTTTGTTTTAATAACCTAAAATATACTGTACAACTCGAGCAGATTGTTCATACCCACTTCTGTTTCAGGAACTACAAATTTAGGATTTTATTAAAAACATATATACACAAAGTTTTAGAGATGGATATTACAGAACACGACTCAGCCATAACTGTTTTAACTAAATGTTTAAACACATGTCTTTAAATGCAGTAGTGATGTCATATAATCAGCTTGACCAATAAGCGTGCGCAATTGATATAATTGAATTGACTGGAACACAAAAAAAAACTTTCAGTGCAAAAAAACGACTGTTATCGAAGACCAGTTAGGAAACTACAGCCTTCATATATACAGTCGCGTCCCAATAACTATGTCTGCAATAGCAGACATGTCCGCGAATGTGTTAAGAACAATTTGTTGTAGATCCCAATGCATTGCTCAAAAGTTGCAGTTTACATTCTACAGAATGTTGAAAATGCCGTTTCTGAAAAAGATTATCTTGATTTCTTCGATAATTCGGGTAAGTTTTCTAGATCTCTGTTGATTTTTAAGGCGTCTAAATCGACGTCTGTTCTGGGTATTGTTGACATAAAAGTGGGATTTCATATTACATTTTCAAAAATTCTAGAATAAAAATAATGAATATTGTGACGCGAAGCCGTCTCTGTTCTTTGTTTACTACCTTATTCGTGGTATGAAGTCTAGCGCTGGCCATATTGAGACAAACGCACTGCTTCGAGAAGCTACCGAAGTGATCGCTTTGCGGCGTATGGGTCATAGAGACGGAGTTCCCGAACGTTCTGGGTCGCCTAGAGTGTTCTGGTACAGAGCTGGCTTTATATAAATAGCACGAGTTTATAGATGGGCAATAAGTTTCTTTTTAGGTGTTGTATAAATAAATTGTAATAAATAAATTAGAATTGTGAGTTATAATACATAAATTAGTATATTATAAATAAATTATAAACTGTTTTTAATAAATAAACTAGTTTTAAATTAAAGAACGATACAATATTATTTATTATATTTATAAACTACCGTGTCTACTTGAGAGAAATTCACTCTGTATGGATTTGAGAGTACTTTTACTAGCTGAGAGCTATGATAGAACTGAGTTGTGTCCATGTTGTCGAGAGTTTAGTTTAAAATTTAGAAATGCTAATAACCAGTGTATGTAAAATAAAATATATCTTCAATAATCTTTTTAAATGCAAACATATAACATAGGTAAATATTGTATTGTTTCAAAATAAAAATATTTAGCTATTGATTAGGTCATAGTTTATTGCTACAGATGTTAAAGGATTAGGATTGAGATGATCAGAAACAAAAAGTCTGGTCACTATAGACAATATGAAGAACTGATCAAACCTATTGTTGGAAACACTCGAATTTACGAGTAGTATCGTGGATTAGTATAAAAACTTAATAAATCAAACATATTATTTTAACTTCTAATGAATAAGATCACATTTTCAGTTGCCCATATTAATCTTTGTCGGTTATAAGCAGATAGGATTAGATATAGCCCAGAAAACTGCGGCCTCCTTGGTCTATTATATTTTCCTGCTATTTCCGTATTCAGATATTATTCCTGTCTTTAGTTAGTTTTACTAGGGAATTCAAGTGTTCCTGGTTCCTGGAGTCATCGCCTAGCTAGAGCTTTGCATTCAAAGATAACGTTGTAGATACTACACGTGGTGGAGTCATTGTGTAATCTCAGCATATGAAGGTGTTTCAGCAAGTATTAACCCGTTAGTAATTTCACAATGATATCTGGGGCCTTGCGAGCTGTACTATCTCAGCAGGTATGCATGGGTTTGGTCTTTACTGATTCTGTGTCGAGAAGAGGTTTTGTTTATCCCAAAAACAAGTTCTGGTCCTGTGTATAGTAGTTAGAAACACTTTTTGGCAAGTATGACCATGTCCATATCTTTATGTTCTGGTAACTAGTTTATTGTGGGTTGCTAAACCATTAAGTATTCCATGGCAGTTTCAGGCTAGCTTTGACTTGATTCTGTTTGAACCAAGGGACTTCAACTGCTTGGCTGTCTGAGATAATTTAGATGGTGTTTTTTGTATCGCCTTCTTAAGTCCTCTCATACACACAATTCAATTGTCTATATTTTTCTCCATGAGACGGTGATATCTAATTTGAGTTATTTAGGTCTATGTACGTCAAAGCCTGTTTCGTTGCTTCTTTTAGATCATTTATGAGGCCCCTAAGCAAGTATTTCTTTACCTCTTGATTACCACGTTTCAGTCGATCTGGAAGACACTGGCAAAGGTTAGGCAGGGTACCCATATTTACGTTGGCGGAATTTTGTTCGAAGCACGTTGTTCGCAAAATTTTGTTCAAGCACGTTTGTTCGAAAAACCTTAGTTCGGAAAAATCTTAATTCAAAAATACTTTTGATCAACAATATTTGTTAGAATTGATTTTTGTTCCTACATACATTTTTTTGAGAAGCTCTAGGTCGCTTAGATTAGGTAAATTAAATGTTTTTTTATTGCTCTTATTTTATGTATAATTTTCTTGCGAGGCAACCCGAGATGGCTCCAGGTCAAACAAGTTAGGTAAATAAGTAAGATTTTTTTCAATTTTAATTAGAATACTAGGAAAATATTTCTATTTTTTTTAATATATTTTACCATTAGATTCGGGGCAACGGTTCAGCTTAGCAGGTTTACTTATTGTGTATCGATGCACCTGCCCTGTTAGGCCTAGCGCAGTTAATAGTTAGATAGGTGACCATTTCAATGAAAGTCGGCGTACGTCCGAATAAACTGCTCGCTTAGTTGCATATCGCAGCGGGCAGTTTATATCACTGAGTAAGAGGTATAGCTTGCAGTGTGTCATCTTTTCGGAGGAGATATAAAGCGGTCGGTCCCGAGTCCATAGATGTTGGGCTAGTTGGAACACTAGAGGATTCGGCTAAATTTCTGGTAATTATAGGGGTAGCGTGCTCACTATCATCGGTGTTTAAACATCGTAGTTAGAAATAGGCCGACAAATAAATTAATTAAAAAACAAGACATTTAATTTCAACTGTCCTTTTTTTCTTCGAACAAGTATTCTTTTTTCTTTTAGCCTTCCTCCAAAAGGGGCCCGAGTTTTAGCTTTAGAGCTCTTTGCATGCATGAGTTCGAAGACTGTGGTATAGTGGTCCTAAGTAGGATTATTATGGTATACCTGAAGTGGCTACATACACTTGTGATCTATACCCATCATATTTTACAAAATGAGCACGTCCAACTAAATAGTTCTGTAGCAGAGAAAGTAGTGGTGATAGTCCCATACGCACTAATTTTGTTATCATTATAAAGTGATTAATTTGATCAAACACTTTTTGAAAATTTTTGTAAATCAAATATATTTGACCTACTGAGTTGATAAAACTTCTGCAGTTCCTAATGTATTTCCCAACTCTATAGAAAACCGAGCGTGTTCTAAAACAGCATGTGTGGGTCACTGTTCGTACATGTATGTACGAGTACATCTGAAGAATTGATCATAATAGTTTGAAATTTCAAAGTCGCACAGTCTGTCAAAAACTTAAGTAACACACATGATATCACAATTTACGTTTCTAACAATGACCGACCGAATCATATTTTTGTGTCGAAAAGATTTCCAATAACTTCGAAGTCCACCCCTGCCGTTCTAGCACAGGGCGGAGGGAGTGAAGCACAAGAGAATTCCAATTGTTTGTCAAGTCTGCAACGATGACAAAGTGTGGTCGGCCATGTTTTGCGATGGTGTCGTGATCACTGACAGAGCACACACAGGACTCGACAGCCGGGACCCCGGGACTTGGGACGCCCAACCATGGATGGATAGATGGATGGATGGATCAAGCAACCCGCGAGGGTTATAAATAAATGACGATTCTCGCGTCTCGACTATCCTCCACCTTCGCAGCCCTCATATCGCTCTACTTGAGTTACGATACTCGTTCTTTGTCGGGAGCGTGATTACTATTTATCGCTCTCTATATTGAACGTTGCTGCCGACATTTCGAAGATATTATATTTTAAATTTAGGTATTTCAAGTAACAATTCATCCTGGATCGCTATTATAACTTTTGAGTCCCATATTAAATTTGGACAATATTCCGATAAGCCAAATCTCAATGTTGAGATGAAGTAAGTTTTTTTTATAGACTTGTTAAAAAATTGTACTTTACAGTAAACTATACTCTTATTTACTAAATAATATACATACAGGTTGAAGTGGTTAAAATAAATATATTTTTGAAATAAGTTTTTTGAAAGAACTCAAAGATAAGAAAGATACAGTATTAAAAAATCTAAAGTAAGGCCTGGAATTGTGTATCAAAAATTAAGTTAAATGAGAAGTTTGTTTATGTTTTTTATCTGGTTTAACTTTTTCTTTAGATTTTTGTTATGTATGAATCACGCGCCGGCTGTTATTGTAATTGAGATGAATGTGTGATTTTAATAGCGTGATTCTAATCGCTTTACCTCGCCAGCATATCAGAGTCCCAGAATTCTTATTAATTTAATTCAGTGGGCTATATGGATACGGGGAATTTGCGAGAACATCGTGTAGCACATGTAGGGTAACTGATGCGAGAAGACATGAAGTGCGTTGGTGTTGAAGTGTATTGAGGTGAATGGACCATATTGGATACATTTTAGAATGTTTCTTATTTTTGACTCTTTTGAAAAAGTTATTTGAAAAAGTTGTTTTATCCAAATTACTTAGAAAGGTCGTAAAAAAGGTCCTTTCTCTATTATAGAATTAATTTTATTAGCGACCGGTTTCTAAGAACATACTACTTCAAAAACAAAAACGATAACATATCCATTATGGATAAGCTACCTGTAATTTAAGTGAAATTTAAAGTTAAGTTGAAATAATTAATCTATCACGTCATTAACTAAAAAATTACGAAACATTTAACAAAAAAGTGAAATACAAGGTGATATTGTCACCTTCCCTCCATCCCGATTTGTAGTCGGTGCTACCTCTGTCGGTACAACAAACTATTTGATTTAAGGAGCTAACTAGGACCGGTTTCGCCCTAATTGGGGTTCTTCAAACAGAAGCTGTCAGCTCTAATCTAATGTGAAAAAAAATTGACTATTTCTATACATGTGCCATATCATATTCACAAAGTTCGAATAGTCACGCTATCTTCACTCAAATGGACAAATCAAAGTCCGTGATACAAAATATAGTAAACTACTAAATCAAAAACAAAAAACGAGCGAAGTCAAACTCAAATGGAAGCCGATATCGACATTTATCGCCTTCCATTTGACGCTCATTTTTTATTTATTTAACAAAAAAATTAACGACACTATTACACATGGACTAAAAGACAAAAATTATTCAAATTGTTTCATACGTGAAAGTCCGTTTTATTAAAAGAAAAATGCAGAGACGACATGCGCAGACACCAAATGTGACTGATGACAATTTTTTCCAAGCATTCATAAATTAAAATAAACAAGTTAGTATTGTGCATGTTTTTACCTTTTTCATAGCTTAATGGAAAACAACGGTAGAATGTAGATATACAGGGTGTCACATTGAAAAGGGAACAGAGGTCTTATCGAGGGAAGGATATCTTTTCGGGTAGAAAATAGTAGTTTGTGCAACAAGAGTGGATATGACCATATCGCACGAAGACGAAATTTGAGCACGACGCGGTAGGCGGAGTGCTCAATCGTCAAATGCGATACGAATAATTCTCTCGAGTTGCACAGTATATTTTTTCTACGACCCGTTAACGAAAATCTACAAATTTAAAATTACCTAATTTTAAAATAATAAAATAAACATGAAAAAAAAAATTTAATTAGTCCCCTACGAGAATTTGAACCCGGAACTCTCGCGTGAAAGACAGATGCTGTGCCCTCACCTCCACCGCCGCATTTAGGAATTTAAGTTTTATACTCATAATTAAATTAAGTTTCATAGAGTGTGATTAAAATTTAAAATTTATTTCAAATTGTGGACAAAATAAAAATGCTATTATTTATCGATTCTAAACAAAAATAACTCATTTTAATGTATATTTAATCTCAATAACTAAAAAATATACTGACAATTAGGTAAAATTTTAAAAATAATAGTAGTTGGGTGACCAAAATATGAACTGTGATTGGTGGATTTCATTTTTTTGCAGCGTTCTCACAACCTGGAAAGGATATGTAATATATTCGTTCAGTTGAACGCAACAGCATACATTGTCGTTTTGCAGTCCGTGCGTAATATTCATGTGGGGGTAAAAAAATATATTTTTGTAAAATCGCTTGTCAGATCAGAATAACTTCTAAAATACTCGAGAATGTGAGGCGAAAAAACAGAATTTATACCATTCTATGAAAGTTCGTCTGACTCAATTTGATCAATTATTGTTAGATTAAAGAATTTTTTACTCATTTTGCTTAATTCAGAATTAAGTATTGTACTTGCATATTTTAGATAAATTAAGAGATATTTCATTTTGAAAGGTGAATAGTTAGAAAACGAATTCTCAGATTTCATTTTTTTTTGTTATATTTTGAAAAAGCATTTCTCATGATATGTCGCACGATCCACTTTCCCTATTCAATTTTCAAGGATTGGGGTTGCTGTGTAAAAGGGTAAAATGATATGTCAAAATATGTCCTCCTCGAGACCAAAATTGACCTGTCCGAAGGATTTTACAAAAATCTATTTCTTCTACCCGAAAAGGCATCTGTCCCCTTTTCAATGTGACTCCCTGTATAAGAACGAATAAGGAAAAATGTATTTAAAAAATTATAAAGTTTTTCAGTAAAAGTTTTGGTCCTTTAAATGTATTTGTGAGTGTGAGGTTAGTGGGAAGAGGACGTGCCAAAAGTGAACAAACTTCTCAATTTGACAACGTTTTGACATTTATTTTTCGTCTTTTTCAAGGCTGAAAATACATAATAGGTTTTAATAAAAAATTGTAAAAACTATGAGATTTACATAGGTGTCAATATTAAAAATGGTATATAGGAATATATACAACGTAAATGGTTATTGTTATTTCAATAAAAACAATCATTGTTAGCATGAGAGAATTAACAAATCAATATAAACATAAAAACAAGGAGAAATAAAAACTAAAAACCTTACCTTATTAAATTAATTAATGCAAGGCACATGGCATATGTGGAATTTGCCGAAACAGTTAAAACAGTTTGAACAATACATAAATAAAATCTAATTCTAAAAGTAACACATATCTTAAAATGATAAAATTAATCAAAATATTGTGGCAGTTAAAATTGTAGGTGGACGAAGAAATTCATTTGTATGTTTTTTATTTAATGGTACAGTAGGTATAGTTAGTATTTTAACGGCTAATTGTTTTAGTCCGGTTCAATTTTGACATGTATATATTGAGTAGGTTACGATAGCAAATACTTAAATTGGCAGTATCCGTTCTTAAATTTAGTGTGTCGTTTAGACATACGTGTATCATTTCATTAATGGTTCTTTTGTAATAGTTGGATTCTTTATCAACAATAAGGATGCTGTTGAGTAAGGCCTTAGTTTGTAGTTTTGAAAGTAGAATTTCAAGTTACTTATCTTTGTGGATCATCTTGTATGTAATATTATTTAATTTTAAGAATTATTCATATAAATAAAAATATATTCCAACCAATCTTGTTTAATATTTAAATTACTGCTTCTTTTATTTTATACTCGTAGATATACATTTTCTACTTCTCTCGAGATTACTTTCCTTCAAAATTCGTATCAAGTTTTTCCTACTCCCAATCTAAATATCTTCGCAGTACATCCCTGGTCAGCAATCTCTGAAACTCCCATCATCAATTCCACTCGTTCCGGGGTAATCATTTATCCGCTTTTCTGCCCTTCACGAACCCTTACGCTCGCCGCACCCCCGCGCCCTCTCTTGTTTGCCTTCCGCAAAAATAATCCCCATTACCACCACTATTAGAGTATCCTCTTTACTCTGCGCCGGCAATCGCCAGCTTTATTAGGCTTCTTAATCAGGTACAACGGAACGCGAATGAGGTAACGCAATCACAACCCCACCCGGAAATTATCGTGATGTAATTTTCAACTTGTAACGCTGATTTTATGAGAAGAAAAAGGGATGATTCAACTCAAAATGACAGCTGGCGACGAAAAATTGTAAATGATAGATTGCTTATCTTAATTTTACTTTTATGTAGTGATGGGTAGCCGGGAAATTTCCCCGGGAATTTCCACTGGAACGGGAAAATTTCCGGGAATTTCCCCAAACCCTTATTCCCGGGAAAAAAACGGGAATTTTTCTAGAAATATGGAATGGGACTAATGTATTGGCGTCTGAGAAAAATATTTTTAACTAAGGCACAAAATATTTTTCTTCGCAGGCCACAGCTAACAATCTACTAGCAGAAGCAATATTTGCATCAGGAAGCTCTCTCTCCATGGTAGAGCATCAATTTTGGAAAGATTTTTTACATTTCTTACGCCTCTCTTATGCTCTCGCTCTTCCAACAACATTGTCAACTACATTATTGGATTCTCATTATGAAGAAGTCAAGAGTGATGTAGAAATGGCTATTGCTGAATCTGGCCATTTAACTTTGCAGTTAGATGGATGGTCGAATATAAGATTAGAAGGTATCATTAATTTTGTTGTAACAACAGCAGAGCAAAAAACGTTTTACATCAAAAGTTTAGAGACAAAAGAACGTCGTCATACTTCAGAATATATTGCTACAGAAACTGTGAACGTACTCAATTTCCAGCGATGATTTCCCTCATAAATAAAGTCAAAGATATAATTAAATGTATAAAACACTCCCAAGTGGTAAATAGTATTTTTGATAGAATTTGAAAAGCAAAAAACTGCACCAAGAATTTGGTTTTACCAGTTACTACCCGTTGAGGTTCCCACTTGTTTTGCTTACAATGTCTGTTTGTAAAGAAAATTTGCAAAATTTGGCTGTGAATGAAGAAGCTGGTAATATATTGGGCCGCGATAAAAAACAAACGCTTTTGGATGACGAAATTTTCTGGGTGCGTATAGAAAGTACCAAAGATTTTGTGGAGCCAGTAGTAGTCAACTGGATTTTAAAGTTAAAAAGCAACGAAGATACAATACATCTATGTTTTAAATCATTCAGTGAAATTAAAGAAAGCTTATGGATAAATATTTGGAAAGAAAAGCCTATGCGCTTACGTCTATTCATAAAGCATCTTGTCTATTAGATACAAAGGCGCAAGGTTGCTACTTAAGTGCTGAAGAACAACTTGATGCCATTGACCACATAGTTAGCTTCGCAAGAAGTTCACATTTCTCTGATAATTGATAATGAACACTTGCTTGTTGAAATTGCCAATTCTAGAGCGCACGAAGGTATGTGGGCGAAAGATTTTATTTGGACTACTTCACAGAATGTAAAACCTGTGGAAGGGAATCATTGGACAGAACAATTAGCTATCAAAAGTGGCAGTACAAATTATTTCTGTTCCTGCTACTTCAGATTCGACTGAGCGAACTTTTTACACATTTTCTGCAGTTTGCACAAAGAAAAGGAACAAGCTAACAACTCCGCGTGCAATAAAATTAACGTACATCGCCCATTACTGGCGAACGCGTAACAAAGCAAAGACAGCTGTACCACTTGACAAAAACGAGTGTCCGTCTATTTCCAGTTTGACTCAAGTAACTGAAAGTGTTCAGTATTCTAACATGATAGTGCCGGAAGCAGAGATACCTGGACCTTCAGGCCTTTCAAAATCACCAATAAATTTTGGGCCAGAGACAGAGACAAACTTCTTCGGATGGCGAAGAAATTCCTTTTCAGGACTCTGATTCTGATGAGGAAGACGTGACCGATGAGGTTAATAGCACAGAAACTGACGTTTAGTTTTGTTTTTACATACTTTCATAATACTCAACAGTTTTATATTCTACTAGGCAGATATTTTATTTGTTTTTTTTTAGTTAAAGGATATATTTTTTAAATTTGTTAGATTTAATTTTTTATTTGTAAGAAGATATATTTTTTAATTTGTTGCCAAATAAAATGTGTTGTTTTCAATTAAAAAAAGGATATTTTAATGTCATTTTTATCTTGATTGCGTTTTGCGTAATGAATAGATGGAATGGAAAATAAGCTGAAATTCACAAAAATGTATCGGGAATTCTTGGAAAAATGTACCCATCACTACTCTTATGACGTAGTAATATAGTTAATGATGGCCTTAAATGATTTGAAATGGGACATTACAGCAAGTAGAATACGGTAATTTTTCGACAACTATTCTAAACCCAATTTAAATAAAAATGAAGTATATAAAAATAATAGAATATTTCTTTTTATTGTTTCAAAATCGAGTCTTGCAATTATTTATAAATTTACATTAAATTTTTGATGAAAAAACTAAATACTTTTAAATCGCTTTTCATCTACATTTGTTCCACAATCAACCGTCTGTAACATCAAACAAAAAGAAGAAAAAAACAAATATTTCCACAATAAGAGCACTTTATCACATTTAATGGAAACCCATTCAGAAGCAACAAAATTTCAATTTTTCGCCCGACGTACGAACGAATAACCAAAAGAAAAGAAAAATATATTAGCCGAACATTTATCAACGTCCCTACTTCCATTCTCCTTCTTTCGGGGGTTTCGAGTAAGAGCAAACAAAAATCAGCGATTTTTCTCGGTCTAATACGCCAGATAGTGTCTCAAAATGAAATTTATGGATGTTTTTAAAAGTTTTGTGGTTTTCTACTACGGATATTTTCATGGAAGTTCACAACGAACTTTACCAATTGATTATGTTCGTTTAGTCCATACGTGACGGTTCGGAAAAAAAAAGTTCCTTTATCGATTACGATTCTCGAGTTAAAATTATCGTCAATTTAAATCTACTCATGTCCAAAATTAAATATTAAGATAAACGGTACTTACGTGACCTAATTTTTCTTCTTTTCTTCGTTTGACTGATTCAACTTCTTGTGGAGATCTCGATCTGTATTTGTCTCTATCACCAGGAGATACAGAATTCTGTAACAAAAAATCTAATTTATTTTAAAAGTATAGACCAAATGACAATAGAAGTATCTAGTAAGTGTTGATTGGTACAATATTCCACTTATATTTTTTGAATATAATAATAATAATAATAATAATAATAATAATCTTTATTCAGCATTTTTGATTTTTTTGATTATATCATATTTGTAGGTACATTTAAATAACTTTAAATTATTAGAGTAATTGACAGGTACCTTATACATAAAAAGTATTTGCTGCCCATTTATGACCATGTGGTTGCGCATGGGCTGCCGAATTACTAACTTTTTTTTTGAAATCATTTTTTTTAAACAATTTTTAAAATACATTATTTGACATTGACATTATTAGACAGTGAGTTGTAATCCGGTGCAGTACGCTAAAATGTTTAGTTAAATTTTTCGAGACACGGCACTGGACGCAGGGTTGACATCCATCGGGCCTATATCTTGGCATCCGGCATTTTAAAATAATACCTACATCTCTATAAAGTGTTTTGTAAGAGGAAGAGTAATAATGATACAATAGTTTCAAAATACCTTTTATGAATATAAGTACAATGATTTTTACTGGAGTAATTCAAGAACAATTGAAAAAGAAAGTGACAAATCAAAAAATATTCGGGAACATAAATTATACATTTATACATATAATAAGACAAACTTTTTCCTATATTAATTTTTCTAATCTTAATATAATAAAAACCCTCTAGTTGGCGTACGCCGCTTTACGCCAATAAGTCGTTCTCATAGATATATCCTTACAGGTAAATTTAAATGATATATTTTTTCTTACCAGTCTTTCTTCAGCATTAGTGCTACCAGGCCTCTTGAGATCTTGAGGATCCCTGGCATGGAGATCGGCAGGTTTAAGCAGAGGATGCGCCCCGCCGGCCGAGGAGGGATGGGGGCCTCCAGGAACACCCGGAACACCTGCGCCCAGCCCGGCAGCTCCAAATCCCAGCAGACCAGCTGCTGGACCCATTCCCGGTAAACCCGGATGAGGACCCATTGGGAGTCCAGGACCGTGCGCTCCATGTGGCAGTTGCTGTGCGTGAATTTGTTGCTAAAGCGCAGAAAAAAATTAACTGTAAACTAACAAGTTACTGTTAAACTTGAGGTTCGAAACGGTACAGATTTTACATTAGAAACAAGTTTTTAGTAGCCTTTTTTTAACCCACAGTTTACAAGGTTAAAAATAGTGGATTCCTTTCACGTATGGGCATAGTTTGGTATTTTTAATACATTATAAACGAAAAACCAACAACGGAAACGAAATTTGTAGGACTTTAGAACAGGCATTGATAGGCAGATTGTTGAAAATAGAAAACATTTACTTAGATTTTTTTGTTAACGAAAATTTGGCTTTGTATAATTATATCGCAGGCGTGTTAAATAATGTCTTTTTTAAAAAAGACCAGACATTTCGTGAAACGCTGGCATTTTAAACAAAGGGTGAATTTCTACAAAAAAATATAATCACTTTCAGTCACTTTGCAAAATTTCTAACCAGAACTAGTCAACTTAAACAATAATGATAGTGTTGTATAATAATATATTTCTGCAAACAGCCTATAAGTTTTTAGTAATTTCGCAAAATGCCTAAGAGGAGCGAATTTTATCAAATATTGATAAGATTTATATTGGAAATGACCAGATGGCATAAAACGACATTATAAGTAGGCATATCAGCTATTTTGACATTTCGCACAAAAACTAGATATTTACTAATATAACTTAATATTAAAAAAAAAAAATTGAAAAAGAAGACTTTTTATTCGAAATTTTAACATATGTGAAATAAATGTAAACACAGGATAAAGTAATTACTATTACAGGTGTTACTGCCGTGGCATTTTGAGTTGCACATCATGCCATTTTTTTACGACACACTTTGGTATGAAACTAATTTTTAGCAGACATGCACAAATATTTATTGAACCCTTGTACTTCAAATTGGGATTCTATTTAAAATTGAATAAAGTTAGGTTAGGTTAACTTTACAGTTATGAACTTAGACTAGGTAATAAAGAGAGGACGCGTAACAAGTATATCGAGCACACGTAGTATTCTATGCCGATTATCTACTGGCCGCCATTATTTTGGTGCTAATCATTTCGGTGACACCAAAGTTTTTGTTCGTGTTTATTTCTGATTTTTAAATTAAACGATATTTAATAATTGGTTTATTACAACGGTTTATTGTGTGGCATATCAGTGTTAAAGTTATAGCGGCAAGAAATAAGCAGATATTACGTTTTACAGGTAAATGATAAACATCAATCGTTTTCACTTTATATATTTTCTTATATTTTTCATTTTATTTGGTGTTATACAACTTGGTATTTACATATTGTACATGTCTCACTCCAGAGTAATAACTTTTACTCACCAAGTTTGTTTATTTTATGCTTTTCATTGATATTTAAGCAATTAATGATATTAAAATGGCCAAACATGTAATTTTTTCCAGTGGCGTGTCGTACAATTCTAAATATTAACTTTTATTAAATCCTAATTTATTTTTGCTTCTTATTTAATTGCAGCAATGTTTATTTGTTGTTTTATTTTAGATTTCCTGTGGATCCAGCAAAAAATCTTTGGATTCTGGCAACGAAAATTGCAAACTGGATGCCTACGCCAAATGATAGTGTTCAAAACAGTTTGAAAGACATTTTTTTTATGGGACAGACTGTAAAAGATGTTTACTAAATGGAGCAGTTCCTACTATATTTCCTGAATTCTCTATGTACATGCAGCCGGTATACTAATAAACATAATATATTTTTTAATTACTTTTCATTATTATGTTATGAACTTTAAAGAATTTAGCAACCCTTTTGTATATAATTCAAAACATTACAGTAATAATTGATTATTTGTAGTACTTAAAAAGAAGAGCATTGCATTTGGAAGCTGAGCCAGGCCCTTCAAATAGAACTTCAAATAAGGAATCTCTCCTAAAACGGCTTAGAAGACAACTTTTACAACAGGTAGAAAAGAATAAAGAAAAAAACAAGACAAATCAAAGTTCTTAAAAAAAAACTTAAAAAATATAAAAAAAGAGTTGTTCGCTAAAACTTCTTGTTATTGTACCAAATTAGTATTATTTAAGGGTCAGTAATAAAATTATCTTCATTTATGTATAATTTTTCTTGCTAGCTTAATTTAATAATATTCAGATAGCACACTACATCTTAAAGACGTCCAGTTCATGTCTTACTCTCGTCCAAACGTCCTGGTACGTAAAACGGACGGTTTTGAGAAGCCCTGCTCAGGACATGTTTAAAACGTCTTTGTTGGGAGGTTTTTATGACGTTTTAAATATATCGATAATGTGGATGTTCAACTCTTTTTGCTATATTTGAATATGGCGCCACGACAGCGTTCTTGGCGCTGCCTGCAGCGCATGTAGATCGTCATTGTCATTGGCTGTTTGGAGTCTCGCGCGCGCGCGTATCGAATCGTGTTCTTCCTCTAGCTGCATTGTATAATATTTTTAGCACCAGTCTGTGGACATTGTCATTACTTTTTCGTGGTTGTGTTTTTATATATTGTCTTTTTATAATATTTATTTGCCATTATTGGAACTGTGGTATACCAGAACTAGTAAACTTTATCATTATCATTAAAAAAAGTTTTAATTTCATAACCTCACTTTAATAATGTCTTATTTTTTATAAAAACACCTTAAAACAATAACTCAACAAAATTATATGCTGCGGAGACATTAGTTACAGACGCTTTGACTAAAATTAATAAAAAAGAAATTTTTAAATCGACCAAACTGGAAAAGTTTCTCATAGCATCAAGTACTTGAAATAATGTTTTAATTATTTTATCCAACACTGTAAAATAATATTTATTCTGTGTCAGTTTTAATAGTTTAATAATGTATAATAAACAGTATTAAATATAGTAGACAAGTATTCATTTATTTTTTTTTAATGAATTTCCATCAAGTAAATAGACGACTTAAACACGTCCAATACGGTTTGTTTTCAAGACGTACAAAACTGGATGTCTTGAAGAGGTACAAAATTAGATGACATAAAGACGCCTTGTTTTGTAAGAAAGTACGTCCTATAGACGCCTTTAAAACATCTTTTGGATATTAGCCTAGATCTTCAAAACGTCACGAACGTCGTGAACAAACGTATTTAAGATGTCTTTAAAACGTGTCTGTGATATCTGGGTAGTGTCATTCTTTATTAAGTAAAAATAAATCTTTTTGTAATACACGTAGGTCATTTTATTATGTAAACGATTTCATTTAGTTTATTTCTGTATATTTTTTTTGTGTCTTATTTATTGTTACTTATTTATTTTAAATTTTACGCTTTGAACTTGCTTTATACCTAAAAAGATCAATGAAGTACTAATAACATAAATACAAGTTCGTTTTTTGTTTTCAACATGTTACGCCTTTGGTCAAATATCGTGTCAGGATGCAACAAGATTTTCAGCGACGTTATGAGTCCTCTCTTTATTACCTAGTCTAAGGTTATGAAAACCTGATTAAATATTTTATGCAATCTTACTAGCCATTTCCAACATATATATATCATCGTTATGCGCCTGGCACATGTTAAGCATTTTTCATATTAACTGAAAATAGATCATTGTTTAATTTGACCAGAACTTTTACGCGCCACTGTTTGTACCAGATTTGTATGCTATTGATTTCATTTTGAAGATTAGCTATTGTTTCTTCTATAGTTGATCCTATGATTAAGACAGCTGTATCATCAGCGAATGTGGCTAATTTTACGTTTCTAGAATGTCAAGTGTATAATAAATATAATACTGGCCCAAGAACACTACCCTGTGGGACGCAAGCATTTATTGAGTTGAGTTCAGAGTAATCGTTTTCCATTTTAATTTTAAATGTTCGCTGCGATAGATATGATTCTAGTAGTTGGACATATGGCATCGGGAAAATTTTCTTTATTTTAAATAGTAGGCCTTGATGCCACACTTTATAAAGGCGTTTGAGATATCAAGAAATACTGCGGAACATTTTTTTTTTCTTCAAGAGCAGCGTTTCTCAAAGTGTGCTCCGCATAACTTCAATTGCAGCAGTGGGGGTTGTTTTCATTGCCCCCGTTATCCCGAGGCAGGCAAGTCTTTGTTACCTTGCTTAGCCTCGTTATTGCTTTCCTTTGCTGTGTCTTTGGTCACCACACCAAAGCTGCGTATGTTATTATGGGTCTCACCACCATGTTATAAAGCCAGTATACCATGTCTGGTTTTAACCCCCATTTTTTTCCGCTCTCCTTGTGGTTCTTTCTAGATGCTGGTTCCAGGTAAGTCTCGAGCAGTTTTCCATAGTAGTGGAACATTTTGAAGTCTAAATGCTGTATTAATTATATTGGTCAGTTTTACTAAACCTTTTCATGGTAGTTTCTTTAGTATCTCTTCTGTGATCAAATAGAACCCGGGAGCTCTTTTTACAATAATACTATTTTTTATTTCTCTTTGTACTTCGTTAGGACAAGTTAATAAAATTTTCTCTTCCTTGTCCTTCCTCTTGGTTGTCCATTTCAATTTCTTCGACTTCTCCTGGGTTCGGGTGGAAGATGCAATCTAAATAGTTGGTAAAAGCATCTACTTTTTGTTTGCAACTTTTTGTCCGCATACCAATTTATGTTCGTATTGAGGGTATGTGTTGAATTGGTTTGTTTATTTATTGTAAAAGCTTTCCATAATGAGTAATCAGTGATTTGGTCATCTGTGAGCTCTCTCTGATATTTGTTTGTTGACTCATTTTTAATTCTTTCTATCTCTCTTTGTAGCTGTGAGGGTAAGTCTATTTAATTTGTTTCTCATTTTTTGCCTCTTCTTTCGAGCCTCCTTTTTGTTTTGTATTCCCTTATTTCTTTGGGGAAATAAATACTTATGGTTGTTCTTTGTATTAATGGTGTATTATTCCATGCCGCTTGTTAGATATTGACTATAAATAATTCCGTTTCTGTATCCAAATCATTCACTATCCTAATTGAAATATTTAATTCAATTTTTTCAGCAAATTCAAGTTGAAATTTTTCCCGGTCTGTATGTTTGTTCGTCAGTGTGGGATTGAGTTCTCTAGTAATAATATTTTCACTCATTGTTGGGGAGTTATCAGATATTAATTCTTCTTCTATTTTTCTTTCCAAAGTGACTGAAAATGATAGGCTTTTTACAAAAAATTCATTCTTTTTATTAAACTGTCAGCGTGTTATAAAATGTTATAAAATGGATTATTTAATATGCCTGCGACATAAACATATAAAAATTTCGCACGCACTAATTCATGTTTGTAGAAGATTCTGTCATTTATTGCATTAAATTGAATTTATATGCGATTTTACATTTGAAGTCAATTAATAAGTAATTACTAAAGGTCAGCTTATCTTTTTTAATACTTTACTGTGGCCAGGGGCGGCGCGTGACCAAAAATTTTGGGGGTTCACAGTAGCAGAATATAGATCTCGGTACATATGTAGGTAAAAAACTGTCAGTGTTTTAGAAAGGTATATTATAAACTTTCTAATAAAACAATGAAAGTTTTTTTTATACATCTGTACTGATATCTATATTCTGTCACTGTAAACCCCCAAAATTTTGGTCACGAGCCGGCACTAACTGTGGCTGTTAACCAATTTTTAAATATTAAGTTGTAAGCTAGATATACATTTTCGGTACGAATTTTAATGTTATTAGATACTGAGTTGGCATGATTGTAAATAATGTACCCAAACTATCCTTTTTATAGGAATGCAATATTTTCGAAGACCCTGTATAACATTAGAGAAAAAATATGTTAATTTTAAAAATACCAGACTTAAAAAGTATATAATCATAATTCAATTCTATGGAAGCACTCTTTAGTACAGAACTTTTCATGCTACAAATTTAACCCAAAAACAATTAATTTATGAATTTTAAATTTTAATTCTACATTACGAACTACTAATCTATTTTCAAATATACGAATGTGACATAGAAAAATTAAACATATCCCTAGATCATAATTTTTTTTATTTTTCATTACCGTATTACTTAGTTTATTATACATAACATTATTACCGAATACTGTAACTACTTATTTTGTAATTTCCTTTTAAGAGATTCATAAATCCAGATAAAAATTAAAATTTAGTTTACAAAACGACCATATACGACCTTACTAATGATCCGGTCACATGCTATTCGATTTGCCTGCCATTATGTATATACAATCTACCCCCTAAAATAGACTACGAACAATATAAAATATTTGCGATAACACGCAAACCCCTTCGTAAAAACTACTCTTGTATGAAAAAATGTGTCACAGGATGACTAACAAAAAAGAAAGTAAAAAAAAAATCATGTACAAAAAGTTTTCTGTTAATGTCTAATGAATGTTTTATTTTTTTTGCAAAATTAGGCAAGACAGTGGCGGTTTTTCAGAGTGGTCTGTAGCCGCGTAAAAATAATGTATATTTATATTAAAGATGTCAGTAATAATGGTGTACAACTGGTCTACACTACCTACTGAACGTAGATTACGCCCTAAATAAGGTCGGCAGTCAACCATGCATCTCTATTAGGCATTCAAAGACCTGTAGACCTTAGCCACAGTGACCCCTTCATCAATTTTCTGGGTGTCGCAACCTCTTAGATATACCAACCCTTTCCTTCCCCTAGGTGTGCCAGATAATTTGTAATTTGAAAAACATATACATATCTTTAAAATATTTAAAGGGTCTTTCTTTTCACCTTTAAAAATAATGTTTTTATATATTCCCTTAAATTTTTTCATAGTCAAGTATTTGTTTGCTGTAGTGGTGTTGTCAGGATAAGTTAAAAGCTCCCTGGCAAGTCTGACATCTTTCCTTGAAGTTCACAAGGAAATGTTCTTTAATTAGGTTCATCACTACCGATGTTATCAGTCCAGGTCCAAAAAGTATTTGGTTGGTTGCCTTCTTGGTTAGTGAATCAGCAAGACCGTTACCCTTCGTTGTGGCGTGACCTCTGATCCATTTTAAGTTCAGCACATTGTTGATGGATACTTCGGCCAAAGTACAAACCCTGAGTAAATTCGTGGTCTGCCGAGGGTGAGTAGTGCTTGTCTGCTATCTGTATAGATGAGCATGTTCCAGTGATATTATTTCTGGTGATTTCTCTTGCTGCTATGAGAATCCGGGTGAGCTCGGTTTGAACTACACTGGCACTACTGCTCACAGTCCATTTTTATGTTTTTATGTAGGTATGAATCATATTTGCCACTTCCGGCTCTTCTATTTGTTCTGTTATAACTTTATATCGCTTATGAAAGGTATATCTCGATGAGATGGAGTCCATGATCACTTGAAACAGCCTCCTGCCAAAAGCGACGTCTCGCCTCACCAGATCCTACGATCCTACATCAGGTTCTATTCCAACCGTGCGGAGGCATGTTATTGTCATCAAAGCAATCTCCTTGATGTAAATATCAAGAGAAGAGACTAAGAAAGACTTCCATAGCCCTGCTTGGTGTGGTTTTCATGGCTCCTGTTCCTTGAGTTTATTCTAGTTTGCGGATAGCTACCAATTTTTGGGTTTTCGGTACCCAGATAACTGCAACGTATGTTAGCATAGGTCTTATAATGGCCGTGTAAGTTAATGCGACGACTCTGAGAGAGATACCTCAGATGCACCCCACGGTTAGACAGCATTGTTCATAAGCAATTTATGCTTTTTTACTCTGTTTTCTAGGTGAATTCCATGTTAACTTGCTGTCAAAGATGAGACCAAGGTACTTTACTTCTGTTGCAAAGTTTTGTCTTTAGGAGCTTCTGAGGTTTTAATTCCATTTTCATCCTTTTCCTTGTGAAAAGGACTATTTCTGTCTTCTATGATTGATAAACAGTGAATGGTTCTGGCACCACTGTTCTTTAATTTTAAGAGCAACTTGCATTCTTTTGCTGAGTATGTTGTCAAAATTCTCTGTTTGCAGAATTACCAGGTCTTCTGCATACGCTATTGTGTAGTGACTGTCATTATTGAGGCGGCTGATAAGAGTGTCTAAGACCATGTTCCACAGTAGAGGTGATGGCACCCCTCCCTGTGGAATTCCCTTCGCAACCATACCTCTTATATTCACATCATCTACACTTACGTTTACTGCTCGCTTTAAGAGCATGTTAGGTATCCATGAAATAACATCTGTAGAACATTGGTTAGCGAGTATATTATCTTAGGAAATGTCTTATCAAAAGCATCTATGAAAACACCAAATTCGAACTTTTTATTGTCCAGAGATTTCTCTATCCGGCCAGCAACTAAGTGAGGACGTGAATCAGTAGATCTGCCTGGGGTGTAAGCATGTTGATTTGGGTGTAGTGATGTTGTAATCACCACATCCCTTATGTACCTTTCACATAGCCTTTCCAATGTCTTCACGGAAAACGATGTCATAATAATTGGCCGGTATGTTTTTGGGACAATGTAATCTATCCTTTTGGAGGTATACCTCAGAGCCAACGAAGATCTGAATATACCTACCAGGTGCGGTGCGAGTTCTTCGAAACTCCACTGAAGTAGAGCTAGATAGATACCGTCAGATCCTGGTGATTTAAATGGAGAGAAGCTATTTTTATCATCGTCTACAATGTGTTTGCCCATCGTAGACAGACGGGTTGTATTCTTCCTCTGCCCAGTCGGCCCATCTGTGATGACCGAGTTAGGAAAGTGTGTTGACAGCAGAAGTTTAATGCTACCTTCGAGGTTTGCTTGTCTGATTGTACAGATTAGTTTCTTAGAAAATAATAATAAAATTGACATTTTTCATTATTCCACAAGTTTATCCTAAATATCAAAGAATCCAATAACATTATTTTCAGCAACTAGAACGTATATTGGTCGGCTAGTGTGTTTTTTAAACCTATGTACTATCATAAAAACTTTTTATTTTGTACGTCTCACCTCACCCTCTATATTGAAAACAGAAATGCGTAATATAAAGATATAAATAATAAAACACCACTCTATTAGATTTCTATTCAATATAATGATGATGAACATTAAACCATTTAGTAAATTATTATGTCTCTAGTAATGCCGTTTGGTACATGACTTTTTATAAAACCAACAATTAATTGAATTTGAATTTTTTTGTAGGTCATCCTGGATAAATACTACTTTTAAAAAAACGTCTAAGGAACTACTTACAAGCAATTGTTGAAGGCCTTGTTGTTGCTGTTGCTGGAAACAACAACACAATTTTTAATAGATAAAAAAACAACCAACACCGTATTTAGGTTACTACTTTTCATCTTTTCGAATCTAGAAATTTTGATAATTTTTTAACAAATTATATTACTATAAATAAATAAAATCAAACAAAATAAAAAACGAAAATAGAAGATATTTAATAATTATAAAAAACGCTTTTCATGCAACTTAAAAACGTAATACAGTGTGTCTCAAAATCAATGCGACTATTGAAAGATAAAGTGCTCTTTTTTTATTGCTCTTTTTATAAAGTTTGACTTATTTGTGTTTTATGATACACTGTAAAATGTTTCGCAAAGTAGTACCCCTTAAATAAATACAAGAATTAAAATAAAGTGTTTGTTACGAATTTATCATTTTTACTAATTCAAGGTGGGCATTTCGCTAAATTTTTAAACGAATATTCTTGGAAAAAAAGTACTTTAGGTAAATTGTCGCATTGTAACTTTATTTTAATTCCGTATAGCAATAAAACTAATATAAAAACAAATTTAAACTGGTAGAAGAAAAAAATAAAACTTTTTATTATTAAGGTAACCTACTAATACGATGACAGATAACCGAACATAAACATTATCGGCCGACCAATAAAAAAAAATTGATTGACTTTTACGGTTTAACCTATAATTAAAAGTCGATTAATATCACCATTTTGGTTCGATATTAAATTATAGAATGTGGGCTGGATAATTACATAGAAGGAACTATACACTTAAAAAATGATTTAGCTTTATTTTCCTCGGAACGATAAAAGAGATTTAAAACTAATTCTAGCGAGAAATGGAACGTACTAAAGTTACTAAAATATTATTGTGAATGATATTGACAATGCTTGATTAATGTAGTTTTTGATGGATTAATGTTCTCGAAGCCAGAAGTCATTTGATTTCAGGGCTATATATATTGTTGGGTACATATAGGGTGTTTCAGGATAAATTACCGTAAAAATGCGGGACATGTAGATCTTAACTAGTAATAAAATGATAAAGTATCTCAGCTTGTATATGAAAAAACTAGGTTTGATTTTAAATAATTAAATTAACTATTAAAAATATTTCTTTTACTAGTTCTCGTATTTGACAGAAATTCGCAATAATATCGGTGTTATCTGTCACGTACTTCGCCTACCGATTTGATCAAAATAAAACTAAATAAAAAAAAATCAACCCTACCATTAAAAACAAAATAAAAATCCCTTACAATCTATATTTTTCTACATTTACTCACCCCTATGATGGAATTGAGTTCAGCCATTGTGACTTGTTTTGCTCGTTCCACAGCCGTAGCGACTTGCTGTTGATGCTCCTGGGCGAGGAAGGGCAGCACTTGGGCGATGATAGCGTTTAAGCGTTTTGCAATTTCAGTCTGTAACAAATCATAATATCCAGATAAATATTTAACATGAAATAAATTTGTCCGAAATAAAAAGGGTATTGAGTATCAAAAAAATTATACGCGAGAAACAAAGCATTAAAGGATATCCTACCGACTGCGCCTATTAGATAGATTCACACGAGAGTAGAATAAATTGCCGGTTCAGGCAGGAGGGCGATGTAGCTCGACGACCGGTCCAGAATGGATAAACAAGAGTAAAGAAGTCAGAGAGGAAAATTGCAAGCTACAAGTTGAGCTCTAATGATAGCTCGATAAATAGAAACACTTTCTTAAAAATATAATAGAGGTATAAAAAAGTGTGTAAAAATAGGTATGCTTTAACTTTTTGAAATATGTATTTTTCAAGCATATAACGAAGTAGAGTAACAAAAAACGATTGGAATTATGAAATTAAGATAATGCGTGTACCTTCCATCGTGACTATTATTTTATTTTATTTATTTTTTATTTTCGATTTAGGAAGACTCAGTTATGTGAATTATGAGAAATGTATTCAAAATATCAAAATATTTGTATATAGGTACTTCTTCGTCTCTTTAAGAAAAATACATTTTTTTTAAAAGTTTAGGGATACTTTTCATTAAAACATAATCATGGAAATATATTTTAGACTGTGCTCATTTTTTCTAGCCAATTTACTAATATAATGACAGATTCCTTTTGTTGGATCCTTTTCTGGTTTGCATCTTCCCAGAATTCCTTCATGTCCTGACAACTTTTCTAAAGTGGTCTTGTGTTCTGTCAGTTATATGAGGCAGTCTTAGCAATATAATATTAGTTTGAACTGTATATTTCTAAGAAGTTGTCCACAAAAAATAATTCTAAAGTTGGCCTTGGAAAAATTCACATATGTCGAGTATATAATTCTTCTTTTTAACAGACTTCAAAAAAGGCGGAGGTTCTCAATTCGTCGCGATATTTTTTTTTATGTATGTTCAGCGATAATTCTTTAACACGGTGTCTGATTTCAATGATTCTTTTTTTGTTAGAAAGGAGGTACTTTAGGGGTGGTCCCATATAAAATTGGTCACAATCTAATAATTGGGTCAATGAGAAAATTCTCAAACTCTTTAGTTTTTATATATGTTTAGCAATAATGCTTTACCACCTTGTCCGATTTATAGGATTCTCAGGGGTTGTTTTGAAGTCGGTTTTTTAAATTTTTAATACTTGTGATATTATTGTCAGTTTGGTTTTAATTTAGAGCTGCGGGTAACTTTCACGGATATAACTCGTATTTGTCTTTGTGGGTCATGACATACGTTAGAAACATTTTCTGTGGATTTGCAGGGCTTAAAGAAGTGTCTAGGTATCTGTGAATTTTTAAGAGAAACAAGTAAGATGATTCAAAAACGATATACATTTTTGCAAAATATTTTCTTACATGAGAAACAGAGAGTGGTCATTAGGCGAATAAGAATCGAATATACCTCCCTAAACACTCTGCCAAAGTAGTCCAAAGATAATCTAAATTTCAGGTGAAACAACAAATTTTGGGATATTCTAAAAGCAGGTTTTTTTTTTAAATAAATGTGCAAAATTTAATTTTAATCTCTTTTAGCTGTTTTGAAAATCGTTTACATTTTTTTCCTTATTGAAATTAATTTATTTTACAAATTTTAAATTAATTTACATTTTACAAATTTTAAATATTTTAATTGATAAGATTTTTTTACTCTTTTAGGCATCCCCTGCTTTCCCCTGAGGGGTTCCGGCAGGCTCCCCTATCAGGTTTGAATTTCAGTATGCCTTCTCTTTTCTGGGGTTCGCATAGCGACACTACAGCCTCACCGGCTTATTGTACCACTATTTGGTCTACGAGCTCTACAAATTTGGTTAACCATCCAGCCGTGACCAAGAAGGTCCAGTCACTGCTGCGCTGTGATCGGCTTAAAATGTTTAAATACAATAATGTTCCTTGTGGTGCCATTTACTTAGTATGATGATAAACCTATATGACATCTTTTTCTCTCTCCCAACCGCCAATAGAGCTATTGTAGAAAAAATAGTAAAAAAAGAAGTGGTAATGGGCCCGTTCACTTTCATTTTTGAATGTGAATTAATTATATATTTATAAAGATATTAAACTCTTTTGTCTGGTGGTACTTTTCCCGTTAAGATATTTTTGCTAGAAGTAAGGGAATTCCCATAAAATTCTTTCAGTGACTCATTGCGTCAAAAAATCCCTAATTCCGTTCACGTCTCGTATCGGTTATGCTTAAAGACGGCGAGGTTGTCGGAAGTATCCCTAATATAGCATTTCTGCATTTATATATGTAATTTAAATAGCAAAATTCCATTATTTTTCTAAAAATTATGAACTTATATTTTCAGATTTAAAGCTGGGAGCTTATTTTTTAATTTTAAATTAAAACAATTATTTATATATTACTCAGGCTGAAAATTAACCAGACCATAATCAAAAAGTAGAAATTTGATTTGCAATATTTATCTGGTAAACGTGGCAACGTTGCATTTATTTCTAGAAGTGTGTATTCGCGATTCAAGCTAAGTGATACGCCCTCTGGAGGAAATTTGTAGAAGGTCCGAATAAGTAGGATATCGTTCAGTGTTGCCAGAAGTAGCAAAATTTCGCTACGTCGTCGGATTTTAGCTCTGGAAGAAGTGGATAAAACCTTTTATTTAAGAATCAAAATTTGTGTATGTTATGATACTCTATATTTATTTAAGGATTTTTTTATAAAACCGATTTATTATATTGATTTTTTTTAAATTTCAGTTCATTTATTAATTTTGTTTTAAAATCAGTTCATCATTTGGCAACATTGGCGTTCATGTTCATTGTTTACATTTTAATTTGTATCAATTACAAATAGAGTTTTTTTTTTACTTTTTAGCTTTAAATTTGTTTTTTTCTTATAGCATGTGATAGTGTTCATATTAAAAATGAAATCTGTGACGAAGTCCCCAGAAAATTGCAATCTATATGGTGTTAATGTCAAAATCAAAACTGAAGATTCATTATTTTCCAAGTACAAGTCGTAAAATTTTGTTTTTTACGATAAATGGATATCTACAAATTCACAATATTGAAATTTTACGAAACTTTGTTTAGAATCAAACTGAAATCTTATTTTTTGACGGTTTTATTACCATTTACATGTATACAAAGTACTACATGATTCACTTCATAATATAAGAATAAGTCTAGTAAGATTTTTAAATAAGTTCATCAATAATAAACGTGTGGTACCTGAAATGTCCTTTAAACCACATAATACAACA
This sequence comes from Psylliodes chrysocephalus, assembly GCA_927349885.1. Taxonomy (NCBI): domain Eukaryota; kingdom Metazoa; phylum Arthropoda; class Insecta; order Coleoptera; family Chrysomelidae; genus Psylliodes; species Psylliodes chrysocephalus. Next base: position 59,498,428 of record OV651816.1, read on the forward strand.
TGTCCTGGGTTTAGTGAATACATATTTCTAGATGTTCTTGTAGTAACCAATAGGTAAATATTTCCAACAAATTAAATCATACACACGATAAATATTATATTTATGACGAAAGCACGAGACTTAAACTTAAATTAACACTAAATTAAACTCAAAAACACTATTACAATGAGAATATTATCTAAAAACAGTTAAAAAAATCACAAATACAAAATTCGTCCAAAACAAAAACATGTAAATAAACAAACATCCTACTTATAGATGACAAATGACAGGCGCGCGAAAATTAATTTGAATCGCCAATAGACAACACTATTTAGAAGCACTTACAACGTTGTCACGTTTACCAGATACATTTTCTCAAATAAAATTTCGATCTGGTAATATTCAGTTTGAGTAATACTAATTGTTTTTATTAAGATTTAAAGAAGGTAAGGCTTCCAGCTTTATCTGAAAATATAAACACATTATTTTTAAAAAATAATATATTTTTTTCATGTAAATTTCTTTAATAAATGCAGAAGAGGAATGGTGGTGCAATGATACATCCGACAACCGCGCCCTTTTAACTATTGACCGATACAAGACCTGAAGGGAATTAGGGGTTTTCTGACGCAATGAGTCACTGAAAGAATTTTATGGGAATTCCCTTACTTCTAGCAAAAATATCTTAACGGGAAAAGTACCACCAGACAAAAGAGTTTAATATCTTTATAAATATATAAATAATTCACATTCAAAAATGAAAGTGAACGGGCCCATTAGCTAGACAAACTACAAAGATAGATGGACCACAATAGTTAAATGAAGACCTAGAGGAACAAAGAGAACAACAGAAAAACAGTGGGAATTGAAGACGTAGTCCTACGTCCTGAAGTGGAAAAACATAGGTTTACAAAGAAGAAGGATGAGAGTACTGGTTGGTAATCACTAAAAGAAATTTGAGGTCCGTTTAGGAACCTGTACAAAAATCTAATGATTAAATAATCAATATTGCCGAACTGTCAATTTTAAAAACGATAAAGCAAACCGGACAACCTGTATAAGAAACCGTTGTTTGATTTATCGGCGTGCCCTCTCCGCAGCCAGTTTCGTCTCTCTCTAATCGACGGCGGCGTTGGTTTCCGATGACGTGTGCGGCGTGGCAATAAATGCCGATCACACTTCGTTCGCCTTTGTTTTGTTTTCTTGTTTAGTTCAGTTGTTTCTTTTCCAACGCCCACTCGAACCGAATCAATCAATAAGCAGCGAAAGCTCGTTTTTCTTTTGTTCTATTCAAGTTTTTTTCTTATGGTTGGTTTGGGTCGTTCGTTGCTTAGCTTGCCAAGATCGGGATCGGCAAGCGATGAGAAACGATAGTCGTTGGAGAAACGCTTGAACTTGTATAGTCTGGGCGCTTAGCGTTGATTCGCTAAATGGAGATGCGTCGTTGTTTGGGACAGATGCGGATCTGATGTTTTACGAATACAAATTCATTTCAATTGCAATTAAAAATATATATACATGTAAAAAAACTCGATATTTTCAACAAAAAAACTATTTGCAAAATTAAACTCAAACCAGTAAAATTGACTTTCCGTTCAGGAAGCCAAACCAAAAACAAGTATTTTTCAGGTGACATCGCCTTAGAAATTTAATACATAATCATAATACAGGGTGTCCCAATGAAAAGTAGCCCGTTTCCATTTGATAAAATTTAGTTACGGTGAATTTAAAAGAGATTTTTAAAAAACACCCTGTATAGGTAATACATAATAATAACACATATCAGCAAAAACCGCACATATCTACTATTTGTTTAAAAGTGAAATGGGCTACTTTTCATTGGGACGCCCTGTATAGAAAATATATCTCTTATCGCTAATAAATAAGACATAAGAAGCCACCGTTGCCAGGCAGCTGACTGGTCCGGTCCAAATTTTTTGGCTAAAATATTGATAATCTAACACGTCGTATTTTAATTCTTACATACATATTTAAATTAACCAAAACAACCCTGTATATAGCAATTTTTAAAACGGAAAAAGAGCTTAAAAAGTGGATTAAATATCGTGGGCTTCCCAATTGTCACATCGTTTTTCAAACATACATAAGTTTCTTGTCTAATGGTAATGGATACGTTTTACAAACAAAAATAAATTTATACAAAATGTATTTATTGGTCATATTTTTATTTTGTTTATAAAGTATTGTTACAATGAAATGATAAAAAGTGAAGTGAGAAAAATCGGTTGAGATACAAATACTGAAATACAATTTTTGAAAATATGAAAATAAATAATTCCCAATTCTCCCTACAAAATCATGAAATAAACACCTCCATATCCTCAAAGTGAAAACAAACCAAAGATAAATTGAGAAAGCTGGGAATTAAAGAAAGAAAAAATGAGTGCGTCTACCAGGGATCGAATCTGGAAGTTTCGAATTGTAGCCGTCCATGCTCTTACCAGTCGATCTATTGAGACACATGATTTCGACATCCTAGCTCGTAGATTTGAAGTCAATCAGCCACCCTTATGACATATGACATCGGGTAGAAGGACGACAATCCAATAATTGTACTAGACACTTCTAAGATCCTTCATGGTGAACGAATGAAGGACATGACCGAAAGTTTTACTAATTCTTGATTAAAAGCTTTCTTTAAATAATATGAGATCGATCTCAGATCTTTGAAAAGAGATATTTGTCGTCTTTACATAAGACAAAATGGTCCTTCCATAAGACAAAGGAATTTGCCTCAGCAATTGATTGCTTTTTTAAATAATCTCTTTTAAGTAATATAACATAGATTGAGCCGTCTTAAAAGGATATAACTGTGACGAAGGAATTTGCGTTATTTAGCAACTTATTCAATTTTTTTTAAGGGAAGAATATTGGACATTCTGTAAAAAGCTTTTTATACATAACATGACAACATCAATCTGAGATCCTTTGAAAAGAAAAATGTGTGACCTTAACATTGTAACGTGCACTTTTAGCAGCTCAATTACTAGTCTTTAAATTCGACTCAGCTTGTCTTAAATATACGAAAAAAGGTAAAACGTTATCTAGATTGCTAAAATAAACTATGGAGCTTTGATTTTCTTCAAAACTAACGATATGTATTGGTAGATTGTTGATGTCATTTTTATTATTCAATTCATCTTATCAATAAACAAGACTAACAAGAGTATGGTATTTTATTCGTAGTACAATACATTGTACAATAATCCTTCCAAATTTCAGTATGTGTGTTTTAAACTGGCTTATTACAATTATACAAATTCCTCTAAAAGAAAAAAATGTTTCGTTGCTAATTCATTTGTATGGATTATAATCTTACCTCGAGATAATTAATTATTAACGATGCCAATTTCAAGGAATTTGACTTGTCCTAACTAATTGATCATTTCTTATTATGAGTTAAACGTCATTCGCCAGACGTGGCGCATTTTGTGATATTCGCAGTACAAGAGGCGCGTTCGTTTTTAATAGTAGAATTGTGACGTTCGGTATGCACTAAGGAGATTTTTCGCGATCGGTTTTGGGTCGATTTGTGTCAAATATTGTTTTATTGTACATATATATAGTAAATGGTCTCTAAGACATATACTGGTAAATTATTAAGGATGAATTTCTGAATCCACTCGGCTTGTCATTGTCAAACGGGAGATGGGACAACGTGCAAAATTTGTTGGTTAGGTTGTTTTTTGACAGGGGAAAAGAAAGGATGATACTTCTAGTTTTGTCTCGAGAGTAAAATCTATATTTTTCTATAACCATCGAGTTATCCTATTAACGGGGTTCTTAAATTTTACTTCATTAATAATTGTTGTAAGTACGGGTATCTGTATTTTTGGGGAATTTAAGGGTTTTTGAATAAATTTCCATGGTATATTGACCCATTCCACACCCGCTAAAGGGATCTATAGACATAAAAATTGACTAATTTCAATAGATTTTGAGTTATTACTTCGTTGTTTTATATAGGAAAGTCCATCGGCATTTGATTTGTGTACTATTAAAGTCGTTTCTTTTAACGTGGTCGCAGGTGGACGACCAACCTCTTATATTTTCTTCAACCCTGGAAAGCTACCAGATGAACCCTTTACGAAAAGGTATGTTTTGTATATATTTGTAATATTGTACACCTTTTAATTGTCGATTTTTTTTATGTTGCTGTGGACAATAATTGTAATTTTTTAAGTGCATAATAGGTACTGTTTATAACTCTTGGTGAGTCAATGTAATTATACATTCATCCTAGGTACTTAATAGTTTTTGGTTTACATTTGGGGTAATTGATTTTGTATAGTTTGGTCAATTTGTATTAACAAATTTTGTAATATTTCAAGGGTTCATCTGGAAGCTTCACGTTAGTTCAATCGTGAGGATACAGTACACCGGTTTACCAGAACACTGGTCCATTTATTCGTGTTCCATTGGGTTATCAACCATCTGGCCTACTATTTCACTGGTTTCTACATAGACGTTACTTTATCTGGATGGGATAATCGTGATGGTGATGCTGTTAACGGATACACCCTACTAGATTTTTTATATTATATTGAGGATTTCATGTGGCACTATGGCTGCTAATTTGTTAAATTAAACATCCACCTTTTTTTAGACGAATGTTCCTAAGGTATTCTCAACTTTATACTTTTGTACTCCGAAGGTTCTAGTGAGTTTTTCTTTAATAACTTATGTGTTACCAAATATTTCCTAATTTAAATAATTAAGTACTTAATAATCTGAGTAGTTGCCAAGAACAATAATAGTATATTATGCAACGATCATGTAATGATGGTTATTAATACACGAGCATTAACCGGGATACGAAACGAGCCAAAGGCGAGTTTCGTATGGTTTATGCGAGTGTTTTAATAACCATTACATGAGAGTTGCATACGCTATTTTTTCTACACCCGATAAATAATCAAGACCTATAAATATTATATTTATATTGGTATTGAACACAATAACAGTAATTACTCGTATTTCTATAAAAAATTCTACAAAATTGTAATTAATGGTATTACTTCAGGTATTGGTATTTCCCTAGATTTTTGCGGTAAAATATTTTGTACTGTATTTTCTGCTTTCTCCGATATGTGTGGAGGAGTCTTCTATATCGCTAATATCAGACATTTTAATATTATAATTATCGAAGTTTAGCTACCTACGAAAATTTAATACGTTTTGACAACTAAAATAATTACATAGGAACCTAGGACAAACGTCAAACAGCATGCTTGATTGAAAAATTGTAGGTTTCTATTGATTAAAAATCTGTATCGTAATGAAAAATCTGTATCGTAATGAAAAATCTGTATCATAATGGGTATCATTATGAAACGGATTATGGGCATATAAGTGCATTATTATAATACGGGTGTAGAAAAAGATTATTTCAAAATTTAGTTAATTAAGCACTTGTGTTTCGGTCTGAGTATTGACCTCGGGATCTAAGAGCTACGTACATTTCAATTTTTAGAATTCTTTTTAAAAAAAAATAAGACAACTGATTAGTTAAGCAATCTCATCAGACCCATAAGGGACAGATATTAAGTAAATAACCTCTTCCAATCTGGGAGTTTCGACAAATAACCGCTCTGTCTGAAGTCCTCTATGTGTTTTATGATTTATATTTTTTGGTAAAATTTCATGTTTTTTTTTATTTTTCTTAATAAATAATTAGGTCTTGACTAATATGGGAGAGTGTTAATAGTTTATTGTGTTTCAACATTAAACGTTGATGTTTATATATAGGTGCGGATGTGCACATGTTGATTTATAATTTTATAATTTTAATTTTATGGTATAGTTTATAATGTAAAAAGGAAGAAATTAATATTTTACCATATTTGCTTAATATCTTGTGCAAATCGTCCTTCGCCTGGTACCATGGTAAAGACTGACCGTGCCACCTACTGATGAATTTATTATTCCTTTTTTTTTGGTTCATGCATATTACATACCTATAAATTAATTTCTTACTTTATCTAGTTTTTTAGTTATGAATTCATCATAAGCTGTAGTATATAAATTTATTATGAACAATTTAAATATTGTATTTTTTTATGATTTGGTCCTTGAACCTTAATTTTTGAATTTGTTTGGTGACAAACATTTATTGGGTATATTTATTGTAATTAGTTTCTTGATAATAATTTAATCTTTGTATTAATTGGGTAAATTCTTATAGAGGAACATAAGTTTGAGGTTTGTCTTTTATTTCTTTCCTCATTTACTGCGTTTGTGGGGAAATAAGAACATACTTTGGCCACTATAGGGATCCAGTTGGCGCCCATGCTTTTGTCTACTATTTCCGGAATTTTTATAGCTATCCACCCCCTAGCTACCGTCGTCTGAGAGACGTCGAAGGACCGAAGGTTGACACTGGAGCAACCGAAACTTATGTAACTGCAGTAGACAAAATTTTATTGGTAAAATTAGTTCAATTTTTAGGCAATTTTCCCTTTGGAATTTGCTAAGTATATTAGGTTAGGTTCACAACTTTGGTCCTTCATGAGAAATGTCGTTATTAGAGATCTATCAAGAATAACGTAATAACCCCGTCCACAATTGCTTGTAGTAGAGTTGTTGTTATCTTATAGATAAAGTGAGGACGACCGCCCTAAAAAATTATTTCTTGACAGATTTCTGCAATGCTAAAATAATGCCATATAAGTCATTTTTCGACCAGTCCGGTCATTCTCTAATGGCACAAGTACCTTTCTGCGTTATTTGGGCCTTTTACATCCTCCATTTTTTTACGTTGCCAAGAATATTCGATGGCACAAGTCAATTTCCGAAACCCTCCTGATACGCTACCGTCACGTGATTGAAGTGAACCATTATTCTAGAAAATATCTATAAGGTTTGTCGACGAAGCATCTCCAAACTATTGTCAATGTAAATTAGTGTATTAGTAAGAGATATAAATTAGTGTTGTATTTAGTATAAATAAATGGTTTAAATAAATAAACGTTAATTAAAATAATAATGTTTGCATTGAAGTCCATTTGTGCCTCGGACTATATCTTGCGCCGGCTCACCGAGTAACTTATTTATTGTAATAACGTGGTGTTTACGGCATGGCAAGGCATCGGCACGGCGGTCGATGGTCGACTAGCTAATTATGTAATAATTAACGGTTGAACTTTGTGTGTTGTGTTGTTTAACCCGCACCCACTATAAAGTTAAAATGTTTTCCTACGAGCGAACCGATGCATGGATATGGATGTACATTAGCGAACAAGAACAACATAACACGTCGTCATTTTGGAATTTTGATTGAATACCTACCTACGTGAAGGTGGCGATTAAATCCACACGTATCGCGAAGAGAAGGTATCCGCGTGAGATTTTTAATTTTTAGTCATTACTTTTATCGAAGCGTACAATTTTTATCGGTTTAATATGTTCAATGCACCTCATTGGATTTATGAGTTGTTAACGTGTTGTAAACGTGTTGTAAACCATATGAATGTAACATGTTAACAACAGAGTTTAGCTAGAATGTATTTATCGAGGCTCTCTACCTACCTATGGACCATCAGTATTCGTGCCGAAGAGAAAAATGTATCTTATTCTCACTTTTCAACATTTTTCCTCACGTTTCATACTTAAAACGCAAAATAATTCTCGTCTGAGTATTGTGCGTGCGTTTGTATGTGCGCCGACACGATAACCCTCAAAAGAAAATTCTTATCGACCTGCGGTTTTTAATAACTGATCATTGAGCACTATTGATTTGAAGCTATGCTTGTCAATTATCAAATAACAGACAATGAAAAATAAATTATTTTAAGTTATTGTCGTATTAAGTGCGCGAAATTAGTGTTTTTTGTTAACGGCGCATGAGATTGTCAATTTTTGACAGAGTCTGTAAATCAAGGCAGAAAAAATCAATCCGGGTGTTCAAATAAGAACAAACACTGGCCATATCTAAGGGACCGCTTAAAGTAATAAGAGCTGTAACTGAACCGGAAATGCTAACCAAGTTTGCGGTTCGTAGACAATACAGTTTCCTCTTCCGGTAATTTAGGACGGGGGAGGGGCTTTGACGTCACCGAATGAAAAATTCTACTTTGGCTCGTACATTTTTAAAAATCTAATATTTTATTGTTATTTAGTGGTGTTTATATTTTTATTTTTGGACTATATTCTAGTGTTAGATTTTTTATTTTTTTTATTATATCGGTTGTTTGATTTTTTTGAAATACAAGCTACAAAACAGCCAAAAAAAATCATATATTGATTTCCATCAAATTTTAAATGAATTACTTTTTATTTGAATAAAGAGAAATATTGTTGTGTGAATATGTAGTTTATTTTGAACATATTCGGTTAGTGTACGGCATCTGAGCCGAACTCGAACCACACTTTGTTTATATCCTGAAATATTTTGAAATTTTAGCATGTCTGAAGCGAGCTGTAGCGTTGCTGTTGGCAAACAATTTTTAAAGAAAACAATCATTAGAAGAAAGGAACTGAGCCTAAACTAAAATTAAAGGCTAATGGTAAGAATTTAGAGTATTATTTTGCAATTATCATTCACTATTATTAAATTAATTGCAGCTTTGTCCACCCTACATTTAAAAGCAGATTTATAAGCATTTAACACAGCCAAGAGCAAGAAAAGTCAAAGGGCTATACTAAAAAAACATACATTATTGAAAAAATGGTTTGCTACAAGAGTTTTTAGTAAAAATGGGTTACAAATTATTTTAAAGAAGAAAACAAGGGCATTTGGAGTTCAGAAGAAATTTCTAAAGCGTTCACAATAATATATTTGAGTAAAAGGGGCTATATTTACCTCAGAAATACTCTGAAGTATCCCTTGCTGGGGATTTCAACTTTACAAAAATGCGCTACTAAAATAAATCTAAGATGTGGTCTTTTGGATGATGATGTGTTAGTGATGGGCATTTCTGGAATGTTTAAGACTGAATTGCAAATATTTTGTTCAATGTCCGAATTTTACCAGAAGGAATATAAGTGGTTGGGCCCCATAACATTTTATTTAAATACTCCAAGTATATGAAGATCTCAGGGGGAAAAGGATCAGGGTAACAAAAACTACTTTTCGTAGAATAAATAAAACAAAGTTTACATAGTCTTATTTAATGATAACAGTTAGAGAGAATCAAAGATGCTTATATCTAATTATTACCAATCTATTTATATGCAAAATACATTCCCTGCAAAGGTTTATATCATAAGCAGCTAAATTCTGAGCAGAAAATGCAACTATACTTCACTTAAAACTTGACAGAACCGATCACAATCCAGGATCACAATGGTTTTTAAATGTTACAAAGTATGAAGTAGAAGACTTAGTGTGCAAAATGAAAAATAAATTTTAGTTTTGAGAGGTATAAATCGAACGTGAATTTTATTTCTTTATTTTAATTGGAAAAACAAAATAGCAGTTAAGGATTAAAAAGAACTCAAAACATTCAAAACCAAAACTATTCAGATGTACTTTGTAACTTTCTTCGCTTTGCTATTGGAAAAAAATAGATTTAATTTATCAATGGGCGAGGGTGGGGAATTCGGCTTTATATGCCAAACTCGCACAGTATTTATTCAGAGGGATGCATGAAAAGATGAAACAAAATTTTGAAAATACTTTTTGAAAATACTTACAAAAAAGTGCAAGAAGAAAGATTTACTAAAATTTTGCAAAATCAGATACCCCTGATGAATTTCACCATTATTATCACAATCTACCTGTATTCAATAATGTTACTGAAACTTCGACTGAAGATAGTAACATATATTGAATTATGTTTTGTATGTAGAGCTAAAATAAGCTAAGTGACGTGTTTTCTCTTTGGTTTACCAATTATTGATAGATTATTATTAGTTTATACTTTGTGAACAATGTTTTCAATACCTTCTTCATTGAAGTTAATAAACGGTTTGAAGCTTTTACTGATTTTTTATTCAGTTTTAAACGTTTAAATAGTGTTTTATCGAAACTCTAAAAATGTGAGTTAGCTTGTTTTTGCAGTAACACAATGGGATATATTTGTGTTTTGTGTTTTATTAGAGGTCCTCACTAACTAATTTTAGATAGATGTCCTAAAAAAAAGGACATCATCCAAAAATATTGCGGCCCGTGTAACATAGCACATATTACGAATGTGGCCAGAAGGAAAAAAAGGTTGAGTATGGCTGGCTTAGACGATGATCGTTTTTACTATGAATGACTTTAAGTAAAAAACAGACAGATCGTTTTACTCAAACTCCGGCCATACCAGCAGAAAGCTTGGGTCTAAAACTACAAGATGTGTTACTTCATTTATAAAAAAAATGGACTCTGATCTATTTTTCCCTATACTCTGTAATGTTAAATCTCCTCGGTGTCTTGTATGTGTAATTATTTTAACAGTATTTTTAATAATAGTGAATATTAACTGCGTTAGTCTTTCATACATTTTAAAAACTTCTTGTTCAAATGTAAGTATAAATAAAATTTCATGTCTTGCTTACAAATTAGTATAAATATCTAATGATTAACCACTATTTTATTTAGTGTATCCTTTTTATATAAACACAATTGATAATAAAAATGTTTTTTCTGTAATTGGGTACCTATTTATAGATTTTTATATAATAAAACTGGGTTGTTTTATTGTTTTTTTTTAAGTATATTATACTGTTCATATATCAAATAACTAGGAACTGACAAATTTTATTTGTTATTTCCGATATAAATATACATTGTATGTTTCTTCTGAAGTACAATTGGCTCTTGTTTTCTTCTATAAAATTATTTTGTAACTTATTTTTACTAAAAACTTCCTGTAGCAAACCCTTTTTTTAAATAATGTAGGTATGTTCTTTTAGTAAAACTCTTCAACTTTTCTTGCTCTTGGTTGTGTTTAATGCGTGTAAAAAACAATCTCATCTGCTTTTAAATTTATGGTCGACATATCTCCAATTAATTTATAAAAAAATGTTTTTGCCAACAGCAATACTATACAGCTCGCTCTAAGCATCAAAGTGTGATCCGAGTTCGGCTAGGAGGCCGTACCTTACCCAAAATATTCAAAATAAACCATTTACATAATAATAATAATATTAATAATAATAATAATTCTCGTTATAATTCAAATAAAATGTAATTTATTTGAAATTTGATGGAAATCATTACATGATTGTACTTTGCTGTTTTGTAGCTTGTCTTTCAAAAATTCAAACTAACGATATTAAAAAAAAACTAATGTACGAACCCAAGTAGAATATTTTCTGTCAGCTCTTTTTTAATTCCGTGACGTCACCCCGTTCGTAGCAACCAGAATGAGGTCACCGTTTTAGTCTACGAACCGTGAACCCAGTCCATCTCTGCCCTCTGCGTTCCAAAATTGAAATTAGACTTTTTACGTCTCAATACTTCACTGCATCTTTCGGTCTTTTGTTCAAAATCCAATTGTTTGTCGTTTATTTTATGCTATATTACTTGACAATGAGTATACTCGTGGAGACCTCAGTTCGATTAAAGTGGGAACCACCAGTGTGCGCCAATATAGACCTAGAACCTCTAATAAATGATGATAGTTCAATCTAGTTTGGTTTGGTTTTTATTTGCTTTATTGGGGTTGAATAATAATAAAAAGTTTATTAGATTTGTTAACATAGGATTTCTACAAAAACGAAAATTATTTTTTACATTAAATTTTATCAAAATTTGTTTGATAAATATTTAATTTAAACGAAGATAACAATATTGTGACTACAAATTAATATATATTCGCTACATATTATACCGAAATGGAATTTGGAATGATTGCCTGAAGATGAAGTTAACATAAAAGATTATGAGATTTAATGAACGTCTTTTTTTTCCTGTCAAACCACATTACTACCCACGCCATTAATATCTATTTATAAAAATAAAAATGTTGATGTTGCAGGGGATGTGAAAGATGTTTATGGGCAGGAACTATTCCAAATAACTATTGCAAATAAAATTTAAAATCTTCATTTCAAATTATATATTCACATTTACAGTCCTCATGCAAATTTTTGTTTTTTTTACAAATTATAGTACCAAAACAGTTATTTTATCAGAATTACCTCCATCTTCTATTTTTAAAAGTTGAAATGTTACAAACGCTATCGGCCTTATAACAAATATAGAATGTAGTCATCCGGTACATCCGTAGTTTAACAACCTTTAAAGTTCTGCTGCTAGTCAATAATAGTTAAAAGAAACGAAAGAACTAGCCACAGGTTTCGTTTGAACCGTGAAATATGGCTTTTGATCGTGACTGATAACTTTTTTTAATGGTCACAAAAATATTATCTGTAGCTCTCGAAGTATACATTTATTAACAAATATTTTATAACGGTAAAAAAATTACTGTTATTCGTTGTACACAGTTTTTAGAATTGAATAAGAGTAAAATAAACAATAGTAATTTGTATCACCAGCCATGAAACTAAGCTTTGTGGGTATCATTATAGAAATTATTACAACTATGCAGGTAATTCTGTTAGCATGTTTAGAATGTTTAAACTTTAAAAGATTTTTTACGTAGTTTAGTAAAACAACAATGAAACTAAACTAAGTACTTAACAACTATTCCGGACATTTTGCTCATCATTTACTGTTACTTGAGTTAATTGAGATAAATATTAAAATAAATACCTATTGAGAACACAATAAAAACATGATTTCAGAGGAAATCACACAAAAATATCGATTGTACAGCTGGTGGAAAGTTCCAAATATTTAGGTTTAGTAATAGAGAACATATAAAAGATATAAGTTAAATTATAAAACAGGACAATTATTTAAAATGTTAACAAAAAAAAAAAAAAATGAAGACATAAAAATGCATTAGTTAAAACAGCAAAATAGAGAACAAAACAAGGGGAATTATGAATTTATAACGGGGATTAAAAGTATGTAAAACATCATAGACATAACACTACAAAATTAATTGCACAAAGTGTTAAGAAAATACTGTAACGATAGTCTAATTTATTTATAGTTTATTTATTTAAAACACACTATTTACAATTTATTTATGACGTAATAATTAATTTATATAACACTTAGGCACTAACTTACAATTCTAATTTATTTATTACAATTTAACTTTTCAGTCCAATACTTTTTATTAAACTAAACTGTCCGCCGATAAGTCGGGCTATTTATACCAAGTCCAACTCTGCTACGAGAAGTCTCTAGACGCTCCCAAAAATTCCATCTCTGACTCAACGGCACCGCTCCGCATGAGTCGGGTGCCACAAATGTCTTCTCCAAGACTATGATGTCGTCTAAATACACCAGGTGTGTTTTCCATAATATTAAGGGACAAAGTAGACAAAAGAATCTGCTCGAACGGTTGCCCAAATATTTAACAAAAACCTTGATATTTTCTGTTGAAATTGTAAGAAGTGACATTTTTTTATATAATGAACTGTTGAAAAAACTGCTGAAAAATGATAGAAAAGTTAAAGAAAATGTAAATATAGGAATTATGTTAATTTATTAAGATCAAATAATAAAGATAATCAACAGAAATAATATGTGTTAAGAAGGGCTGAATAAAAAATTTAAAACTAGATTTTGGAAGATGTAAAGAAGATAATAACAGAACTAATGTTCACAGATGATACGGCAATTCTAGCATATTCAGAAGTGAATCTACACTTCCTAAATATCCTTAACGAAGAGCTACAAAAATCATTTTAAAATAAACATAAATGAAATAAAATTTGTGACAATAGAGCATAAATTATATACAACTTAACAAAACAGACTCATAATCATATACGGTCGCAGAAGAAAATGTAAAATTACACAAAGAACAATACAATGAAGACAGTTTCTATGAAAGTACATATAAACATGGATTAGAAGAAATAATTCATGTTTTCATATGGGGTAAGGAACAAAACCCTAGAAAGTTGCCAATTGTCCAGTGTCCATCATCTTATATACCGTTATTCAAACGTAAAAATATATAGAACGAAAAATGTTCGTCATTAAATTCTACAGAAAAACTCTTCTATAAATATTTTAGCTAATCCTCAGTGAATTATCCCAAAAACATTTAAAGTTTTGGGTAGTTTTTTTTTTACTTTGTAGTTACCCCCATTTTTTTTTAAAAGGTAGAGCAGGTTGATTAATTTCTTTTGATACTTTTTATAAGCAATGTGTCGAAAAGAAAAGAGGAAATATTTACTGAAACTACTTTAATGCAATAAATGTTTAAAGTGCTCTCCACTTTGTTGTTGACAATACCCTATCGATTATAAATAGCATTCCGAACATTTTGTAACACTTCCGGCGTTAATTGTCTAATTTCGTCCCCGATTCTTTGTTGATTATCGGCGATGTCATTAGGTTCAGTGGCATAAACCTTGCTTTTTAGATATCCCAATAAAAAAATCTAACTGGGTAAGATCGGGTGAACTTGCTAGCCACTCAATAAGACCCCTTCTTCCAATAGACCTTTTGGAAACACTTCATTGAGATAGTTGCGTACATTTTTAGCAAAATGTGGTGGTGCTCCGTCTTGTTGAAACCATATACGTTGGTCAAATAAGTTAGGATTTAAATTATTGGGGAATAAATTCACTAAAGTTTCCATTGAAAAAAAAAAGGAGCTAATGTGCGATTCCCAATAATTTCGAGGCGCCGGCTCTGATTTGTGTTCTGAAAGTTTTATGTAAAAAGGGTTGCAGTAAGCGATGTGGATGTTTTGGAGTAGAATTACATTGTTCAAACATGTGCTCCAACTGCCATGGCCAGGGTTACCTGAATGCATCACCTGACGAGATATTAAACGATTAAGAAAGAAATGTTAGATTAGGCTTACTGGGAACACCACTTAAAAAACCCGCTAGAGTTCTAAATTGTTACACAAACGGTACCCGTGGTGTATTTTATTCAACCGATGTCTCTATACAGAAAAATAATACAAGCAATTCCTCTATACCCCGTAGAAAATTAATCACGTCGCCACACTGCTTTCTAAGTAAGTAATTACGTAAATTGCTACACATTTTGTAACCCGAACGGTAATGGGCAGAGTCGACAAGAGAGTTGATGAAATCCATGTCACACTCTCTCCTCTGTACTTCTGCTTTACTCTTTGCTCCGATTCCGATTCCGTCTACGGAGTACGAGTACGAGTCGGCACTGATGGGAAGGAGAAAAAGCCATTCTGGCCTGGATGAGTAATTGTTCCGACGGATACGTTTTCCGAGTGTCGCTGCTACCGAGACTCACATAGACGTGCCATAAAACGGGGATTTTATGATATTTTGATTAACGAGGGTGCAAAATCGATGGTATTAAAAGGTAGTACACAATCTACTCTTAATTATATTTGGACTTGAGAGGAATAAAGAAAGTAACTAAGTCCTTTCGATGGCAAGGAGGGGATATTGCGGCTATCGCAGCACAGAACAACACAAATTTCAGCATTCCACAAACTGCTTTGGGGTGTGCCGTCGCTTGTTGTTTAACATGGGGACAGTTAAGAAGTTACTCGCCTGCGTGATTTTACGCTTAAAATCATGGTTATACTTCTACCGGTAGTGGGATGGCATATATTGTTGTATTTCTGTTTATTAAAGGCATCGTTTTTCTATACTGTTTTTCTGGAATCAGGGTTGGAAAATTAACGTAATGTAGATAAGCCACGATGACTATGCCACGATGACAATACCATTTTGAATCTGAAAGTTGTTCGTGGGCTAACCTTCACTACTCTTAGGTCTCAATACGCTCATTGTGCACCCTCCAGTGATATATGTATAGAAATTGTCCCTTAGCTCGTCAAATGGTCGATGAAGTCACCGAGAGGTGTCTCTAGATGCCTCTATTCTTTTAATCGACAGAGGCATAACATACACGGGATCTACTCTATTTATTGCCCCGATACCCTCCTAGAGACTAATACCATATTCACTTTATACTCTAATCACATATACTTTATTTGCGTTATAAAAATTAGTGTACATTTTAGAGATGTTCCTTGAAGTTACTCTAGCCACAGTTTAAATAATATATATATATATATATGCAACTTGAACAATGAAAGGGAGATTATAACGACTTATCTTTACGACCTGTGTCACCAAGCCAAAGTCAAGTCAAAGATTTCTTGCACTTTTAACTGAATTCAAAAAAAGGAGGAGGTTCTCAATTCATCGGAATATTTTTTTATCTATGGGGGTGATCCCATATAAATTTGGTCAAGATCTAATAATTGTGTCCATAAGAAAATCATCAAACACTTTATTTTTTTATGTAGGTACGTTCAACGATAATTCTTTACCACCTTGTCCGATTTCTATGACTCTTTTTGTTAGAAAGAGGGTACCTCAGAAGCGTTCCCGTATAAATTTTGTCAAGATTTGGTGATAGGATTTATGAAAAAATCAGCAAACTCATATTATAATGGTAACTGCACAATTTTGGAGTCGGTTTTATTAAAATTACTTTTATCAGTTGTGATATTATTTCTCGAAATAAAACATACTTGTAAGGGTTATACTCTTATTACTTCTATTTCCTTAGCTTAGCTTAAAAGTAGAATTTGAACTTTACGGATACATTTTTCGTTTTAAAATTTTCACTCAATTTTTCAAATTTATTTCATCTGAACTTGAAGGTTTCGAATATTATTTATAGGGTCTTTCAAAAGAGTAATAAACCTTCTCAAAATTTGATTCTATGATGCCAATTTGATATTTTTATTCTCATTGTAGAAATAAAAGTTTCACCATGGGATATTCGACCAGTTTGGCAAGACAAGGGTAACGCAGGGTGGGGTGTTAGAATTGAGAGCGGCTCTAGTTAATTCAAAATGGGCTTCCAAATAAAACACGAGATGACAACCCTTTTCTATTAAAATTAATGGATATCACTAAAACTTTAAAAAGTCCCGAATATTTCTGGAGTTTAATAGAAAAGAGATTCCAAAAATCCAATAATTATAATATTCTTGAATATTGTTCATATATCTTCTAGGCCAAATTTAATGCCTAGTATATCCGAATACTATCTGACCCAGATACCTGGGATATGCCCAGGACGAAACCATAGAGCTGGGCTGCAAGAATCAATCGTGTTTGCGACCGAAATACATGCAATTCAGTGGTACACGGATGGTTCCAAAACCACAGAAGGAACTGGAACAAGGGTGTATGGGCCTAGAACTATGCATAGAAAGTTTGGGTAAATACCTAAATATTTTCC
The DNA here is from genome assembly GCA_927349885.1 of Psylliodes chrysocephalus. Classification (NCBI taxonomy): domain Eukaryota; kingdom Metazoa; phylum Arthropoda; class Insecta; order Coleoptera; family Chrysomelidae; genus Psylliodes; species Psylliodes chrysocephalus. The sequence goes on from OV651816.1 coordinate 59,515,646, forward strand.
AGGTGGAATTTAACGCAACCAACGCAATATCGATAAAAACTATCGTGCTGAGCTCTATTGTAATCAGCTCAACGATGGTATGGAATAAGCTGTGGTATGGAGGTGCGTAGAAAAACTAAATGAGCTAGACGAGGAAAATACAATTACACGGTAATAATTATGCAGATAATGTCGCAAGGAAAGGGGTTCAATAGTACCCGTTTTGTGGCATTAGCAGGAACACAATATTAGGAGAGATTAAAAAATAATTGGGTAGTTGAAGAACCGACAATTGGAACGATTTCTTGGGGCTAAACAAGCTAAAATTCTTCTGGGTGACTATAGCCTGTATCTGTCTGAGTAAGGATATTTAGTAAACCTGTACTAGTAGTCTAGTAGAATATAGTGAGTGCAGATTCTGTAAGGAAGATGACGAAACCTTCAAATCCTAAACTTTCTTGGGAAGATAGGATTGGCAGGGTTGTTATAGACGTTGAGACTATTCCCTTGCTTCCTTAGCAATAGAAGGAGGCACAATAGATCTTTTAGGTCGCAATGTATCTGACACCCTATACATAACATCCGGAGAATGCCCGATCATTGTATCGGACATCCATTACTTTTAGAAAATAGAAAATGTAGAAACATTTACAGAGGTTAAAGGTTCTTCTCTCGAAGCGATTACATATTAAATGAAACCATAGAAAAATGTTCGTATATTGGAAAGGAGAAAGAAAATTCTGTAATTGGATTCATAAAAGTTCTTTAATTGTCAAAATATGTTATATATAACAAAATAACCAACGTCAGATAAATAACGCGCGACGCGCCACGACAAAAAAATATTTATTTTTTTAAATTTCAAGAAACGTTTTTCATAAAATCAATAAAACAGAAACAATTTTCATTATATTAAAAATAATACCTCATACAGTTTATCCGGTACGCCACTGTCAGCGGTTAGATCACTTCACATGTTTGCCTGACACCTTTCGCTCTCCTTTTCTTTTCTCTTTCTCATATCCCGATCCCTGCACAGTTGTGAGTTGGTTCTCCACCATTTCTTTCAATCAATAAAGAATTACGGGAGACACGGGACACGAGTTTGTGGAAAATCGGGTTCGCGACCACAGAAATACATTCAGAGATAGAATGGAACAAGGCGGCGGGAACAGGGAAGTCGTTTTTGTCGGCATTATTTAGCGAAGTGGGGTTTTAATGAACACTGAGATCGTGGTGTCGAATTAATTTGGTCTTGCAGACATAAACAATTCAGGATTACCATACCATGGAATTTGGTAATTTAAATATACAATGTGAGTAAATGGTGGGTGGAAAAATGATCGAAAATAAAATGGTTAAAGGGATAAATGATCGAATCGAATTAATTGAAATTGTAAATAGCCGGAAGAACAAAAACTTCGAAAGTCCAGATGATCGAAAATTTAATTTATCGAAATTAAAAAATGTCGAAAAGGCAATTAGATGAACGTTCTAACAGTGCAAAAGTAAACCATCATTGGAAGCATCTTGCGATTTTTCATTTGTCATTTCATTACCGCTATAACGCAACCCTGTATATCGTTATTATGTGTTTTCAAACGTAATAGCTTAAAAACAACAATTTTGACATTAAAAAAATTGAACTGATAATGCCACACATGAACTCAGATAGTTGAATCTAATTGTAAAATTTATTAAAGAAAATAGAAATATTTTCCTAATATTCTATTTTAAAAACTTAACTAAATTACCTAAACTGTGTGGCCTAGAGCCATCAGGGGACGCTGTGCCGAAAAATTATATATAAAATGAGAAAAATAAAAAAATTAACTGATTTACCTAACCTGTGCGGCCTGGAGCTATCATGGGTTGCTTTACAAAAAAATAAAAAAACTACTAATTTACTAATTTCGTAATATAATGCTTTCGATCTCATATCATTTCGATCATATACAATATGTTACCCAACTCACCCAGCAGAATAAAGATGAGACGCTTAATTGTATTTGAACGTAAGAAAAATAAAGACAGTAGCTCTCGAATCGCCTATCTGCCTGCCGTAATTGGAGGAGGCATGGTTACATCTCTACCGGTACACCCGGTAGTGGAATAGCAAATAGCAAGTATGCCTTATTTCTGCCTATTCAACAGCTGTGTCAATAGCATTAGTTTACTATTCCGTTATCTGGCGAGAGGTTTGAACAGTTAACATATTGTATAATTTCGATCATAAGTACTTTCAAACATATATGTGATTTCGATCATTTGTACTTTTGATCATATCTGATTTCGATTATATGTTCAAATTTCGATTTTGTTTGGTATCGACCTTTTTTTGTTTCGATCTTTTCTCACTTTTGACCCTTTGACTTTCGATATTTTTTCCACTCACCGAGTAAATACGAAGGTGGATCAATTATGAACCGACCTTTCCGGCCTGCGAGTAACATACATGCAGGAGAAAGGTAAGTAGTTATGTGAGGGGGGAGGGTAGTCTGATGTGTCACGACATGCTGGAACCTGTCCTGCAGCTGCCCAACGTCAGTGGGTGAGCGAGAGACCCCAGTACCAATTTCCGTTGCGCAACGCATCGTCATCAAATGAGTTACCAACGAACGTGTTGGTCCAGCGGAAATTTGGAAGAGATTGCATAATCAGTATGGGGAATCAACATTGTCCAAAACACAAGTGATATTTTGGAATAAAACATTTCGAGAAGGACGAGATGCTGTGCAAAATGAAACTCACCAACGCCGTCCACGAACAAGCAGTGGGAATAAGCTATGGGAGTGCCCAATCCATCATTAAGACAAACCTTCAGTATCGAAAAATGTCTGCAAGATGGGTTCCAAGACTCTTGAATGAACATCAACGACTGTTCGTGTTGCTGACACGTTACGAAGCAGAAGGGGAAGCATTTTTAGAGCGTATAGTGACCTGTGATGAAACTTGGGTGCACCATTATACACCTGAGTCCAAAAGATCAAGAAGTGGAGATAAAAAGGCAAAGCTTTAGATTACTCCTCTTTTCCTTAAGTGTCTTACAAATGTTGGCGGGTCCTTGCATCATACTCCCTATTTTTGCATTTCGATTTCCAGTCTGTTATTACTACTGCTCTTTTGTCATCTTCTATATTCTCTCCACATCCTTTCCTCGGTCTTCCCATCTCCTACGCCATATTGAGATCCACTGTATTATTCTTTTTAACAATACTGTCGGGCTTCTGTTCATAATATGTCCTGTCCACTTTAGACTCTGTAATTTCATCTTCAATTTCTTTATTGGTTTTTAGTCCACTTTTTGTTAAATTTGGTTCTAGTAGATGTAGATTTTTAACCAGAGCGTGTCTAGTTAAGTAGCCTGTTAACTCCTGACTTTGAACCAATATAAGCAACACATTATAAGCATAAGAACTTTCGAGTATCTTTGGCAATATTTATAATTGTATTGTGTTGAATAGTTTAATTATATCTTTTTGACAAAACCAGCATTACCTAGTCTACAAATAATATTGGGCGATATAGTACATTTGAACCCAGTTTAAAGGCTTCAAACTTAAAAAGCGGTCACCCTGTAATAGATACCATATTATAAAGATTTATTAAATAATGTACTTACACCTAATTTATAAAATACGTATACATGCTAATATATATATATAATTGTAGATTCGAACAGCAAAGGCCCATCGCCATTTTTTATCTCCCTTCTGTGATCTATATTTCTTATTTCTGTGGTGACTGAACTAAAGCGCCCTGGCGTAAAAAGAGGAAGGGGATCGCTTTTGTTGAGGAAATAATGTTTGGAAACGCTTTAATAATAATCCCATGGAATTAAAACAGGGAAATCTTTAGATGGCTCACGGAGAAAATAAACGAGAGGGGTCCTTATTTCTCTCGTTAAGGAGATGAAAATTTTATTACTTCGGTTTTAGATACTCCTTGTTAAATATTTTAATCGTTTTGGAAATGCAGTAGTAATACTTTATTACGAAGGGGTTTATTAATAATTAAAAGCGATTAGATTTTAATATTTCATTTCTGATTTTTATTTTGACAAGTATATTATAGTCTACAAATTATGGGATGACAAAGATTTTTTATCGGTATACTTAATCAAGCGAATATAATAAGTGTGGTTACAGTCATATGACAACGATTAACCGACAGATTCTTTATCTTTTCTGCCTTTACTTGATGAAAATCCATATGATTCAAATGAGAAAGACCAAACATGGTAGATTTTCACAAACACCTTTATTTAAAAAATCAAAATTAAAAATTATACGACAATTGCTTTCAAGTACATTTGAAGAAAAGTTGTATTTCGAAACAATTGAGGGTTTTTATCAAAAACAGCCAATGTATTTTTTTTTAAATTTAATATTTCGCGCAAATCAAAGCGGAACGAGCACCTGTATATATGCATATTTTTTTTGGGGCATAAACTAGTAAATTCATCTATTTACAGCGGTTTAAAATGAAGCATTTTAGCAAAAACAGCCTATGTCATCATAAATATCAAAAACAACCAAGTTCAGGTGAACGTGGTAGCAAAGTTTATATATTCCAATAAGTCGGGTCACTACACGTGGTATCAGTGGTGATAAATTAAAAAATATTATAATTATTGCCATTCTTTTACACAAAAACCAGTGAATTTGTATCTTGTATCAATCCTTTACAATCACAGAAGCTACCACCAATGTAGACCTTGACAAAAATGACAACAGTGATAAATGTGAATAAAAAACATTTCATGTTGCTATTCGTTATTACGATAATAAAACAAGTTTGCAGATCTATTTAATATTTTTTATGGAAATCTAAGCAAAAATAACCAATTTCAAAGGGTTATAATTTTTTTTTCTGTCAAACCAATATAGCACAAAATTAAAAATTAGTCGTAAGTTAAGCTAGTAGCTTTAAAATAGAAGAAACAAAATAATGACCTGTTTAAGTTTTTTTGTTTATTACGAAAAACCCTTCAATTAAGGTGTAATTTTAAATTTAATTTTTTTAAATACAGGGGGCAAATATATTATGTTTGGTTTTCCTCATTTTAATAACCGAATATTGGTTTGTATTAAAAGAAAACTTTATTTCGTAGTATTGGTAACTAAGCCATGTATCCCAGTAATAATATTTTTTAACAGAGTAACTATAAATCACTAGAGAGCGGAATATATGCAAAATGCATATATATGCATTTTTAGCATATTTTACCAAAGTTCAGAAAATATTGCATATTTTTCCAAAATTCAGAAAATATTGAATATTTTCGAAAAAAAAAAAAAATGTATTACTATACCTTGCAAATCAAAAACTGTTTTAACAGATTATACAGATATATTTGAAATAAAGACCTTTTAAATTTTTGTATTTGTTTTTAAGTGTCACTTCTTGTAAATTCTTGTTAATTAGTTCTTGGAGGGTGGCATGCACTGGGTTTTTACCTTCTTAAGAGATTAAGCCCATTAAGGTAATTGTTAATAGATGGTATTTACACAGATAAAGTATTACCTACAATGCAATAAAACGGTTTATATAAAATTCTCAGTAATTTCTTGTAACCAATCTACCCTAACATCGGAATATTTTGAATGTTTTTCATTCAGTTTAATGAGATAGTATCCTCGTTATTTGCCTAGTGAAAAGTCTTGTAATAATTTGTTGTTTTAAAAGTGTCCTAAAATGTCGAGAATTTCTTCGTGGATTATTAACTTTCCAGAGTTGGAAATCAATGGGGATAAAGTTTTTTGTAAAGCTTGTGCCAAAATAGTGGTTTGCGAAAATAAGTTCAAAGTGGTTCAACGCGTGAAAACATGATTGCATAAAGCCAAATTGCAAAAAATGAAATCACAACCGGTTCAACAATGCGTTGTGAGGTCATTTCAAAACGCCGACAAAACAAAAAGTGACAAAGAGGTATTTAATCAGGACTTGTGCAAAGCTCTTGTTGCGGTAAATATTCCATTAAAGAAGTTACAAAACCTACATCTAAGAGAATTTTTACAAAAATATTGCAATCAAACCATTCCTGACGAATCTACACTCAGAGAAAAAATGTACATGCTATATATATAAATGTAGGGCAAAACTCAAAAATATTTTATCCAAATATGGTCCACGTTACTTGTCTTCTGCATGGAATAAACTTAGTTGCAGAAACTGTGAGAACAGAATATCCCTTGGTTAACAAGCTAATTTCGAATGTGAAAAAAATATTTTTAAAAGCCCCTTTAAGAGTGCAGTTGTATAAAGAGAGAATGGTAGGGGTGTGTTTGCCCCCGGAACCCGTAATTACGCGATGGGGGACATGGATTAAAGCAGCTATATTCTATGCAGAAAATTTTGAAGCAATTAAGGATTTAATTTTTGATATAGAAGACAATTCACAATGTGTAGTGCAAAGTAAAGAATTGTTAAAAAATCCCCTTGTGCCTAAGCAACTTGTGTTTATAAAGGTTAATTTTAGTTTTTTACCTGATGTAATAACTTCATTGGAAAAGAAAAATTTAAGTTTAATCGAATCAACAAATTTTATTGCAACAGTTTCCGATAAATGTAACAATGTTTCTGGTGACATAGGCCTTAAGATTAGAAAAAAATTAAATACAACTTTATTAAAGAATGAAGGGTTCAATGAAATAGGGGAAGTGAAAAACATTTTTGAGGGAAAATTTTCCAAAGAAGTTTTACGTTGGCCCTGTACATTACTTCCAAAATTACGGTATTGTCCTATTACTTCGGTAGATGTTGAAAGGACCTTTTCTATATCAAAACATATTTTTACAGACAGAAGACAAAAATTTTTAATAGAAAATTTCGAAAAATATTTAATTATAAATTCCTATTACAATATCGCCTCTTTATTTGAGTCATCATTCGTTTCTTGCAACAATTTACACCAGTTTAAACCAGAAAATAGCACTTAACAAGGCGTTTTAGCCACTAATTTCGGTGAATTTAAAAAAATCATTAACAAGAGATTAAGAGCTTAAATTTGGGGATTATATTAAGAATAGTGGTGTTGAGGAATGCATTTATTTTCATTATGATATTTCAAAATTTAAAGCCCTTTGATTTTTTTTCTCGGAAACTGGAAGGAACTAAAATTTTAAAATATATGCATATTTTAGATATTATTGCCTAATATATTTTGCTTAAATTTTAATTTTTTTAAAAAATTACTTTTGAGATATCCTTGTCCGAAAATTATAAGGGGGTGCTGTAATCACCTTAATGTGAAACCCCCAATGCAAAAATGTATTGGTTTTTCCGATCTCATCCAAGAGATCAGCTCCAACATTGAATAATGGACAAAATGGAGAGATTAAAGTGTAAATATAATCCTGAACGAAGATTTTGTACAGGGTTTCCTCAACTTTATATTTATAATGATTTAGATTTTAGCCAGAATAAAGTGAAAGAATACTATGGATTAAGTAATAATAATAGTTTTTAATATTTTCAATACGGAAAGTAATACCATTATAATATAGGTAGCAATATACAAATTTTGAAAAAAAAAAGGTACGAAGTTCAATTTATATGACGATATACCTACGCCATGATCTTTCATTTAACCTTAAAACCTTAATATCGTACATGCATATACAGACTTATGTAATAAGGAAAAAGTAGAGAGAAAAACGTGTATTTTGATGACAAATTAAATTTTCCTTTAGCGGTCATCCATAAATTACGTCACACGTTAAGAGGGGGGAGGAGGTCGACGAAATGTGACATTGTGTAACAAGGGGTGGGAGGGGTCATCACATTTGTAAAAAAACTTTGTAAAAATAATACCGACTTAGCATCAGTTCTAAAACTTCGAGATACTGTTGGTCGGCGTAGAGTGGAAAAAAACCAATCCGGTATACTTGAAGTCATAAAGGATATTGCAGTTTTTGGTGGCGCAGCTGATGAACGACGTCGAACTGAAACCATAAGGTGCTGCAAAACATTGCACGATTTACAAGCCGAACTTTGTAAACGGGGATATAGCATCAATAGATCAAGGTTATACTTCAGACTTCTTCCGAGACGAGTCAATATAGAGGAAGGAACGAGACATTTGAAACATAAAGATGGCACATTCTGTACTGCTACGATAAGAAACCTTGAATCTTTAGCTTCAATTTTGGGCCCTAATCAAGTTTTCTTTTTATCAGTGGATGACAAAGCACGCATGCCTTTAGGTATTACAGCAGCAAATGCTCAAGCACCAATATTAATGCACCTTGATTATCGTGCAAAATTACCGGATCATGATTACAAACTTATTCCTTCTGTTTATGCAGGTATTGTAATAAAGACAGATGGTGAAGGGAAACCTGAAGCTGTGACATACTCTTGTCTACATAAATAGCAATTCGTAGTGGCAAGCATTCTTCCTCTAATGCAGAGACTCATGCCACGGACATACATAGACTTTCTAAAACACCTGCTTTCAAAAACTTTATGAGAACTCGAGAAGGTTTTGTAAAACCCGTATTTATTTTTACTTGCGATGGTGGTCGCGACGAAAATCCACGATACGAGCCAGTTATAGTTTCAGCTATACATTTTAAAATTTTTGACTTGAATGCTATTTACATTGCCACAAATGCTCCAGGAAGAAATGCTTTCAACAGAGTGGAACGACGAATGGCGCCTCTTAGTCGCGAACTTACTGGTGTTCTATTAAAACAAGACAATTTTGGTTTACATCTCGATTCCAGTAATCAAATTACGATCTTGGAGTTAGAAAAACGAAACTTTGAGAGTGCTGAATAATATTTGGAGCAAATTGGTCATTGCTGATTTTCCTGTGGTTGCCGAATACAGATACTAGATTGGATATTGAACAGGTTAAGGTATTGAAAAATGATGCGACTTGGTACGCAAATCACGTGCGCGAAACACAATATTTATTATAAATAGTAAATGCGAAGTTGTTCCTTGTTGTGGTGTGCGACGATCTAGCCTTTGGCGACTATTACGAGAGGGGTTTCTACCACCACCTGTTTTAGACGTCAAACGGGTATGTAACCATCAGGGCCGACTAGAGAAGGGGGGGTAGCCGGGACGAATTCCCGGGGCCCGGTAGCGCTGTAAGGGGGGCCCGACAACAGCATTTTTTGTTCTGCATGAGAAATTCGACACAAGATGAGAGTGGGAAGTTAAGTTTCGGCTGAGGACTTTTTTTTTGTAGAAGAAGAAGTAATTGAGGTAGGGAGAATAACTTTTTGATGCGAGGACTTTTTTTTAGAAGAAGAAGTAATTGAAATAGGGAGAATAGTTTTTTGTTTAGGAAAAATTCTATAATTCTATTTCAGTAGAAGAAGAACAGTTTTTGGTTCAAGATTTTTTATCACGGGGCCCGATCTAGGTAACCATAGAAAAAGACGACTCCTAAGGTAAATTTGTTACTTTACTTTGGATCTCCGAGCATCATCACAAAAAAATCAAAGCAAGATTTACTTCGGTCCAGATTGTAAAACGGGATACAAATCAGATGTAAAACTAAAGAAAACAAGAAGAAATCAATGCAATGTCTTTTTAAAGCTTCTAATGTAAGTAAAATAATGTATTTATTTCTAAGTATAATATTTATTGTAAATTAGTCACAACCCGTATCTTTAGTAGTTTATTTTATTACTATAATATAAAATGTTACAGTCATAGATCCTGACTTACAAACAATAATAATTATACATTAAAATTAACTTACAGAAAAGAAAATTTGTTCTTATAGAGTTTTATTGTTTAATGATGAGTTACTACTGTTATTTTTTTGTTGAACCCCAATTTTTTCATTGCAAATGTTTTTATAGGATTCTAAACGCTTAGAACAGTGGCAGCATACTCGTATATATCGTTCCTAGAGTCTCTTTTTACTGATGGTACTGTTAGCAAAATAAAAAGGGGAAGGCCGAAATTAAAGGATGAGGCAATACCATGTACATTCATAACCTCGCTTTTTGCTTGTATTATAACAATAAAAATATATAACATGTGTTTTATTTTGCTCTTAAAACTATATTTAGGTTTAATTCAAAAAAAATGTTGCCACAAAATGAACTAATTTGTATTTTATATAGATAGAATTAAATAATTTATCAGTTAAAACTTATTTAGAAATAAATACAACAGTATGTTATGTGCTTCATTTAGCAATAAACAAGTTTATTTTTATTATTTTCACAAAATTATGTAAAATTACCATAAGAAGCCATGCAATTTTAACAGCGTTAGCAGCACCACCTCAATTAGCGTTCGTTTTTTAGGACCGTATTTCGAGTATGCCGATTCGCCTCCTTATCTCTTATCTTCATAATCGTTACAACAAAATTCCATCAACACAATTGGTCAAAAGAATATGAGTATGATGAGCATGATTAACTGACAGATATATGTATGCATTGATAGAAGTATATTTCGAAGTTTTGGTAATTCATCTACTACAGCGACAATACAGCACTGTTGCATTGCGTTCAACGCCTTTTCGTCAAGTTTGATTTACAAAATTGGGCGGTAGATGACATTTCTCATAAATTACAAAGATTATATATTTGTCTTACCTGTTTGTGCATTTCCACATTAAGGCCATATGACATTTCGTAGTACTGAAACAAAAATTAAATATTAGTTTATTTATTAAAAAAAAAATCAGAACAAAAATTATTGTAATTGAGTAATTCAAAACTCAACATTATTTCTAAGCTAACAACTCATTTTGTGAATCCTCGAGCGTAAGAGTTTTTTTCCTTCAGCTTCAGCTGAATACAAAAGTGAGCACGCCGCCTTTTTTGCTCGCTCTTTGTAGCTGGGTGCAGTAGAGGAAAATAAACAAGTTGTACTATGTCCCGGTGGTGGAAGCGGTCATGAGACCTGTTGAATTCAAAGTAAAGTTGTCTATCTATGGATTTATGTTTTTTTGTTCGTAATGCAATATATAATTCCAGACGTCAATAAACATAAAAGACTGCCTTTGCGCCCGGGTTTGCTATTTCCGGGTAGAGATTTACTATTTTAAATAACTTTCGGGATATAGCTTAAAGGTTATTTTCCTAAATCAAAGATGATAAGACGGGTTTTTTTTTGTGTCGGCCAAATGGTTAATGTTTTTGCACCCTGGCAAAAAGTGGTCTGTTTTTTGAAACTGGTATAAAAAAGGTATAATTGCATTCAAAATGTTTGTATGACTCAACTAAAAGAATTGTCCTTGAGAGCATTCAGTAGATTTACCCTTAAAGTTTGACGACGAAAGTTTGAGGAAAATAAAATGCTGAATGCACAGAAAAAAAATATCATCTATATTCAAGAAAAGCTTTTCACTTGGAAGATTACATTTGTTTGAAATAAAGCAGAGTTTGCTTCAAATAATATTTCTCGATACAATAAGAAAATAAATGTTGAGTTAAGTATAGGCATAATCTTGTATTTTAAGATTTGTAATAATTAATCTGAGAATAAATTATTTCATTCGAGTCTAGAACTGTTAATTAATCCAAGAAAGCTCTTAAGTTTATTGTAAGTATAATATGCTCTTAAAATCGACTATCGCGTACTTGATTCAATGTTATAAAAGGATTCGATTCAAAACATTTAAATTTCAGAACAAGAATTAAACAATTCGAATCAAAAACATATGTACTTCACAAAAGATTAGCGAGTACAAATTCACTGCACGGTGTTGCTAGCAGAAACTTATTTTAAAATGCAACCACTGCACTGGTACGGTAAATATGACCGGTACATGTTGAGATGTGATACTTATTATTCAGGAGTCAGAGACACAATGCATTTATAGAGAATCTGGCAAATTGGCCTTAACACGTGTTCATCCTATTGTCCATTTTCTAAGAAGTTTGCATCGTATCATTAGGGTTGCGTTCTACTTTTTGTTAGAAATTCTTTGTGATTCAATTAATAGGTGTATGAATAAATTAAATTGAAATGGAAGATTTGTTAGATGGATGGGACCTCAACGACCTGATACCAATATTTAAATGTAAGTATATTTAGTTCACTTCTTGTTAGGTATTATATTATATATGAGTAAATTTATAATCATAAGAATACGAAACAAACTGGAATAGAAGTAAAAAAAATGTATGATGCTGGATGACGACTTTTTGGAAAGACGACTTCTGCCTTGATAAGACAAACGAGATGCTAAATGCCACTGGTAGCTCGCATGCTCGCTAAATGTGTCATCAAGATTGGCGCGGTTTTTAACTTGTCATTCTCTCCTTTGTCATTGAAGAGTGATAATTTTTGTTTATCAAAATGGAATGTTGTAATACTCCGTTTGTGAGAATTTTTTTTCTAAGAAGTCCAATTTAAATAGACATAGTCGAGAAGTACACGGTTTAGAAAGAGAAACAGGACTGCAATACCTAACTCATCCTATCAAAAAAGTGAAAGTTTAATACAGCAAGTTCACAATTACAGGATATTGTATTTGCAAATAAAAATGGTAAAAGTTTCCCTTTTATTCCATTATGATTTTTTAAGCACCAACATTTCAAAGCTGGAAAAGCAATTTTGAAATGATTAATATAAGTGTAATTAATATCTACACTATAGCTAAAACGTAGACGAGTACTGGAGGAAATGTTATTTATTATAACTACTATCTATCAAAAACAGGTAAAATGAATAATGTTTATTTAGTTGTTTAAAATATTTAATGCAAATTTAACAGGTAAGCAATGCTCAGAACTATGAAGTCGCTTGTTGAAAAGTCACGGAAGTTTTGTAAATTAGATGTTATTGCTTGTTGTTGCACAAGTCATATAAAGCTAAGAGATGATGGGAATCAGCTGTATATGTACCCTTTCAAAATATACATTATGGTCACAATCTAGATTTGCAACACTTTAGAATTTCAAAAGTGAATAAATAAAGGGTCTACGGTCTACTACCTAATAGCTTCAAAATTATTTGTGTTACAAGTGTATGCAAAATCAGGTAAAATAATGTTATTGGGTTTTATTGTAATAACATGTTTTTTTAATAATTTGACTATATTATTATACATAATATATATTTCCAATAGAAAACTTTGTTTTTATTGGTTATATAATTTTACTGGGTATAGTCACAAGTTTAAAATTAACATTCCAAATATGATTATGACTTATATCGAAACATTTGTATTGCCTAATTACATAAATATACCTAATGAAATTATATGACCGATAAAATTCATGGAAGTTTTTAAATGAAAATGTAGAGTTTTATAACTATTAGTCTGTCTCTAGGAACCATCTTTTATGAAAAATGTTTTAGTCTTTCTGTCTAGATACTTGGAAACTTGATGTTAAAAGAGATGAATATCTTTACTAAAAACAAGGATTGACAAAATGAGCTCATCTTATTTCGGTTAATGGATTATTTTGATAACATATATTTTTGTTAATTTATTAAATAGTCAAATAAAAATTAAATCAAAAAATTATTTGTTAAAGTAAATCAAACATTTGTTAAATTACAGAAATATGATTGTCTTCAAGAACAGCAGCAATAAAGGTCCCAATAAAAATATTCCCCGTTTTGATCATTTTTGCAATAATGTCTATACATCCATGATAACTCAAAAATTGATAAAGAGAATAACATCAAATTCTAAACTTAAGGTTTTTTTCATTCTGAAATGATTTGATTAAATTTTCCACATAGTTGGAGCATCTCAAGGGTACTTTATGGGGGTTGTTAACTACTTTTTTAGGTTTATTTCTTTTCAGATTGCAAAAGAAATGCTGGATAAAACATTTGTAATTACAAGCAATTTCAGTGTGGAACAATAGGACCTATGCTGTTTTTAGTGGACATGTGCTCGAAGCAAGCTGTGAGCCCCACACTAGATGCCAACCATAAGGGGAAGGTGTTCATAAGGAGAATTTCCACCACAATAATAAAAAAGAAAAAGTAAACGATTTTTCAAAAATCTGAACACCTATGTATTATGTAATAAGGTGGTATAATAATAGAAGTTTTAAAGTCCACAGAATCCTGACCTATATTATATTAAATGTTGGATTTGCAATTAGTATAGAAATATAGAATTTCGGTAGCTGGGATTATTTTGAATTATTTTAACCTATATTTATAATTATAATTAGCCATTGTTTTGACAATCATCGTAGGCATATATAGGTGGAGTAGATATACTTATCTATTATGAACAACTTATTTTTCATTTTATTTCAATAATGGCCTCATATATACAGTACTTTATTTATATTTATTTTTATTTTCAGTTATTGTATTATTATTTTTATATATCTACCTATCTGTGATATAGATATACAGGGTGTTAAAAAAAAGTGTCACAAAATGAAATGGTGAATAGTATGAACCAAAATAAGCAGAAGTCTTAATAAATATATGACCGCAAATTAACGGTTTCGGAGATACGGACCATTTTGTGTTTATAACAATTTTTTATTATTATAAAAAAACAATGATATTTATAAACAATCAATAACAACATAGAGTTAAATGAGATGTTCAAATACTGACGTAGGGCTTCCCTCGCATTGCCATTTGCACGACCGTACATAAAATGCATGTCAGCTAATTCAATATTAGTGTAAACAGGCATAACGAAAATTTATAAAATTATTCACCCACAACAAAATAATAACTGTAAATAGTATCTATGAAAAAACATCGGTAGACTCCGATAAGAAAAGCAAGTTTTTGAGAATGAAAAAAGATAATCAAAAAATGATACAAAACACAAAACACTCCGTATCTCTGAAACCATTCATTTGCGGACATATGTTTATTAAGACTTTCCTGCTTATTTTGGCCCATACTACCCCCCGTTTTATTTTGTGACACTTTTTTTTTAACACCCTGTATAAGATTATAAACTTCTTAAAAATATAGGTACACCATATTTTTGTGTTTTATTTATTTTCCTAAACAAACATTATGATCATTATTGGCCTTGTCGGATATTCACAAATCTGTAAAAATATTAAATTAAAATCACATTATTCGTTTTATTAAGAAAATAATTCGAAATACCAGTTATTTATATTAAAAACATTTTAATCACTTATTTTGAATGTTCTATTTACTGCATTAATAATTTTTAAAACGCCCTTCCATTATTTAAATATCAGTTATATACATTAAAAAACTATTTAAACACCTATTTTTAATATCATTACTCACTGTAAGTTTTTAAAAACCCCTTCATTTTTGTATCTGACAATAATTAGTGAAATACGTAGAAAGATTGCTTTTGCATGTTTTTAAACTTTGCCGCGCATATTTACATCATTCTTATGACAATTTAGCGAGCATGCGCATTATATGGAGCCACCAGTGGCATTTAGCATCTCGTTAAGACAAGAGGTCGTATCTACGAAAATTCCGATTTCAAGATTCTTACAAATTTAATTAGCTTACATTTTATTTTATTATGACACAAAATAATAAAGGCCTATTTGCATTAGAAAATATTTACTATAATTATAAGAAAAGGTTAGTAAAATATGTAAAAATTATTTGCAAAGTCAAAAAGGACGTAATTATCTACCTACCCCCATTTACTAAAAATATTCATTTTGTATATACGCCCTCTTATCTTAGCAGGACAAGCTTTTATGTTTCATTTAGGTTTTGTAGTTATAAAATATTTTTTTTTAATTATAGGTGGGACAACTCAGAGGACAGAGGAATTTGGTACATTAACTAAAAACAATTTTGAAAAAAGTTTTTTAGTAGATAGGTACCAGTGAGAACCCTATTTAAAAGCAAGAACAGCCTGTTCTTATTTCAAGATTATTAATTTCTTCAACTATCCTATAATTCAACCAAAATTAATATATTTATGTCAAAGCCAATATTAACATTTCTTGGAACAGTTAACAGTTCATATTATTGTAACAAATTTAGTTGTATTGGATTTAACAACAAGGTATGATTGATAATAAAAAAAAAAAAAAAAAAAATCTTTATTCCAGTAAGACCATTGCTACACGGTATTGGAAAAGTCAGTTTTACAAATAATGTATATAATTTAGGCAAGTAAACATATAAATGAAGTATATTTAAAACAAGTGTAAGACTATTTCATTTAAGATGTACATAATACTGCAATTGAGCAATAGATACTCTTCTTTTAATTAGAGGTATTTTAGATAGGGCAAGTTGATTTTAATCTTGAAGCAAGGCTATTGTTGAATAAGTATTACTAAAATTTTACTTGCGGATATACAAACACAACAAAGCATTGAAATAAGACCATTCATCTTGAATATAGTAAACCTTCTTCTGTGTGGAGGGTTTTAGAGCAATTTTCGACTTTTGGTTCCAATTTTACACTAATAGAATTTCGTTGAAGAAATAAATACATGGTCACGTGGTCGGAATCCCTACATCAGAAGTAGCAACTGCCTGGGGCTGCCGCATCAACGTCAATTTCCGTGCATCAACGAAAATATATCGTCGACATCCACAACAGTGACACCCTCTAAGACCCCATGAGGCGGCAAAGGGCCGGAGTCGTCCCCCCAGACGAACACTAGGGGGCCCGAGAGGGAGGAGGGAGCTTGTATCGATTACCAGTGAGCTCGACAAGGTGCTTGTCACGTCTGATACACACACAAGTGAAATAGCTGTTTATGGTTGCTGCTTTACGGCCGCTCGGCCGCCTCCCCCTTTCGCCGCGCCGCCCCGCATAGTCAACGGTGGATCAGCTCGGTTATCAACTAAAAGGAGAAGAGGCCACTCGTCAGGGCGAGTCGGAGGGGTACCGGGCATCTATTTAGATTTCGATGCTTGAACTAAAGGTCAAATTTGTGTATTTAGTATTTACCTCCTTTGACGAGCATATCAGGACCGCATTCAGGTGTTAAATATATACAATTCGACAAAGAAAGGTTAATCTGAAAACTGAAATATGCAATATTTGGAAACGTGAAAATATAATCCCCAAAGTGAAAACAAACCACAAAAAAATTGAAAAATCTGAGAAATAAAAAAATGAGGGATCGAATCTGGAACCTCCAAGTAGAGCCCTTGGCATCTCTACCAATTGATTTACCGAAGCAGATTATCGAATTTGTGGATTTGCAGTCATTAGATCTAACTCTTGTCAGCACACACACACATCCTCCTCCCCCTAACAGTTTTTTCAATTTTTCTTAAAGCCAACATCGTATAGAATACAATCTAAAGGCGTTGGAGTCCGCGTGGATCGGCGAATCACGAGCCCAGCCCTCCAAGCTCCGCGCCATGGAAATTGGCTGGCGCGTCATTTCTGGCGCGGCTTGGTCTTTCCCGCGTGTCATCGGTAAAGTTGATGCGAGTCAAAGAAAGAGCCTCGATTACCGAGCCGAGCCTCGGCGAGCCTAATCCACAAGCCAGACTCGCCATGTGAATCCGCCTTAAGACTCTTCATTCGTTTGCCATTCTTAAGTTTTCGTGTACGATGTTACATTCTTTGTCATTTCACGTTTACGGCGGTTCGTATATATGAAAACTCAACACTAGCAAACGAATTTATTCTTGGACAAGCTAAGCTTGGCGTTTTTCTATACGATGTTGCAAGGATGGCTTTAAGGAGAATTGAGAGAGCTCGAAGGGGGAAATAGAATGTGTGTGTGTGCCGGCAAGAGTTAAATCTGATGACTTCAAATCTACTGTCGTAGTTATATAATTGTCTACTGTCGTAGTTATATAATTGTCTACTGTCGTAGTTATATACTTCGGTAGTCCAATTGGTAGAAATGCCGAAGGCTTAACTCAGAGGTTACAGATTAGATTCGTGGGCAATGTACACATTTTTTTTTTCATTATTTCTCAGCTTTTTAAATTTTTGTTTGGTTTATTTTTAATTTAGAGATGTGGGGATACATTTATTAATACCGGGGATCATATTTTCAGATTTCAAAATATTGCAAAATAAAATTCGAATCAAATATAAAAGGTATTAATTATTTGGGATATTTCTTCGAAAAAGTATTTGAAATATAGCGATGTTGAAGATACTAAATAAAATTACTGTTAGAAATAAATTACATTTGTATACTGACGTAGTTACTAAGAAGGAGAGATATTCGAATGAAGATAATACTAATTATGGTTAACGTTGATCTATAGTTCTGAAACAATGACGCTAGTACAACATCATCTTTCTATAATTATATAAATGGTGCCAAAAAAAGCAACAGTGATATGTGTACTGTCAGGGACCTGGCAACATCGCGGATCTTTGTGCGATATTTAGTGTGTGACAAATGACAGAGCGCGGGGACATTCCAATCCTAGAGTCCAGAGCTTGATGGGCATGATCTTTTGTTAATTATTGATATTTTGATATTTATTTACCTCGATAACTAAACATGGTGGCAGCGGTGGGATTGAGGAAAAGAAAGTAGATATTCGTAAACCCTGACTTCGAGAAGCACAGATAAATTTAACGTGTCAACTATGGCGCCTCCAGAGCCGACCGAGCCGACACCTCAAGTTAAACTACCCTTTCCAGTGTCTCCACCCGAAAAATTCAATTTTTCTACGCCCTCCGCATGGCCTCAATGGAAAAAAGAGATTCAATAGATATATGTCTGTATCTAATCAAACGGACAAAAGAGAGGCAGAGAAGATAAATATTCTAGTATATTTAATGGGAGAAGAAGCAGAAAATATAATTATCCAGTTTACCGAGACTCCTACGACTCTTTATACCACATTAATAAAATTTGACGAATACTTTATACCTAGAAAAAATGTAATTTTCGAACGCTTTAAATTCAATTCAAGAACTCAACATTCGGGTGAATCAGTAGATAGTTTCATATCAAACCTACATACACTAGCAGAAAGCTGTGGTTATGGCACACTTAAGGAAGATTTGATTCGTGACAGAATTGTGGTCGGAATGATCGATAAAAGAACTAGTGATAATTTGTAGTTAAAACCTAATCTAAAATTAGTGGAATGCATTCAGACATCTAAACAAGCGAAACTTCAAGCACTACAAAGCATGCGGCTACATCAACAATTGGAAAATAGTGGAAGCTCAGTTAGTGCCATTCAAAAGTATCCAAGGTAATACTGCAAAATGTCTAAACCAACTGCATGTACACAATAATGAGCCTTCTTTAAATTATGATGAGGCCACACAGCATCCTACAAGTAATGGTTGTGAAAGTGATGCAAATCCTCACCTTAATAATAGTGAGAACTCTTCTAGCGTTGAAGAGAGGCCTTCACGGGTTGTTAGAAAACCTTACTATTTCCAAGACTATATTACTGGCTAAAAGAGGGGGATGTACTGTCAGGGACCTGGCAACATCGCGGATCTTTGTGCGGTATTTAGATCCGATGAAGTGTTTGACAAATGACAGAGCGCGGGGACATTCTAACCCTAGAGTCCAGAGCTTGATATGTATGATCTTTTGTTAATTATTGATAATTTGATAACCAGTTTAAATACAAGTTTATTTCATATAGTTTCTACTTATTTCTTTACCTCGATAACTAAACAATATAATACTAAAAAAGATAATTTTTTGATATTGTCAACAAGGTATTCTGCTTATTAATTTTAAGGAAATTCAACTATTTATTAGAAAGAAAAATAGAAAATACTGCATATCCCAGATTTAGATCCTATCGATTATTTTGTCTTTAAAATTGTAGTCGGAGCTAAGTGGGAAAATATTTCTTTAGGGATAAAGAATCAAAATTATATTTAACTTAAAGGTGGGGAAAAGAAAGAAAGAAAGAAAGAAAGAAAGAAAGAAAGAAAGAAAGAAAGAAAGAAAGAAAGAAAGAAAGAAAGAAAGAAAGAAAGAAAGAAAGAAAGAAAGAAAGAAAGAAAGAAAGAAAGAAAGAAAGAAAGAAAGAAAGAAAGAAAGAAAGAAAGAAAGAAAGAAAGAAAGAAAGAAAGAAAGAAAGAAAGAAAGAAAGAAAGAAAGAAAGAAAGAAAGAAAGAGAAAGAAAGAAAGAAAGAAAGAAAGAAAGAAAGAAAGAAAGAAAGAAAGAAAGAAAGAAAGAAAGAAAGAAAGAAAGAAAGAAAGAAATTTATTTTGTTTTTAGAGCTATGACCTGAGCGGAATAATGTATAGGGGGAGAATACAATTTATTTAACTAGACCAGGCTTCAAAGTGATCGATACCGACTGCCACGGGATACAAAATATAAATAATAAACAAAGTAACATAAACAATTTAAATAGTTAAGTTATAAGTTCTATTATAATTACGAAAAAGTAAAATAGATTGGATTGATAAAGAGGCTTAATGACTTTTACCTAGTTCATAAAAGAATGTCAATTATTCAAAATAATATTTATTACATATCTATCTATATTTTGATGTATTTACTTTGTAAACATTTTTATTGGGACATCCTGTACAATAGTCGTTCACTTGCCGGCTTGCTACGGCTACGGCCCTTTCGACAAATGCGAGTACCGGAAAAATTTCGACGATTTGGTCTCGGATGTCTATTGGATTGGGATCGCGTGTGTGTTGTGTTGGTGTGCAAGAGTGTGAGGTGCCGTTTGCACCATTACATCATCAATATAAGTCTGAGAAAAATTAGCAACTGTCTAAAAATAGAAAAGTGCCAGTTTGTGATATAATAACACAATAATTGTAATATCCTCTAAATTCCACCCCCCCCCCCCTCCCGCTACTTAATGTAATCTTCATTGGTAATGTCTCGTAACAAAAAATAATATCAAAAGGGGGACACCTTCCTATCATATTCTCAAATGTCATACATCATTCCCTCAATCTCCTCTCCTCCGTCACACTAACCAATACAATTTAAATAGAGAAAGTACATCATTGAAAAGGGGGGAATTCAGAATAGAGATCAAAAACTGTTACGTATTGTAAAGTGCGAAGGTTAATTAGTAATTTAATGCACAACATAACAAAACAAAATTTAATTAAACCTAACTTAAATAAGCATAAGAATGTTGCTATTAATATTAGGATTAAATAAATATAACTTTAATCGCAACCAACCAAAATAGTAAATTTATGCTATGCATTAAATTACTAATTAAATTAGCTTTCAAATGAAGTGTCACACTTTACAATAAGTTGTTTGAAAAACGACTATTTCAAAAGACTCGCACTTTTTCGCGCATAAGTAATGCGAAATGATTGGATAACGGGAAAGATGTATTTTCCACTATTAATAATTATTTATTCTTGTTTAATGTTAAGGTATGTTTAAGATTTTATAGCAGAAACCGGTGGACAAATCATTTTAAATTGTTACAGATTTAGTGCACTAAAAAAAAACAACATTAGACGAGATGTATCCTTTTGATTATGTTATAATAAAAATATACATAGATGGTTTTGAATTTTGATGTCATGGTGCAAATAATATTAGGAACACGTAAATGTAGATATATATCGATTTTAACGGGGTGAATAGAAACGGTTATCTCGGTAATAATGGAAGGTTAGACTAATGGCATCCGCTCTCCAAGAATACGGGCACACAAGAAACAGAAAATAAGGATTTATTCCAGATTTCAGAAGTAGACGTCTTTGTGTTTGTACATTTTAACTACCATAGCTTAAGGATAAGATCTGTAAATATAGAAGAGGCATTATTAAATAATGGAAGAAAACGGATTTTTCTTTGATATTGTAAAAAATATAATAAGTAAAAATAGAAAATAGTAAAATATTTTGCCAAACATTAGATTATTGAAGAGATATGTCTCTTAGATGTTTTATAACGGGTGTCCAAAGAATAGTGACCCATTTTTACAGGAGATAAAAGAAGGAATACTATATTTTTCCCACTAGGTCAAGGTGTCCAATAAATAGGGCGCTTTTTAAAATGGAAATGGGTCACCGTGTGTGTTTTTGGGTTAACAAACTCATTAATACATACCAAAATATTGTTACCCAGCTTAACTGTAAGACTCCAGGAATAAAAATCAAAAATAGTCTAGTTTAGTCGGTAAAGGCGTGAAAGTATTATATATAAAAATAATAATAATAATAATAATAATAATAATAATAATAATAATAATAATAATAATAATAATAATAATAATAATAATAATAATAATAATAATAGGGGGGTGGGTTGGCTCAGTGGTTAGAGTCATGACTTTGAAATCGGAAGGTCTCAGGTTCGAATCCCACCGTTGGCCGGGATTTTTTCATTTAATTTAATTATTTAAAATTAATTCTGATGCCTTGGTAGGATTCCCCACTCGACCATTCACTGTTGGGTTCTAATTAACAGTGCTGTTCCTAAAGTGGCGCTGGGAAACAGTAACAAAGCCTACACAGAACACGAGGCTAATGGCCGTAGTAGTCGACGCCGATGACACCAAATTAAAAAAAAAAAAAAAAAAAAAAAAAAAAAAAAAAAAAAAATAATAATAATAATAATAATAATAATAATAATAATAATAATAATAATAATAATAATAATAATAATAATAATAATAATAATAATAATAATAATAATAATTTTGCGCATAAAAAGAGTAGGCTTTGATCGATTTTTATAATTTTTAGTATGTCATATTCTGTGAATAAAATTCACATTTTAAAATTTTGGTCTTTATCATTAAATTGTAAGTGTATTAAACAAAAATATCGCAATTCAAATTTGGTGATAACCTTTTAAAGTCTCCGCTGAAAATTTTCAATTTCTTTTTTTTTTTTTCAAAAAGATTTCTCTTTTTTATATCTTTGTAATTTTTATAAGTATCTCTTAAGGATTATACACAAAAAATTAAATCTTATCTGATGACATTCTAATAGAAACAATTTAGTTAACCGGAATTACTTTAAACGTCAAATCAGTATAATTCGTTAGTTACATGTCAAAATCACAGAAGTTTGGTGTCGGAGGTGTTTTAATATCTATATTTTTTTGTTTGAGTTTCTTGTTAAGTATATCAACGATTTTGGATAATCTTATTTTTATCCCAGGAGTCTATCTGTATCTATAGCATGTGGAGAGTGGGTTACTCCACGGCACTTGGACCTTACTAGGCCTATTGTGCAATGTGCATACTCCTAAGATGATAGGTACCTCCTAGCTCGTGAGCCAGCCTACAGATTTAATGTAGTTGACAACGTCGCCAAGAAATGCTTCTCTTATATCGGCCGGTGTTAGCCGATACTCGCCGAACACAAATCCTATAATAAATGAGAGCGTCAGGCAATCCTAGAGGATATGCTCGATAGTTTAATCTTCTTGTTCGCACCTCCCGCAGAGTGCGGATTCTGACGGCCCCATGATATGGAGATGCTTTCGTACTTGACAATGATCAGTCAGAATGCCTGTGACCAGGCACAGATTCTTTTTACTCAAGTATTTGTTTGCTGTAGTGTTGTCAGGATAACTTAAAAGCTCCCTGGCAACTTTGCAGTTTCTTGTTTCATCCCATCTTTCCTTGATTCACAAGGGAATGTTCTTTAATTAGGTCTGTCACTACCGATTTTGTCAGGCCAATAGAAGGGCCAGGTCCCAAATATATTTGGTTGGCAGCCTTCTTGGCATGTGAATCGATGCGGCGTGACCTTTGATCCATCTTGAGGTGACCACATCGCTGATGATCCTGAATAAATTCATGGTTTGTTCAAGGTGAGTAGTGCTTGTCTGCTTTCTGTATAGATGAGCACGTTCCTTCCAGTGATATTGTTTCTGGTGATTTATTTTGCTGCTATGGGAATCCCGTGAGCTCTATTTGAACTACACTCACTCTAGTGCTCACAGACAAATTTATGTTTAGGTTTAAGGATCTGAAGTATATTTCACATCCTGAGCCTTGTTTTGTTTTAGAACCGTCGTAGATCTGAATTGTACCTGCCACTTACGGCTCTTCTATTTGTTCTGTTATAACTTTACATGGCTTATGGAAGATATATCTCGATGAGAAGGAGTCTCCCAGGAGTCTATTGTTTAGCTATATTGAAAACTTTTGAAAACATACTGTATATAATTTAAAATTATGTTAAATGTATATTGGTGCTAACAGATATGTGGTTAAATTCAGTTGGACGAAAGAAGAAATAATTTGAATGAATCATATTATACAGGTGTTATATAAATACATTGCTCTCACTGAGATTCTGATTTATTTATACGAGGTTTGTCAAAAAGTTCATTTTATTATAATTTTAGTAACAAAATCTTTAGATTCTTTTAGTGTTTCGTCCCCAATTTAGCAAATAGGAACACTAGATTTCTGTCTGTCCATCGGTCACAGGCGTTTTATTCAAATAGTATTTGACGTACATAATTGAAATTTGAAACACTATTTTTTATCTTGGGGGTAATTTTTTTGGGAGGAGAAAGATTAAAAGCATTTCTTTATAAGCTAACCATAACAATTTTCTCCGACACAATCGTGTGGGGTATCAATTGAAAGCTCTTTGAAGTACGACTTAAAAAAATTATAATACGTTCGTTTGCGGTACTTTTTCTTTAACACTTTTTCGAAAAACGCATAACAATTGCTGTCTCCTCAAGTATTGTCCAAAAGTAACGTTCAGAGTTTTTTATACAAAAAAAAAACCTCTGACCTAAATGTATCAATATAATTTTAACAACTTTACTTATTTTAAAATAACTATGGTATGTTCTAATTTGAGGTGGGTCAATATTATTTGGAACGCCCTGTACTTGCTCATGTCTAGTAATAATAATGAATTGCCCTCATTTTGAAATAATTGAAATAAATATCTTGCTTTCAAAACTATAATTAGTACGCTATATAAATAAACGGTCAATTATCCAATTATCGCTTCGAATGCATGGAAAAAATGTTTATTATATCTGCCATATCAAATATATACATTCAACCAGATCGTTTAAAATTGAAATGACTAGTACTCTGGTCGGAGATAACTAACATCAGATAAAAATATAACTAGTACATATTAATATTGAATCATTAAATTAATTGAAATATATCACATTATATTTATATTGATTGTGTGGAGTGAAAGACTCGTATCAATTATTTATTATTTTATTCCAAATAATAGCTGTAGTGGGATTTCCATTTTTAGATACGGCACGTATTGTAACGTCTATCTTCGTTCGACAAACTGCGATTCTTATGTAATATCGATATGTAATGTGTCGAGTTCGCACATAAGAATCCCTGTGCAGGTGTCATTACAAGAACTAAAAAATATGACAGCTGTCTCGAAAGCAGGACAATCCACGTATCCTTTGTGGCTAAGTTCGGCTTGGCGTTCACTGTACTCAGAGTGCACTCGGTATGCAAACTATCACTAGTGTCATTTGTCATTCATCTTGAGATTATTAAAAGAGTGAACTCTATGGCGTCACGTACTCCGTGCGCGCTCTGTCCGATCCGTCGAGTTCCAAGCCAAACTTGCCCTTTGTGTGTAACGTAATAGCCGTTTTAACTTTAACTGTCTCTTGTAAAATTTGCAATTGTATACATACAAAGATTTAACTCTACGACATCGATTATGTGAATTAAGCAACTATAGCAATATGTGTCTTTCAATAAATTTCATTTTTAGGTGACCTTACAGAATCTCAAATTAAAAATACCTCTTAGTTATTAGCACTACTCATTATTTCGAAAAAAGTGAGTTTAATGAAAATCGTGAATAATTTAAAGCGTGTTTTTCCCAAAATCCACAAATTACATTAGGGAATAATGTTCAAAAACAATACACCTAAACAAAATTGGTATATTGAACTTATATTGACAATCAGTGTCGGCTTACAAAACCATCAATCATTCGTAAACGAGAAAAACTAAAATTACATGACCAATCATAAAAATTGTATGGTACATACAGTTGAATTCATTTAAAGCAACTGCTGTTTGTATGTTTTTTTTAATACAACTATACATCTTACAAGTAACCAAACTTAATATAGATGTGCAGAAAGTCTTTCTTAGAAGTATATGGTCAAATAATATAAAAAACAGCTAAAAAAAATAGGCCATAAAAGATATAAAAGACTCGATGTAAGACTGCAAATCAAGTGAGTTGAAGTTGGAAGTTAATTGACAATCTTTAAATAGTTTAAAGAAACCAATGATTTAAGTGACTTCGATTTTTCGTTCAAGTACATTTCAGAAAAGCAACATTTATAAATATGGACCTAAATAAATTTTTCTTTCCTTCTGAAATATAATAGGTAATACCAGCGGCGCATATACGTGGGTGGTGTAATGGGGGTAATTACCCCTCAAGAATTTTTAAACCTAACTTTTTATAGGTACCAAAATGTATTATTATCAAAAATAAAGTCTTAAATACCACTAAACCCAGGTTTAAATTTTAATACCACTACCCTCCAGGCTTATACTTTATTACCACTACCCCCAGACTTAAACTCTGGTTGCGCCACTGGGTAATACGAGTAATAACTATCACATACATATTCACAAAGCATTTTTGAATAGTTATCCACGTGTAAATCCTTTAATATAAAAACGTCAATGTCAATTCAGAGAAAAAGCAGAATGAGACGGACGATATGGTGTGAACAATTTAAATCGTTATTGTTATTAAAATTTAAACAAATGAGGTTATGTTTCCTTAGAGGTGCCATCCCTACCAAGGGCCTTTCGAACTTTTTAACGCGACATGACCTTGTAACTATTTTTAAATCCAAACGCTTGTCGTTTATAAGTGCGAAAGAGATAGATATATTGCATTTTATTAATCTCGTAGCTTTTAATTAATTCACAAGGCAGGGTCACTTTAGTTATTACTATTTTTTATATTTGGATTATTAATTAAATTATTATTAGTGACTGAATGAATGAATTGATTAATTACTAATTGATTGATCAGTTTGGCACTCAAGTCTGAGCTAGCCTGCTAAATGAATGATATATGTTGGATGTATTTCTAATCACTAACATAGTTTAGTTTATTCATCCCACTAAAATAAAATATACATGGTTGTCACTTTTTATTGCTCTCGTAAACCGGGTTAAACTGGGGAAAAATGGTATATTTCAAAGCCCAATCTAAGGAAATTTTGAAAACCAAAATATCAGGTCCTGTTTCCGAGATATTCAATAAAAAACAAATTAGTTCCATTTATTTATTCCACTAGAGAGAGTTTATTTTCAAAAACTCGTTCCATGTTTTTTGTTTTATATAAAATTGCGAATATGATAACGTATTTACTTTTTTATCTTACTTTTAGTAAACTTTTTCTATTGAGTATGGACTAGTGTTATTCTGACAGATATTTTAATGCATGTTCAATTTTCAATATAATGATGTAGCAAAATATTATGATTAGTCAACATTTCGGAAGATTTAAACATCATCAGGCAAGTAAGAACCTATATTATCGATTTTAGAAATTATGAATATTACAATGGAACATTTTTTATCTACAGTACAATATATGGTGAAATTACATGGTTAAAAATATAAAACTAAATAATTTTTCAAATAAATTATTGTCATCATTAATAAATACAATTAACTATTTTTAAAATGTAGTTGCGTTTTTCAAATCATTTAAAATACAGGTCCGTACTAGTAAGCAAACTTACCTGATTTTCAAATCTTCCGAAATGGTGACTAATCATAATATTAGGTTACATTATTGTATTCAGAATTGAAGATGCATTAAAACGATATGTCGAAATAATACTAGTTCGTATCTAAATAAAGAAGTTGATGATGCAGTAGATTAAAGAAATGAAACTAATTTATTTTCTATCGAATACCTCGGAAACCGTCCCTGATAAATAGTTTTTTAAAAAGTTCTCAGATTGGGCTTCGAAATATACAACTTTTTCCCATTTAGCCAATTTTGTATCATCAACGGTTTGCGAGATAGTAATATATTTCAATTAAAAAGTGACAACCCTGTATATTTAAATTTTAAATTGTATTATTCCTACTCGTATTATGAAATGAATTTTTTGAACCATAGACGTGCGATTGTAAATCAAAGTAAAAAAACAAACTAAATGTACTTGTTGACATCGCTGAATTACAAGTCGAAGTTACAAAACTAATTTTTAAAATTAATTCAAACATTTAAAAAAAAATCACAAATTTACTCTCACCCGTTATAAAAATCATACATCTATTAATTCTATGGCTAATGGCCCATATCTGCGACCATTTATCACGTCCATAAATCTACAAAAGCGCGATACTATGAAATCATATATCAAAAATTTACCTCGATCCTCCGTACTATAGAAATCCACATTTATCTTCATAAAATAATTAGCCTAGCAATCTCCCCGTTTCAGTTTCGGTTTTGTTTTTATTTTTACAGCACGCATGTTCTCTCATGATTAATGGTTCTAATTTTGAAATAATCTAAATAGGGTGCCCCTTATTTCCAAGCCCGTAACTACTGTGACGTAAATAGCCCGACCATTATCGCTTTCGAGCGGCTTTCAGGCAATCATCGTCAAGCTCGTTATTAGTCGTAAGTTTTCGAGTTATTAGCTGAGATTTTCCATGTACCAAGGCACCTTTCTACTACATTTAATTGCACAGGGTGGTCTCCATACAAATTTTAACACCGAATTTTTACTGAGGGAGCATGTTAAGAATACGAATAATACTTTTACACACAATCGGTTAATAATCTGTGGAATAATTCTTTCGAAACAGTCAGGAAGCAACTTATTGCTTACTTCACTTTTGGGGCTAGTGTCACTTCCTTACCCGCAAATGTCACTTACTATATGATTGACTCTCCGCTTCAATAAGATACTTCTCCGCTCGGTATGTAATATACAAAGGCATTACAACTAATAGACCAAATTGTTTACATTTTTGTGGCAAATCATTATTCCCATCAGATTCTCGTTTATTGCGTCTTTGCCGGTTTTTCAGTCTGTAAAAATTATTTGGAGAAATTACTTTTGAAAAATAAAATTTGATGTATGCTATAACTATAATTTTATATTATATAAATAAAAATATGTTTTTAATCAAATTATTCCTTAACGTTTTAATATAAGCTAAATTTTCTATTAAAAATCAATATTAATCTAAACAAAATATTAGGGTTGTAAAGAACTCCGTAATTACGGCAACGCTGAATATCTTATTTTACGAATTCACAACTTTTACGAATAAAATGTAGTTACCGTAACCAGCCGCAACGTTGCCAATCGGGTCTAACAGCTATTTTGTATTTCTGACAGTTTCTGTGTGACTTATTGATTTATTCATTTATAAAAATACTATTTTTGTGAACTTTTGTGAGAAATATAAAGAATTATGGTACATGCATGTGTAGTATTCAATAAGGTAGATCATTTAAATCGAAATTTATCTTTTCATCGGTAAGTATTTTTAGGTTAAGATATGCTGCTTTCAATTGAACCAGTGGAGTAGGGTACGCGTCTTAAGACTGTTTTGACTATAGAATTTCTTGTACAAGATTTGATACAATTTCTTATAGAATTTAAATTCTATAGGATCACATAGTAAATTGTTTGAAAAATGATTATCCAACCTAATTTTTCAGACAATTTACTGCAGGTTTATATACAATTTAAATTGTACAAGAATTTAAATCAAAAACTTGCGTAGTCTAAAACAGTCTTAAAACAGTTTTTAAAGTGATATTCCTTTTATAAATTAGTAAATTATTCTTATATCAATATATAATTAATGAATAGTGGCAAAGAAAATTTAACGTAAAATGTAGAATACCATAAAAATTATTTACCTACTAGGCACCTATACATATTGTTTAATATTCTATTTAGGTTTCCGCAAGATCCTGAGAAAAGAAAACTTTCATTTTCTCTAGTAGGATCCTTGAAAATCAGCCCCTTCGTAAAAACCCAGAGTTGTGTTCAGAACACTTTTTTCCTGAAGATGTTTTGATACGTGCAAATGTTGCTAAATATATCAGAAAAGATGCAAACCCCAGACGGTGTGAGGGGACGGTGTGAGGGGACGGTGTGAGGGGACGGTGCGAGGTGATGACTCCAATAGGTAAAAATACAAAATATTAATTTTTTGTTTACCTCTAAACATTATTTATTACCTATATGTATGTATATGTAATGTATGGGTTTTTATTTCTGATTCAACTGTTTTTGGAACACCACCTGCTGCAAAAAAACATTTCAGTAAGTAACAACACTAATAAAAAAATAATATAAAAAATAATATAAAAAAATTAAATGAAATTTTAGTTAATAAAATTAAGGTATTTAATATATTTAAGGAGGTCCTTTCGCCACCCCTTTCGCCACCAATGTTAAATAAAAAATATTAGATTATGACTAAAATTAATTGTTTTCTAATAGTTGAAGTCCTTATTTATCTAATAGTGAACTTTTAACTATACCTTACCGTGCAAATTTTTGAGAATTTTTTTTAAAAATGTGAGTATTTGTACAGTGTCTTACGAGAAAGTAACCTAGTTCAAAATTTTTTGTGATTTTTTTAATATTAATTTCTCAATAAATTCCACGGTAACCTATATATTTTATTGTAAAAACAAAACCTAAATATTTCAAATACCTTATTTTTAGTTTTTTTCTACTCCATCTAATCAATAAATAATAGTATACTTAATTATAATTCGAAAATTGTTGTTGAAGTCTTACTTTCTCGTAAGACACTGTACAAATACACATTTAAAAAATTTTTTTTTTCTCAAAAATTTGCACGGTAAGGTATAGTTAAAAGTTCAATATTAGATAAATAAGGACTTCAACTATTAGAAAACAATTAATTTTAGTCATAATCTAATATTTTTTATTTAACATTGGTGGCGAAAGGACCTCCTTAAAACGTTATTTTAAAAATTTTTACAGTTTTTGTACAATATTTTTTGCCATACCATGTTTTTTTGTAATTATTAATTAAAAAATTATATATTTTTAGGACAGTGTTTTATTTAGATACCCCTACCTACTTAATGTTAGTTTAAAATTTTAAATAATTTTGGTTAACATCATACCAGGCAAATATATAGTAAATGCCAATAAACTATAAACCCATAAATATTAAAAATCGGAAGGTAACTTGAATTCTCTTGTATTTGCATTTACTTGTACTTGAATTTACCTACATGAAAAAATCATCATAATTATATTACTAAAAAAATATACCTACTTATTTACGTATTTTTTTTAACATACTACTCTGACAATACTGGTAAGTTTAAAACTCTACGCCACTGGCGAGCATATTATGGACACTGTTTACAACGTTGCCAGCCGGTTCTAAGAGATCTGTCTTTCTCTCTTCCACTCACTAACAATTTTAAAACAATAACAGTCCGCAATTGTATGGGATTTATGAATTAAACATTTTGTCTCTATGTTGTAATGTCTTTGGTAATATACTATACAACGCACAGACCAAAGGCAACTTTTATTATGAGAATATAGCTGTTGATAATTGTTTAAATTTCATAACATAATCTTATATTTAAACATAACATTTGGCAAACCGGCCCTAGTAAACCCATTTGTGTAAAACCCACACATTCATATGCATATTATCTATCCTACAAATAACAATCTCATCTCGCTCGAGATACAGTACAAGCTAAATATATTGTCTTCAAAACCTGAGAAACATCACGTAGGCACCGGTAAAATCCAAAACCAAACCACATTCCAACATATACTCAATCTCTTACATAGTAGCATTTCTCTTTCCCTCTAAACGAAAGTAAAAAATATTTTTAATGAATTTTCACGTGCTAATGTAATGTTCGCCAGTTAGGACACGACCTCGACACACAAGAACTAACAACAAGCGTCCATCGCCTGCCACAGCACATTGCCGCTCACACTTTCAATAGTCGACATGTTTCGATACACTCCAGTTTCAAATGTTCAATAATACATATTGCTTCACAATCTCGAAATCGCCTTAAAATAAGGGGATTTCTGCGAAATCGCCGATATCATACGAATTTTTGGTGAAATACGGGTAGGTTTTGACCTTAGTGGTTTACTCCTCTTATACATAATTTCGTTTCTCGCTTATCATCACTCCAGCAAAGACGCGCATCTTGTTAATAAGGCTTTACCGTCAAATATTTTAGTCCGTCAGATAGTGACGGGTTTAGGTGCCCCATTTTTGAAGAGGGTTGAAAAGTACATCGATTGTAAGTAGAATAAGTAGAATGAAAGGAAATTTACGATTGGCTGCTGGGGATAACACATGGAAAATTCGATTTTCCCTAACAAAAACGAAAGGTTATTTGTTGCCCATTTTTTCACACAAGCCGTTTTCACTATATGATTAATAAATAGAACTAGGCTTCGGAAAACCAAAGGCTTTAATGTTGCAAGTGGCTAAAAGGTTGAAATAATTTTCCATGTGTTATCCCCAAGAGCCACTCGTAAATTTTCTTTTATTCTACTCAGCATCGATGTACTTTTCAACCCTCTTCGAGGCTTGTATGCGAAAATGGGGCACCTAAATCGGTCACTATCTGACGGTCTATTTAACAGGTGACTTGTTTGGGGGTCAATATTTTCACTTTTAAAATTACACAATTTTTATTATCGTCCGTAGAGCATGAGATTGAATTTTCTACAAAAAGAAATAGGTTTTCGTGTAAACATGTAAATAATTTATGTTCTCAGTTTTTCGAAAAATTGAATAGTGTGTGTGCAATTTGCAAGTATTTTTATTTATGGAAAGCGAGTTTCCTTCTCAATGTAGAATACAGATCCAACAGTACGCTTATTTCCAAACCCTATACGGTGAACGCAACCGATTGCGATAACAGCCTAGGAAATGGAGACGCATCTAAAACGCTCCCCCTTGGCTCCCGAAGTAAATATATTTGTGGTAATCACAGACATTTCTGTTATTTGATTTCTGTTATGTGAGACTTTTCATTGTAATTTGAGCTGTGTCCAGGCCGTTAAAGTCTATACCGGTCGGCGTAGCCAGGTATGGGTTGATATTTTTTACAAGAAGGCGTTGCTTCGTCCTTATAGCATTGCGTTTACGGTATAGGGAATGGAGGGTTTTAGATGCATCACCATTTCCTAACCTGTCATCGCAATCGATTGCGTTCACGGTATAGGGAATGGAAATATGCCACCAGTACCAGGTTCACCTAATATTTTAATTGCAGAATCATTCTGCCAATTAAACAATAATCTTCTATGAAAGACATATTTAAAATCATGATTGCATTTTATGTATTTATAGGTATAGTTTGATATTTAATATATTTACACAAAGACACTAATTTATTTTATAATTTAATTTATTTGTACTAAATACAACACTAATTTATTTCTCTTTTACTTATACACTAATTTACATTGACAATATTTATGTGAACAGCACGATATCTTTACTCGAAATGCACTCAAAATGTAAAATTGAGTCTATTTATATTATGTGGTTTCTCGAACATTCCAGACGTTCTACAACTAAGAATCGGTACCTCCTAGTACATAGACGAAGCCCCCATTTTCTAAACAGGTGTATCCACCATAATCGATGTCTCTAGGTGCTTCGTCATCATTCTAGTGCATTCTAGGTGGATAACGATTTACGTCGACTGACGGTGACCATGGGCGGGTTATAGGGGTTTCTACCGAAAGGGACTTAAGGGATTAGAGCGACACCGAACTGGTCAAAAATGGCTCGCATGACAGTATTCTTAGTATAACACGTTTCTATTATCTTAACAATTCTTAGTAATTTTCGTAAATATATCTACTGCGATAATAATTATTAAAATTATCAATGTTGGCAAAAATTCAAAATAAGATTCGAGAACATTTAAAAATAACGCGCGATTTTATCCAAAATATATCAACAAAACAAACATGGAATGTTTACAGTACTGAAGAATAAATAAATACTTTAGAAGGGTATATGGTGTGCTCACACTCTGTAATAGTAGAAAATGAAAGATCCCAAGGCTAAAATACGTGCCCCAAACAACCATTTGTTGTTGAGGAATTCTCCCCGAAGTTGTTTAATCTATTGCCTTTTCTGGTGCACTTTGCTTTTAGACGTGGCAAAGGTTTTTAAGGTTTTGCCAGCAGACTTTGAAGTTGTTAATCAACACACTTGTTGATCAACTTGTTGGTTCCTAATGTTCCATTCTCAATTATGTTTTTTGACGAGTATTAATCAAATTTTTTTTTCTATAATTTGTACTACTAGCTAATCTTTTCAATATCCTGATGGTGGGTTAAGCACCGAAACCGCTTGACTTAATTTTAATAAATGAAGGGAATTAATATAATTCCCCCTTCTACACACTTTAAATACTAAAATCTTTCATTTTCTCCAAATATATAGTTAATTATAGTTTAGAGTGAAAAAGTACAGGATGTTTCATGTGACAATCTCTATAATATAAGTTATTTAAAGTGGAGACATTTTAATTTGAATAAAAATAAATACTTCTTCACAATTATTTTAATTAATCAATTAGTTTGTTGTTTCACAAAATGACACCAAAACCAAAGTGTTAAAAATAATTGTTTATCCCTGCTGTTTTTTTTTGATACATTATAATGCCTTTTGTGGTATTAGCCAAAGGAGTAGTTGTTTTCTGGGGGAAAACGGTCGCTCGTATTATTTTGTGACGCATGGCTTTGAAATTTCCTTGTCTTCCTTTATTTTAAGTCTTGGTCACGTTTGAGTTTGGTTCAATAGAAAATAGAAAATATACATAATTTAATTGTTCTTAAAATATGAAAGATAAATATTTTTTTTATAAAGGTTAGTAAATATTTCAGTTACTGACTGAATAAAATGTTATGATCCATTATTAAATTCCTCCTTTAATGTTAACATTTAACTAAATTTACATTTCAATAATAAGTTTTAGAGGTACTTGAACTGAAATAACGACATCGTGAGAATTCTAGTGTTTTATTGTCAAAAGCTGAATGTTTTTTTGCACTAAGGTATTATATAAAGAACAACATTGTTCTTGAACTATAATAACCATTTCTCTGCCTTTCGTAAACTAGACAATAAAACTGAAAACAATGGTATGAACGTTAAAAGATGAAATATTAATTAAACAACCGGGATATCAACGTGTTCTTGAAATGTTGAATTCTTGTTTCTTATAGGGCGACGCATAAAGAATGCTTACAGAAGTTGCATATTAACTGGATTTTCTTGGACAGGAAATGATGAGGAAATGCAGACGAAAGATTCTTTTTAATAGCTACCGAATCAGTTACTTCCAAAAGTGACCAAGGAGGGGTAAATAATAATGAAAACTTCGACAATAGAATTGATGTGAGCACTCAACAAATAATTATAAATATGTATTCTTAATTAGTAAAAGAAAAAAATGGATCCAGACAGAGTAATTAGTAGAATACGATAATTGACAAAAGTTTCCAAAAGCACTAGAAGAATTATTTCTAGGAAGGTAGTTGTAACACAAAAAAAAAGAGTGCAACTATCTTAGGTAAAAATGAATAATGTTTTAAGAAAATATATTCAAAAATATTCAATTGTACAGTATCAACATTGTACCAGGTCTCAATGATATTTTAGAAAAAGTAAAGGACATTCCAGGCTTCCCAGATAAAACTTGTACCGCCACTCACAAGGTTTTACATTCTTTAGGTTTCCGAAACAGAAAACTCGATAAACGGCAGAGTTATGGAATAAAAAGAAAAGAGGACGAATCAAAAAATAATACAAAAAGAAAAAGAGAGACCAAGCAAAAAATGGATATACAAAAAATAACATTCGGAAAAACTGTTTATGGGGATTTCTATCAAGAGGTTTAGTTCGAGTTACATCTAAAGAAGTTTCTGGAGATTTAAGTTTATGAAGATTTATACCTAAGAGTTTGGTGCTATCTGAAGAACTTCGTTCAAGTCCCTTTGAAGAAGGCCTACGCAAATCTCTCCTTATATACTACCTCCTGTTAAACAGATAAGATAATTTGGAAAAGATGTTAAACTTCAAACCCGATTTTCTCAAAACTAAATAAAATGCACTTATACCTCTTGGCTTATAGACGCCTCATATAATATCTTAATGGTTAGTGATTTTCTATATTTTTATCACTAATCTATAGTCAAGTATAATAAGTTTTAACAAGTATCACATTACAAAGGTTTGATCAAGCAAATTTTTCCACAAGACTCAGTTATGGAGGAGGATCGGTAATGGTTTGGGGCGGCATAAGCATGGAAGCTCGTACTGATTTAGTCATTGTTGGCGGCGAAGCAATGACAGCTAACCGATATATTCGTGATGTGCTAGATCCACATGTAATTCCATTTTCACCGTTTATAGGAAACGAATTCATGTTTATGCATGACAACGCTCGACCACATATTGCGAGGATTGTATCTCAATATTTGGACGAAACAGAAATTGAAAGGATGAACTGGCCATCATGTAGTCCAGACCTCAATCCAATTGACCACGTCTGGGACATGATGGGCAGACGAGTTCATAACCGAGTTCTTTCTCCAAGTAATTTAAATTTTTGAGAGATGCTTTGGTCCAAGAATGGGATCAGATTGACCAGATGGAGATTCGACATCTAATAGAGGGTATGCCACGACGCATTGAGGCAGTTAATCGCGCTCGTGGGGGAAATACCCGTTATTAATTTGTAATAATTATTAGTTTATTTGTTGTTTGATTTGTTTATAAAATTATATATTACTCTGCTAAAACTGAATAAAAAAAAATTAAGAATGTTGCATTTTTTTTAAACCGTCACATTTCACAAACAAATTAAGATATCGGGGTAAATAAAAAACAAAATGTTGGAAACAAATCAGTCTTCTTGATAAAGTTAATTGTGTGCAGATCTACTAGCAGAATTAACCTACAGGGTGTGTCAAACGTAGAGGAAAAAATTGTTTTCTCTTCTCCCCTGTATATGCGGCGAGTACTAAATTACTTTTAGATGTCCGAATAATAATCTTGAGATACAAAACTACAGTATTTTATATATAAACGTTGCTAAAAAATTCAAATAAATCAGCCTCCGCATTTGAAAGTTAGAGCATTTTTAAATAAATCATTATTTTTGAATGGATCGAATTTTAAGTCGGTGGGTGTAGTAATTCCACAAGAAAAGTCTAATGACTAGAAATCCGGGCTTAGTTAATGACCGTGGAAATCAAGACAACTAATAGTATGGACTAATTAGTTACAATTAAAAAAAAATTGACTTATGGTCATCGAAGATCAACATGAATTCATAAAAGGGCACAAAATTAACTGACCACCACTTCTTGTGCCATAAATTTTTGAAATTTTTATTAATTATCCCACGTCAGTATAAATACACTACGCCAGATTCAGAATGGACGTTTTTATGTAGTTGATTTTAAGTGCTTTTACCTGCCAGGTATAATCGAACACAGATTTCGGCTCCGACTAACAAAAGGCCAAAGAATTCCGGCAGAGTAAAAAAGGAAGAAAACAGTAAGAGAATAAGAAGAAATCGTAAGCCCCTCTTCGATCTTGATTACAGATGTTGTGTTAAGAGTGGATAAATATCTTTAAAAAAAGACTCGGAACACCTTCAGCGGTCTCACTTTTTTCTTTCGTCAAAAAATTTTACTTAATCAGGCTAAAAATATCTGGATATGATAGCGAATCTAAAAAAATATCTACTCTTCAGTTTTATGATCTTGATACTAATATCTGATTTTTAATTAGTGAGGTAGGTATTGTAATAAATTCCTGATTAAACCATACATGTTACACTTTGCTGATTTCTATAATTTTTGGCCCTTTGTTTGTGCCTTCTTCAGTACTAGTTTTATTTCATATTAATATTATTTAGTGAATCATTATTATTTAATTTTTTATTAATGCTTTACTTAGCATTGCAAAGTTTATTTATTTAAAATGTTAATTTATTTACACTAAGACACTAATTTATTTTATAACTTAATTTATTTGTACTAAATACAACGCTATTTTATATACTTTTTGCTAATACACAATTCAACAGTAAAACAGCCTATTTATACTCATAAGTAGTTTCTAGAATGATTTAGACCGGCTATATTCAATCTTTTTTTTTTCTTCGGACCACACTGTTTTTTGGGTTCATTAATTTAAAATTAGTTTTACATTTACTTTACATGTAATAAATAAAACACAAAACCTAAATATATCTAATAGTTTATTTAAAAATTGGCGTGATATTTAACGCTGAGACCGATGAAGCATCTCGCTCAAGATTTTAAAAACATAGAAACTCATAGTTTTAAAAAGCTCCTTCCTAATAATAGTGTTTAAGGCCACACATAAAAGCTTGGCGGGTCGCAGGTTGAGTATGGTTGGTCTAGAAAGTTCTTAGTTTAAGAATAAACGCACTAGAGGCTTCCACCATTTTCTAGACTGCATCCACCAGAATAGATGTCACGGATCCAGTGTTTCCTAGAATTATTCCCTTCGACTTTAGTCTAGAGAATAAAGGATAGCAGCAATTTAAGTTGCAGAACGTAGTATAGGTTTAAATTAAATATAATATAAATATATTTCTTTTTAATAGATGATTTTCAAGTTATTTGTACGTAGTTTTATGTTTTTTGTTTTATTATCCAAGTTGACAACTTTGAGTTTGAATATCAACTCCTTTTTTTATAAATAACGTAGATATAGGCAACACATTATACACTACTTACGACAAACTTTCAGATATTTCTATTTCTTAAAATAATATGATCGTAGAAAAAATCTTGTGTGCATTTTGAGTGCCGAACTTTTCGCTTTTAATACTCAAATAGCTATTTTTATTCAAAATTTAATCTATGAAGTGTGTATATAAGATGGAGGCTACAAAAGGTCCAAATAAGACAGAGGGACTTCAAGGGATTAAAGCAGGATCGGACTGGTGGAGAATGCTCGCATGACATTAATTATCTGGCCGACAAGATTTTTGTAACACAGGTCATACTTTTATTTTTAAAATGAAAATACCCTTCTAATAATAGAAAAAATATTCCTAAAGCCCTAACACGTACCACTTTTCACTAGCTTAATAAGACCATTTTAAATTAGCAGGTAGTCATGCTTACGAGGGCGCGGTTAAAATGGATGCATTTTATAACATAAAATTTACCTAAACTGTATTGGTTACTATATTAGATATAAAGCAACATTAAACATCAGTCTTCTGTTGAGTTTCGAAACGAGTGGTTCTCTGTGTATAGATGAAAGTGTTTTTATGGACGAAAATGTCGAGTCAAACGCGCCGCAGTTGCAAAATTTCTCCTGACAAATTTTGTTATATTTTTGGAGAATTTATGGTGAAATCACAAGCCAGGCCATTGTCTGAAAATGTAAAAAAGCCTACTTCAAATATTTGGGTGTTTTAATTGGAGATCAAGAGAAGCAGTTGGCTCCCCATATGTGCTGTGTTAGTTGTAGCGTGTCAATGGTACAGTGGATGAAGGGGAAGAGAAAAAGCATGCCATTTGCAGTTCCAATGGTATGGCGAGAACCCACTAATCATTTGGACGATTACTATTTTTGCTTGGCAAAGACTGAAGGTTATTCCAAAAAGGAAAAGCACAAGATCGACTATCCAAATTTGCAGTTTGCCATACGACCTGTTCCTCATAATGCAGATTTACCAGTGCCGATTGCGCCTTTAGATCCATAAAGTATTATTTTGGAAGATACTGGAGACAACGCATCATCAGGCAGCTCCGAGGGACAATGTACCGACCCTATTTGATTGTTCAAAATGAGTTAAATGATCTAGTACGCGATTTGGGACTATCAAAGCAACAATCACGACTTCTTGGCCAAAGAAAGGAAAAGGAAAGGTTATGTTTTCTGCATTCTACAGTATCAAAAATTCGTTGTGTGCGTGTACTGATATCGATAGTTTAATGCAGGAGCTTGATATTGAGTATTCTCCCAGTGAGTGGTGCTTATTTATAGACTCGTCTAAATACAGTTTAAAAGCTGTGTTATTGCATAATGGAAATTTATAACCCTCTATACCTGTGGCCCATTCAGTGACGATGAAAGAAACTTATGAAAATATGCGCACGCTTTTAGATAAAATCAACTACTACAGGTACAAATGGCAGATATGTGGAGACTTAAAAGTTATAGGAATTTAAGTGGGACTTCAGAGAGGATTTACAAAATATTGCTGTTTCCTCTGTTTATGGGACAGCATTATTTAACAAAAATTTGGCCAGAAAGAAGTGAGTTTCAACCGGGATCTCAATATGTTAAGTTTAGACCTCTTGTAGACCTCTTGTAGACCCCAAAAATGTCCTTCTGCCTCCTCTTCACATTAAACTAGGGCTAATGAAAAACTTTGTGAAGGCTATGAATAAAGTCGCTAATGGATTCAAATACATAAGACAAGTCTTTCCCAAGTTAAGTGATGCCAAATTAAAGGAAGGCATTTTTATTGGGCCACAAATCAGAAAATTGCTGGACGATGTTAATTTTACAGAGAAGCTTACCAGGAGCATGGAACTCATTTGTTAGTGTAGTAAGAGAATTTTTGGGCATCAATATGGATGCAAACTACCAACAGTTAGTTAATGAACTATTAAATTCCTACAAATCGCTTAGTGCCCGAATGTCATTAAAAATTCACTTCCTCCATTCCCATCTGTCATTTTTTTCTGAAAATTTGGGAGCTGTCAGTGACGAACAGAGTGAAAGGTTTTCGATGTTTGTATTTTTCTTAGAAATAAAGTTTGTATAAAAAATTCTTAAACTAGTTTTTCAATAGATATTAAGTATTGTAACATTAAATGTGGTTCTATAAATGTAACAAGAAAATCTTACGTGTTACGACTTTTTTTTCTCATTTTCGTATTTGGATAGGTCCATTCTACCACAATATGCTATTCAGCTTTGTGTTACAACAAAAAAATATTTTTTTGTCTGTTAGTGTTATTGACTTCAAGGAATTAAAGCAGGATCGAACTGGTCGAGAATGGTTCGCATGACATTAATTATTGTTTTTTATATATAACAGTGGATTATCAATAAAACAGTAAAAAACAATTCATTGTCAGTTACAATGTGGTTACTATGTGCCTCTTGTGTTGTAATGGATGCTATTTATCAAGCGGGATCAGTGCCGACAAAGGGGGGGGGGGATAGCCGGGACTAATTCCCGGGGCCCGGGCCCAAGTGGGGGCCCAGCAGCGGTATAAGGGGGGTTCGGCAACTTTGTCGAGGGCGTTCTTTACGCCTTCAGAAGTTTGGCACAAGAGGGGGGAAGTTTTTGCTTGGAGACCTTTTTCTTTTAAAGAGATTCAGGATAAAGGAGAAGTTTTTATAGATTTTTTTTTTTTAGAGAAATTGAAGTAAAGAGGAGGAGAAGGTTTAGCTTGAAGACCTTTTTTTTAAAGAAATTGAAGTAAAGAGAAGATTTACCTTGAAGACCTTTTTTTCTAGAAAAATTCAAGTAAAGAGGAGGAGAATTTTTTGCTTGAAGACCTTTCTTTTTAGAAATTTTTTATCAAATTGTCGCGGGGCCCGACCTGGCTCTCGGCGGCCCTGAGCGGGATTCCAATTGGTATCCATCTAATTCGCCAGATTTGTTCCCTAGCGAATGTTTCCGAAACTTACAATGATGTTACGTCAGTTTGACGCCCTTGAAATGCACGAGGGAGCATCTGGGAATTACATTTTCATAACTCGTATAATTTGTTTTTGCGTCTAAAAAACTGAATTTTTGTGTGAAAATCGAATAGATTCAAAATTTATATTCTTTCAGAAAAATCATCATTGTCACACTCCAAAAAAAACCAAACATCCAATCAACGACACCGATTATTATCTTTATTGATTATCGCGTTGTTTTGAATTAGAGCAAACAACTCCATAGTATCATCGATGGCGGCTATAGGGGCGGTCGTAAGTAATATTATTGTCATCGGTAATGTAGTCCCCGAATTGCCGGTAATGACGGTAACGCATCGTATCACCGGCTACCCGACGCAACGGTTGGCCCATCGCTGGTCGTTGCGGTGGCCAGACCATAATACAGCAAGGATTCTAGATCAAAGCAAACCGGACACTATGAGGCAGCGCAAAGTTTAACAATTAATTCCTCATAAATATTTTAAGTTTAATACATAAACAGAGTATTTCAAATGGTAATTA
This sequence comes from Psylliodes chrysocephalus, assembly GCA_927349885.1. Taxonomy (NCBI): domain Eukaryota; kingdom Metazoa; phylum Arthropoda; class Insecta; order Coleoptera; family Chrysomelidae; genus Psylliodes; species Psylliodes chrysocephalus. The sequence continues at coordinate 59,557,687 of OV651816.1, forward strand.
AATAGGGAGGGTTGTAAATAGGATCATGGCATTTGTTATAATTTAATTTAAATCTAAACTTATTTAGAAGATGTTGAGTCGTGTGTACACACTGGGTAATAAGAAATGAATCGAGAGAGTATTTAAAGTGTGTAATATTGAGTTTTATTCAATAAAACTATACAAAATTCGTCTGAGCGCTTTCGGTATCTTAAGCCATCATCAAAGACTCTATAAAAAAAAAAAAAACGGAGCTGTTACAATATAATCAACTCTAACATTACTAAAAAAGAATAAAAAAACTTGTACACTTACTCGTCAAAAAAGAAACTTTAGAAGACACATGAAAAGTAAACTAAATTAATAAGGGACAGCAACAGACCAGTCCCAAGTCTCCACCATAGCTTGCAACTTAGATAATAGAAAAACCACACTGAAATTCGGTAACTGACCCAGTGTAAAATGTGGTTAAAGTTTAACAAATGAAGTGGAGGTTCACCCGACCATGTAGAACAAAACACTCCGGACACTTCGGAGAAAAAGAAACTGCTAGTCTTCCAAATGAAGGCAGCAAGATTTTGCCAATTGCTTCCATGAGGCGAAGGCAAGTTGGGGTACAAAAAATATGCACACGGTTTTTTTAAAAACGTGACCATCTTGACAATGTACCAAAACAGAATGAGTGACAATTGACATTTGACAATGAAGTTGTGTGCTTTTTCCATTTCAGTCAATGTATCTTTAGAAGAATCCAGTCAGACGGTTTAAAAAGAAGGTACGAAACTGATGCAGATTTTGCTTTAAAGCTCCGATTATTGTCGGCCTTAGCATTCGTTCCTACTGCAGACGTAGTGGAGGGAGGCATTTGAAACCATTTGCGAGCAAGCAAGATGTGTTACCTGCAGAAGCCCAGTCAGTAATTGATTATTATGAAGATACCTGGATCGGGCGTCCACAAAGAGATAGACGACGCTTGCCCTTATTTTCACATGATCTGTGGAATTGTTATGATGGTGTACAAGAAAGTTTCCCAAAAACAAACAATTCCATAGAAGCATAGCATCGAGGGTAAGAACAACAGATTTCCGCAGATCATCCACACATTTGGAGATTTATTAGTCATTCAGCTAGAGCAGAGCTTACATGAACTTCAAATTGAACAGTACGTAGGAGGCTTGGAAGGCCCTCCTATACGTAAAAAATACAGAGATTGTGCAGAGCGGATTTCAAGTCTGGTAAATAATTACGATCCTGCGAACACTTATGAATTCTTACGGGGAATCGCACATAATTTATCGTATTAGTATAAAGGAAATACCTACATAAAAAGATCAAATGCATAAATAAATTAAAAAAAAATAAGTAAAAAATCGAAATATATCAGGTGGGTGATTCAGTGGTAGAGTCTCTTCCTGAGGATCCAAGGATCCCGGGTTCGAATCCAACCTTTGGCCGGGATTTTTTTATATAATTTAATTATTTAAAATTAATTCTGACGCCTTAGTAGGATTCCCCTTTCTACCATTCACTGTTGGGTTCTAATTAACAGTGCTGTTTCTAAAGGGGCGCTCAGAAACAGTAACAAAGCCTACACAGAACACGATGCAAAATAACCCTGGTAGTTGAAGCCGATGACACAAAAAAAAATCAAAATAAATTGTAAAAAAAAACAAAAACCAATAAAACGCAAAAAAAAAATTTAAAAAAATAAACAATCTTAAAAATATGACAAATTGATTGTTTTATTCCAAGTTCTAAACACGCCAGCGGTACGCTGCCAGTCCTAAGTCTGGGTAAAGTGTAAAGGGAACATGTAATAAAATATATATTTTATAATAATAAATTAGATTTAAAATTTTACATTTTTCGGTAAATTTTCCATTCGGGCAATTGTTCTTCGAGAAATTGTCCATTCGATCAATTGTATTTCGGGAAATTGTCCATTCGGGCAACTGTTTTCGGGGAATTGTCTTTCGGGAAATTGTTTTCGGGCAATTGTCCTAGATCCAAATTTTAATATTGTTGCAATCCTTAAAAACTGCCGCGACATCATTGGAGATTTTCCCGAGATATGGTAGTGAAAAGTATTTAAAATTAGCAGGAGGTTCGTTAATAGGATTAAAAGCAAGTTGAGACCTTTTCTTGAGTTTGACTTTATTGATAACCACGTTAATAAAGGAAGGATTGTAGTTGTTATTAAAAGCTAATTGTTTTAAAAAGTTGATTTCTTTATTAAAATTATGATTGTATATTGAGAAGACGATGAACAAAACAATTTATGGCTGATAACTTTTGTTGATAAGAGTGATTAGAGTGGATATTAATTAGTTTGAGTAGGTTTCCTGTAGATATCAAATTCGTACAAAATTTTATTAAAATAGCAAAGCCCTTTCGGCATTAAGCCATCTTCAGTGCTATATGCCAAGCAAAAGATGTCCAATAATATCGGTTGTAATTATTTTTTTAAAAATAATTAAATATTGTGGTCTAAGATCCGAAGTAAGATCGACCTTCGCCCATCTATATAACGAATTAGTTTTTTTTCATGAAATAAAATATGTTTATAAATATACCAGCAATTAGGTTGCCTAAGAAAATAAGGTCAAGACTATTTATTTTCTTAAAGTAAAAAAAACGACACCCTATAAAGTACTCCCCAGATGCTTCGACTATGCCTAAAATCAGTTCACCGCATGGTGGATTAAAGCTTAAGTTTAAAATTTGGTGCTTTTCCATTTTTGAGTTATCTTTAAAATTGTAAATTTGCACTTTTCCTCAAATATCTCGAATACGTCCATTTTAGGGAAATCATGTATACTAACCAAAATCACATCACAAGCAACTTTTATCATGATTCCTATACTTTCCATGTCTGTATAGAGAAAGGAAAGTAAAAAATGCAACCCATTTGCGGTATATTTATAAACATTTTTATTTAATAAAAAAAAACTTTCATCCGTTAAAAAGATGGGTGAAGGTCGACCTTACTTCGGATTCTTTACTATTGGAGGATCTCACCTTGCCTAAATATAGATTTTTAATAAATTGTTTAAAAGTTTTGTATAATTTGCTTAAAGTTTTTGTATAATTTGCTTAAAATTTTAAGTTTTCGACCTTTTATTAAACCATTTCGTCGGAGCAGGTGTAATTAATCTCTTTATAGCCACGGAAATATTTCCAACGTTCAAACTATTCAACTAAGTAGCATATAATCGATTATATTTTTTTAATTTTTTGTTAATACAAGGGTTGTTTATTTGCAAATAATAGAGCGGCAATAAAACAGTAGACATATTTTAAGGAATTTATTGTATGGATTTAGGTTAACTAAATATTATTTTTATTATTTTTAATAGTGACCTTTGATTTGCAGCGCCTTCTATTCCGTCTAAGCAAAACTAAAAAGACATCCCTCATATAGTGAACTATGATTGGTGGATTTCATATCCTAACCTGCGTGGTTGTGAAATTATATTCGTTCAGTTTACTAATATTGTCTACCATTCTATAATTTCTAGAAAAAAATCTACAATATACATATGGACGTAGAAAAAAACGAATGCACTAAATTTTGTACATGGATTAGTATAAAGTGTTAGAGTAGCTTTATTTTTTGAATATGAGTTATTTAAATAGCATCTAACATTAAAATCAGGGGGTTGCAGGAGGGTTGCAATTCCAGTAAAATAATTATATAAAAAAAATCATTTTCGCATGGATGAAACTTGGTGTACACGTTGATATGAACATAAAAATATTAGAAAATATCGTCTTCCACCTGAATTGTACAACAAACTATATCTTCCACCATCATAAATAGGCGTAAAAAAAAATAATAAAAAAAAATATAGTCGCAAAGGTGAAACCAAGTGTGATGCTTATTTTTATAGTAAGCAAAATAAAAATAATAGTCTTCCACCAATAAAACACAACGAAGGTCGTCTTCAAAGCTGAACACATTTGAACATACATTTCTAATAAATCTTATTTGACTATAATTAATTATTTTTCGCAATATAGTCAGGCTTATCCCCTAGATAGAATAACAGGGATATCTGTCGTAGAAAAATTCTTAAAATTTATTTCACATCACGGACTACCACAAAAAATTACTACCGACAGTGCGGAACAGAATTAAAAAATTTCGCTTCAGAAGATTTTTTAAACTACACACACCATATCCAATTACATATCACTACGTGTAATAGTAATTCAAATTCCCCAGTGGTACGGTTTCATTCAAGTCTATTAGAACATTATAGATGTTTACAAAAAGAAAATACACCAGATCGACTAATTAAAAATTCTGTATTTTGTTATAATAATAGTATATATTCAGTGACAAAGTTCACGTCATTTGAAATAATTAAAGGACGTATTTATAATCCAAATCCCTTTGATTTAGACGATGACTTAATAATTTCTAATTATGTAAAAGATCATAAACAAATTAGTAAAAAGATGCATAACAAAATTAAACAACGTAATGAAGAAGTAAAAGAAAATTTAATAAACAAATTAAATGAAAAGAGATCAGAACCAGTTAACTATTCTAATCAAAACTCATGCGATTTGTCAAAACAAAATGAAGAAATAAAAAATTACCAAAATTTAAAAAGGCAAATGTTATTGAAGATAAAGGTATTTTAATAAAAACGGATAAGGGTACTTATCATAAAAGTATTGTTAGAAAATCCATTTTGTTAACTACGCTGTTCCAAGTACAAGTTCTACAAGTCATTTATGTATACCAAAAACAGTACATCTTCTGATTTACAGTTCACTCCTATTAAAAATCTGCTTCCTATTCAGTTAGGAAACGCTAAACTTATATATAGCAAACATAACTTTTTACATTATTTAGATTTAAAAGAAGTAGTTAAACAAGTTAATCATTTTGAATCGATAAAACATAGTATACTCGTAGTTTATGTTAATGCAACTAACCCTATATCTTGTCATAGCTTATCACAAAATATGTTAACAAGAATATCTAATAATTACTCTTCAGAAAAAGATTAATAATTTAATTTCTCATGTAAGACATAAAAGAGCTCTAATAAATGCAATTGGAAAAATAAACAAATGGCTATTTGGAAATCTTGATTCTGATGACGAAGAAAGATATAATAATGCTATCTAAACATTGCAAGTAAATCAAAAAAAATATCAATGAAACAAATCTTCAAATTTCGTTATACAAATCAATCACAATCTTAGGCATAAATCAAGAAAAATTTAAAGTTGATATGGAAAAATTCAAGCAGCTATTTATAATAGAATCGATACACTTGAAAGTTATATTAGTTTTCAGGCCATTATATCACAAATTGATTTAGATTGTCAAAAGGCAATTTCTTTTATAGATAATTTAAAAAATGCCATAACCTTTGCAAAATTAAATACTTTACATATAAGTAATTCTATAGTTTCCAGCTCAGACATAAAAAACATGATAAAATATTTACATAAAATATATAATGTTGATCAAATTCCGAAATTTACAAATTTATTAACGTTCTTAGGAACGCAAGTATCAATTTCAGAATCTAAGTTAATTTTTGCAATACATTTTCCTATTTTTGAAAGTAATACCTTTAAATTTTATCATTTATTCCCAATTATCCAAAATCAAAAAATATATACACCTTTATTCCCCTATTTGGCACGAAAACATCAAGATACACAGTTTGAACAAGAAGAATCTCCATCCATCATTTTTAGTTTATAAATAAGAGTAAAACCTTATTAATTATTACTGTTATTTAAGGTAGCTTTAGTGTAGGCTTCAGTCCAGAGTTGTCTTAAATATCCATTTAAGAATATTTTTAATTAAAAAAAAAATTAAAAATAAAAGTTCCGTTTTGGAATTTGTAACTAGCACGTGCCGCATGTGACGCGCACCTTTGTCAGCTTGGAAGACGACCTTTGTTGTATTGTATCGATGGAAGACTATTATTTTTAGCTTTCTTATTACAAAAATAAGCATCACACTTAATTTCAGCTTTGCGAATATAATTTTTTTTTGCTTATTTAGATGGGTGGAAGACGTACTTTGTCATTTAATTCAGGTGGAAGACGATATTTTATAAACTTTATTTGTTTAAATTAACGTGTACAACAAGTTTCATACATGCGAAAATGATTTTTTTTATAATTTTTTTACTGTAATTGCAACCCTCCTGCAACCCCCTGTCGTAAGACGTTCATATTAGAGTTACATATTACTTGCATAACTCATATAAAAAAAATTAAACTTGAGAAAATGACCCGGAAATTTCTGTCGTTACCTCCCAGTCTATTAGAAGAATATGATCATTTAGTACAAATGTAAGACGGTAGGATTGTTTAGCAAGATTTCTCAAATCGTCAAAAAGATATTTTATGTAGGTATGTAAAATACTTAGTGAAAAAATGGAAAAAAATGGATATCTTTAGAAAATAAAGACTAACAAACAAAATCAGGAAGACAGTATTAAATTATTGAAGTCTATTCTTTCCATGTCTTGAAATAGTCTTAAAAATCCTTCAGTTTGTTTTTTTACTACTTTTATACGACAAATAACAAATTACAATAAATACGGCTGTTAGTTTTACACAATTTAAACAAATGTATAATAAAACCATTGCCATTTTCCCGTTATTTTATGCCTATTTGACAGACATACATCTTTGCAAAACCCTGTAAAATCCACTTTACTTGATCAAGGAACACCGCTAGCCGATAATTGTGATTGATTCAATTTTATAACACAGCACAACATGCCTGGCTGCAATCTTCTGATTGTCGCGTTGTTTGTCATGTGGGACGACAATGGAACAGAGAATAGAGAATCAGTATTTGATTATATTGTTGTGCGTGGTTTAGCTGGTAGAAATAGTTTAAATTAAACGGAACTGTTTATTAATTTTTGTCGAAAAAAAAAATTATCGTGATAATTTTTAAATTTATTACAGACAAACCCAACTAAAATAAAAAAAAAAACAAAAAATGAATTTATACATTAGGGTGCTTCATTTTCAGGGCAATATTTTTTTTTCTCTGTGCTACTGAAAATCTGAAATTTTATAAGAAATAAAAAAATTTGCCGCCGGGTAAAAGGTTCTAAATGCATTAGCGACTTAGCTCATTTAAAAATTCGATTTCCCATTTAAATAACAAAAACAATTTTTTTGTTTCAATTTGATTTTTCGATATTAAAAAAAATTTTTTAGGAAAAACCCGTGTATAGCTTTTGTAGGGCATAAAATCCACTACAATAAGTTTTTTGAGTGAATCCCCTCCGACCAACAGTTTTTGAGTTATAGAGCTAGAAAGATGAATATCCATTATATTTCACATCAAATCTTCTTTAAACTAAAATTTATTATTTTTAAATCTAATAATAACTTAATATAAACATTAGGACGCTACAGTTCTAATTTTCAAATTTTTTAGTTTCATTTCTAACCACTACTCTTGACTTCGTCTATACTTCCATTTATGTAAACAGAAGTTTTTGCTCTTCAATCGTATTGACTAGCATTGATTGTTGGTAATTGTCCTTTAACCACATTGTTTATTTTTCTATTTCTGTCATAAATGTCAGACTCAGTGATTAGACTCATATTTAGCTGAAATGGCTAATAAAAACTCCTGTAAAAACATTTATTTACTTGATTATGAACGTAAATTTTTATCCCAACGTAAGCTACCAAATAATCGGGAAGTTTATTGATGTACAATTATAAATCTCTCGGTAAACCACTCAATCTAAGTTTAAAAATTGTGTAAAACGAAAATCCCTTTGATGCCAGTTCGAAACAGTGTTGCAAAATTAAGAGGTTTATATAAAGAAGATTTGATGTGAAATATAATTAATATTCTTTCTAGCTCTATAACTCAAAAACTGTAGGTTGGAGGGGATTCACTCATACAAACTTTTTGTAGCGAATTTCATGCCCTACAAAAGCTACTCACAGGTTTTTCCTAAAAAAAAATTTTTATATTGAAAAATTAAATTGAAACAAAAAAAATTTTCCTATGTTATTTAAATAGGAAATCGAGTTTTTGAATGAGATAAGTCGCTATTGCATTTAGAAGCTTTCACCCGGCGGCATAATTTTTAATTTTTTTATAAAGTTTCAGATTTTCAGGTAGCACAGAGAAAAAAAAATATTGCCTGAAAATGAAGCACCCTATTATACATATAATTACAAAATAATTACAAGAGTTTCATAAAACAGGTTTTATAATAGTACAACATTCCCAAGCTTTTTAATTTGCCATTGGCAAACTGCCGAAACTTAGCAAAATCGTCATTAAAACATAAACTCTTAAACATAATCAAACAGTCAAATTTTCTTAAATAAATATAATAAAAATCTATGGCATGCAATTCCTGCCATTAAAAAAAAGATATTTTATTAAACTCTAGTACAGTCTGTTCGCTATACTTACGCGGGTTTCGGATTAAAAAATTTATGAGTATTTCCAGGTAATTACCCGAAAGTTTGACCTGTTCTTTGGGGAAATATCAACTGGTTAAATGAAATGAAAAATAATGTACAACTTTTTAATTAAATAATAATGGAGAATCTTTGGTATAATTGAGAGCAGAATTAAACTTCTTCGTTAATGGAGCCTAATGTGGCTATTATAAACCTAATAATAATTGTATATTACACTTCACACAGAAAATATGGTCTATGTATAATAAGAGGGTTATTTAGCTCAAATAAAATATTTTCTAACATAAAAATTTCAATTGAAAAATAAAAAAATTGAACTTGCCAACAAAAATTAAAATCAGTCATTATCATCCAAAATATCATAATGGTCATCATCATCACTGTCATCACCATTAATTATTATTATGATTGGACTTATTTCGTTTATTTTATTTTCACGAGTCCACCAATCTTCTATTAGTTTCTCGCACTTGGATATACAGTTCCGCCACACTTCTGGTGTTGCAATTGAAAGTGCTTTTCGCCAAGTTTCCCGAAATGCGTCGTCACTATAACCATTAGGCCCAATATGGTTGTCATAATATTGTTTTGCTATTGCTATTCCCCATATATATTCGATGGGATTAAACTGGCAATGATACGGTGGCAGACGTAAAACTTGATGACCGTAACTTTCAATAATCTGATCCACAACAAAGGTTTTTGGTTTTGCGTGTATATTTGCCAAGCGTAATAATTCTGATTTTAATATATATTGAGGAAATGGTATATGTTCCTTTGTCAACCATTCTTTAATTTTATCAACAGTCCAAGAATTCGTTGGACTTTTGTTTAATACTTCAGAATGGTAAGGTGCATTGTCTAAAATAATTACGCTGGGCTTACTTAAACCTGGGAGAAGTTTTTCATGCAACCATTTTACAAACATTTCTGTGTTCATATTATCGTGATAGTCACTGGATTTTGATTTAGATGAAAATATTAAATCAGCACCTTCTATAAAACCCGATTTCCCTCCTGCATGTAAAATTATGTGTCGCTTCCCTTCTCCATCGGTATGTTTGATGGACTTTACGTTATCATCTTGCCATATTCTCTTGGTTGCACCCCTAGAAAATATCCATGTTTCGTCTAAATATATAAAATTCGCCCCTTCTTCTTTAAATTTAGAATATTTTCTTAGAAAGTTAATTCTCTTGTGCACGACAGAACTTGCAAAGAATCAATTCAACTGCAATATTTGTAACAAATTTAGTACCTACCCTAATGTTATTTTAATTTAAATCTGACCATTAGGGCAATTTTACCTAATTTCTTGGAAAGAGGCTTATTGGAACTGGTTGTCAATGACTAATTTGCATAATTTTGTTAATCCGAAACGCGCATAAGTATAGCGAACAGACTGTTCTTTGGTATGGTATATTTCAAAACAAGGATGAACACAGATGGCATTATAGACCAAATACGACAACCTTTCTCACCACCACGGATAAATACGGAGTAAATTCTAATAGACCGGGAGGTAACGACAGATAAAATATGAACGTCTTCCGACGCACCCTTACGACAGGGGGTAGCAGGAGGGTTGCAATTACAGTAAAAAAAAATATACAAAAAAAAATCATTTTCGCATGCATGAAACTTGTTGTACACGTTAATTTAAACAAATAAAGTTTATAAAATATCGTCTTCCACCTGAATTTTATGACAAAGTACGTCTTCCACCCATCCAAATAAGCAAAAAAATTAAAAAAAATTATATTCGCAAAGCTGAAATTAAGTGTGATGCTATTTTTGTAATAAGAAAGCTAAAAATAATAGTCTTCCATCGATACAATACAACAAAGGTCGTCTTCCAAGCTGATAAAGGTGCGCGTCACATGCGGCACGTGCTAGTTATAAATTCCAAAACGGAACTTTTATTTTTAAATTTGTTTTAAGTAAAAATACACTTAAATGGATATTTAAAACAACTCTGGACTAAAGCCTACACTAAAGCTACCTCAAATAACAGTAATAATAAGGTTTTACTCCTATTTATAAACTAAAAATGATGGATGGACATTCTTCTTGTTCAAACTGTGTATCTTGATGTTTTCGTGCCAAATAGGGGAATAAAGGTGTATACATTTTTTGGTTTTGGATAATTGGGAATAAGTGATATAGTTCAAAGGTATTACTTTCAAAAATAGGAAAATATATTTATTGCAAAAATTAACTTAGATTCTGAAATTGATACTTGCGTTCCTAAGAACTGATATACGTTAATAAATTTGTAAATTTCAGAATTTAATCAACATTATACATTTTACGTAAATATTTTATCATGTTTTTCATGTCTGAGCTGGAAACTATAAAATTATATAAAGTATTTAATTTTGCAAAGGTTATGGCATTTTCTAAATTATCTATAAAAGAAATTGCCTTTTGACAATCTAAATCAATTTGTGATATAATGGCCTGAAAACTAATATAACTTTCAAGTGTATCGATTCTATTGTAAATAGCTGCTTGAATTTTTTCCATATCAACTTTAAATTTTTCTTGATTTTTGCCTAAGATTGTGATTGATTTATTATAATAATCAACAACGAAATTTGAAAATTTGTTTCATAGATAATATTTTTTTGATTTACTTGCAATGTTTAGATAGCATTATTATATCTTTCTTCGTCATCAGAATCAAGACTTCTAAAAATTTGTTAATTTTTCCAATTGCATTTATTAGAGCTCTTTTATGTCTTACATGAGAAATTAAATCATTAATCTTTTTCTGAGGAGTAATTATTATATATTCTTGTTAACATATTTTGTGATAAGCTATGATAAGATAAAGGGTTAGTTGCATTAACATAAACTATACTGTTTTATCGATTCAAAATGATTAACTTGTTTAACTACTTCTTTTAAATCTAAATAATGTAAACATGTATGTTTGCTATATATAAGTTTAGCGTTTCCTAACTGAATAGAAAGCAGATTTTTAATCGGAGTGATCTGTAAATCTGTTATTTGGTATACATAAATAACTTGTAGAACTTGTACTTGGAACAGCGACGTTTTCAAAATGGATGTATTCTGTAACAATTTTTCTAAATTATTTTTTGGTTTTCTAACAACACTTTTATGATAAGTACCCTTATCCATTTTTATTAAAATACCTTTATCTTCAATAACATTTGCCTTTTTAAATTTTGGTAATTTTTTATTTCTTCATTTTGTTTTGACAAAACATGAGTTTTGATTAGAATAGTTAACTGGTTCAGATCTCTTTTCATTTAATTTGTTTATTAAATTTTCTTTTACTACGTTGTTTAATTTTGTTATACATCTATTTACTAATTTGTTTATGATCTTTTACATAATTAAAAATTATTAGGTCATCGTCTAAATCAAAGGAATTTGGATTATCAATGGGTCCTTTAATTATTTCAAATGGCGTGAACTTTGTCACTGAATATGTATTATTATTATAACAAAATACATAATTTTTAATTAGTCGATCTGGTGTATTTTCTTTTTGTAAACATCTATAATGTTCTAATAGACTTGAATGAAACCGTACCACTGGGGAATTTGAATTACTATGAAAGACCATGAGTTTAGTGTTAGATGCTATTTAAATAACTCATATTCAAAAAATAAAGCTTGCGAAAATGGTTTATTGAAATCTGTCATTACCTGCCGAACTATAAATACTTATACATCTTTATTGAAACGCCGCGACTATAAGTTTAAAGGCACTAGAATAAGGCCGTAGGGGATGAAGAATACTAAAATGTACTAACTGTATATAGTAAGTATATACTATCAACATTCATTGATTATAGGTACGTGTTATATATAAAAATACTACAATTTCTTTGTTATTAGGGGACCCTGAACGAGAAGATCCAGTGAGAATGCACCATCAACATAGGCGTGAATGGAAATGAATGTACTTCAAAGAGTTTTTGTGAAAATAACGCCAGTCACCTTCCTAAGTTCGGAACATCCTGTATATCTCCTATATTTATATATCCTATAGTGGCAATTTAAAATGTTCATAGAGGTTAATCATGAAGAAAGAGGGTAATTAATTTTTGTTACAAAACATGAATATGGAAAGGTTTTTTATTAATATAAAATATAATAATTTCTGTCAGAGATTCAAAATTTATTCCATCATAGGTTTCCATACTGTATTATATTGTTTAAAGTGTCTGATGTTAATTACGGAAATTATGGTGTATATTTTTGTATGCAACTATAGGTTATGGTCGCTGTTTTTGCTAATCTTGGACGTCAAAAGTAGTTTCAATCAAAACGACTTTACTCTCCAAATATTTAATTAATAAACTTAAGTATGCTTGTACAATTTTTCAGAGCAAAATAAAAGATCGATAATTTTATCTCCCAACTTTACGAGACAAGATTAAAAAACTTAAAAGGACGAAAATGATGCTTTATCCAGCTCAACCAACCTCCCATCTAATCATCATCCATTACGTCGCACACGACAGCGACAGCGTATAACGTAATAACCTACCTCATTCCGCGCATCCCCGCGGTCCCCCATTCGAATGTATCGCCCCGGCATCACTTAGTTTATATGCAGTCGGTACCACAAAACAATGCTGAATGCAACGAGCGAGTGTCTCTCGTGTTATGCACGGCCTTAAGACCTAAGAGGATGCTGATGGCGTGTATCATTGTCTGTCTGTTGCCGGGGTGAAACCGAAGCCTCAGACACACGCTGAGAACGCTTGTGATTGAGATAAAAGAATGGCAGTGGCGTCATTTTAATTTGGGCTAGCCGAGAAGAGATGCAAGAATAATACTAGTTGAAATAACAACATTTTAACAACGAACAAGACTAAACAATACTGATGATGCGAACGTTAGATACAAAGCATACATGGAAAAACAACAAGACGCATGTAAATGGTTCAGTCAGTGAAGATACTGGTGATACTGGTACAAATACATAATAAAGAGTTATAATAAATGTAAAGTTTCTTAAATCAGTAGGAGAATCAACCAGTAGGCTACCAATATAGACTACCTATGTTGAACGAATGAAGATGTGATATATCGATGCCTGACAAATGTTGTATATCGTTTGGAGTAAAATGGATTTAAAAGTTGGAGATGCCTATGACGAGCTGTATAATCTGTACTAACTGGTAAACCGTCTCAAGAGGATGTACAATATTTGGCAACTATAAAACTTTCACCTTGAAGGCACCTAGAATCGTACATATGCCATTTTCGACAAAAATGAACATACATCCTATTAACAAAGCAGGTTTATGCAATGTGCTAGAACAAACAATAACAGAGCAGATCCAAATAAGGTCAGACAGCCAGGTGGCCCTTAAGGCCATATCGAGTCAAACAGTGACGTCGAGGACTGCATGGAAGAACCGAGAACACTGGCAGATCGAAATAGAGTAAAACTAGTGTGGTGTCGGGTTATCAAAAAATCATCAAAAAATCATCGAGGGAAATAAAATTGCAAAAAGATGATCAGAAGAAACACCAGAACCATATAAAAATCTTGAGAGTACTAAACAGTGCAGTTTGGGGTTTCTTAAAGACTGGGTTCGAAGAAAATACAACAATTATTGGGAGAATGACCTAAAACAAGCACATACGAAAAACCTTCATAGGAAGGCGATGTTTAAAAATAACAGGAAAACTAATCTCTATGAGTAGGAACCAGTTGAAAACATTAACAGGACCTTTAACTGGCCATGCCCTAGTAAATGTACACCTGAACAAAATAGGCGAGACCTATTGTGTCGACTATCTCACAAGGAACTAGAAGCAGCCAAACATATACTATCATCACTTATGGGGCTATAGCCTGGAGAAACAGAACTAGTTTAGCTACTACGAGAGCTAATATCTCAAAAGTACAAAGACTAGCCTGTTTGCATTACTGGTGCAATGAGAACCTGTCCTACGGCCGCAATGGAAGTGATCTTAAACCTCACCCCTCTACATTTGATGATAGAGAATGTGGCAAAAAGGACACGATATAGAATGATCAGGAACGGAGTTATCAGACGAAAGTCTACTTGCTTCAGGACTAAAGATACCTGGGACATGCCCCAGGATGAAATGCTAAAGAAGTACAGTTTTGTGAAAAACTTCAAAACCACAGAGCTGGGCTGCAAGAAAAAATGGAGCTAAGAATCCATCGCGCCTGCAACCGAAAGACGTGCTATTCAGTGGTATACGGACGGTTCCAAAAATCATAGAAGGAACAGGAATAGGAGTGTATGGGCCGAGAACCAAGCACTCCGAAAGCTTGGGAAAATACCCAAGTATCTTCCAGGCGGAAATTCACGTCATCGAGAAGTGTATCCAGTTTAACATCGAAAGAAACTATCATAGACAAGAGATTATCATCATGTCCGATAGTCAAGCAGCCATCAAAGCGCTGAGCTCTTACGTAATCAGCTCAAAAATGGTCTGGAGATGCCTAGAACAATTGAATGAGCTAGGCGAGAAAAATAGAGTTATTCTCACTTGGGTCCCGGGACATAACGGGGTACAGGGTAACGAGATTGCAGATAGTCTTGCAAGGAAAAGGACTCAAACACCCTTTGTAGGACCTGAGCCGTTCTGCGGTATCAGCAGTAATACAATATTCGGAGAGATTAAAAAAGAATTGGGCAGTAGAAGGACCGATAATTGGAACAATCTCTTGGGGCTGAGACAGGCCAAGATACTTCTGGGTGAATATAACCAGAAAGTGCAGTGAGTGCAGATTCTGTGAGGAGGAGGACGAAACCTCTATTCACATCCTAACTGAATGTGTAGCACTCCAGAATCCAAGGGCAGTATATCTAGGAGGATATCAAATAGAAGAGGGAGATTTACCTAACTTGAAGCCACTTCAAATCCTACACTTTCTTGAGGAAATAGGATTGGAAGGGTCGTTATAGGCATTGAAACATTTCCTTAGTGAATTGGCGATAGAAGAAGGCACAATAGATCTTTTAGGTCGCGGAGTATTAACACCCCATTTTCAACATAACATAACATATACTAGGGCAACTGCGAAACATTGGAACGCAAAAGACAGGCACTTTTTGAACAAGCACAGGGTAATCCAAGAACACAATCGATCAAAGGCCTGTACAAACTTGTACAAGGAACAAAGGCGAGTACTATGAACTATTATGGGGTAAAATGCAATAAACCGTTAGGTTGTAGTGTTTCGAAGAATAATTAGACGAGCACGGGAAAAAAATTAATTTACAAAAAAAGGAAATAGAGATATACCTACGAAGATGGAAGTCTATATTATTATTATTATTATTATTGTCTTATACAACAATATTACATGTAAGTGAATCATGGGAACTTTAAAAAGACATCAACCGGAGATTAATGTTTCCCTAGAAGAATATAAGAGAAACACCAGATAAGAGATTGAGTTAATTAAAGAACTGATTAGGACAAAAATATAACTGGAAAATAGGTCAGCTTGTATGGATAAACAGTAAGAATTTAATCTGAGAATACAATATAAAACAGAAACAGATAAAAAAGGAAAATGCGCCAGGCACTTTCTACATCTCAATCGATTAAATTCTCAGCAGGAGACTTTTTTGGAAGATTTGTGGTTCTTGCATCAATTGTTGTTTAATGGGAAAATGTGTTTCGAAGAGTTCTTCTTTGGTATTTGGAACTTCTTGTTTTGGAGCTATTTTCTTTAAAGTAGAACTTCATGAAGTTTTCTTCAAGTTTTATTTAGAGAAAAAAATGAGCGAAAGTAATAAAAGAAAGTTTGTAAAGAATAATCAAAATTGTCCTTTTGCCACTTAGATAAAATTAAACCAATAAATATAAAATAAATATCTAACAACTAATTTATAGAAAAAACTAACAGACTTCAATGTTTTCAACTGGATGGGTAAAATTAATTTCTTATGCAATTGAATACATTTTATTTGGCATAGAAAAAAAGTAAGGGATTAAATTGAGTACTTTAGAGTGATAATTTAATAACTGAACTCGTAGATGTCAGAAGATCGGATTTTCTGGAGGTATCTGGAGGTATCTGTAATATGTAAAAAAAATCACTATAAAATTTTGTAATGTTTTAATTATACAAGTTTAAGTGTATGGGTCATCTAAATTAAATAAATCAAAAAACTAAGGACACAATCTTTCTTCGTGACCCTTCGAGACTTATACGATCCTTCAAATCAAACCCTTTCGTCAATACGAATCGTCACTATAAACATCCATGAACGTATATTATTTGTTAGATCGAATTTAAAATGATACGCCACTGCCATATCGACTATAATTCTTCTCCTAAAATATAATACGTTCGGAGAGTTCGAAATACATCAAACACACTCTGACTTGGATCCTTTGTAATTTGTAATTGACTTTTGTTGTTGATTAGCCCTTAGCTCCGTATTGCCATTATACGGGGCTTCTAACAATTCAATTTCTACCATTTTGAATTTTAAAATTAAATGTTCATTTTCGTATATCATTTACATTTATTCATTAATAATGGCTTCATTAGTCAATATTATTATATTTCATAATTTTAATTCTAATTCATTCATTCATAATAACTGAATATTTCCTTTATTTTTACTTTTAAATGGCATAAAAAAATAGGTCATCACGACTCCACGACTACTGTTTAAAATAATCAATGTTGCTGTATTAGAACTTAATGGTAGTTTCAAAAATGACAATCATAAAATATTAAGAAAATTCGATTCAAGCTTCTTAATATTTCAACTCAAATGAACCCATGAAAGAATCATTATACACATTAATCACTTTAAGAGAAAATAATTTAGTGAAGCATATTAAATTTCTTTTCAAATTGTATTCGAAGAATGTAAGGTAGATTTACTTTAAAGCTACCATTGGGGAAGGCGAGACCGACTTCATGCGCGAAGCGATAGCGAAAGATACCGAAAACGGTTTCTTCACGTCTGAACATAATATGTAATTATATATTATATGAAACACACTTGGAACGGCGCGACAGACGACACCACTTGTAGTACGGTAGGATTTGCCGCTTGCTGCCTATCGTCTCTCTTGGTCGCGCGTTGTAGCATAAAGGTACCATTTCGGTAGGCGCGTCAGGAGACAGAAGACCACCGAGGCGAATGTTACGCTCCGTTCATTTGGGAAGCAAGGAGACGGGTGGCGCGACACCCGCAGATCCACTGTTTTTGTCTCTAGCAAATTTTGTTCTTAATTTATTAAGTTTGCCTCATTCTTCAGCAAATGGTCAAAGAATATTTTCTCTAGTAAATTTGCTGAAGTAAAAGCAGCGTAATAAGCATCCACTACTGTAGGTTGGCTCCATAAAAAAAACATCAAGATAATCATTATGTTTTTATTTAAAATGAAACAAAGAATTAATAGGGCATCATAAAAAGAACATGCATGCCAAACACAACGATCACCTTCAAATACAAGCGAGTGTGACACGCAGCAAACGCTTTGCCCGGAGACAGATCCACAGTGTCGTCAAGAAGTGTCGCGCCGTGCGAAATGTGTTTCATATAATTGTTTGTATTTCAGACGTGAAGAGACAGTTCTCGGTAGCGTCTGTTGTCGTCTGTCGCGTCGGCTGTCGTCTGTCGCGTCGGCTGTCGTCTGTCGCGCCTACCGAAATGGTACCTTAAGGCTAATGATTGTATAGGGTTGCCAGACGCCCCGCTTTAGACGTG
The DNA here is from genome assembly GCA_927349885.1 of Psylliodes chrysocephalus. Lineage (NCBI taxonomy): Eukaryota > Metazoa > Arthropoda > Insecta > Coleoptera > Chrysomelidae > Psylliodes > Psylliodes chrysocephalus. The sequence goes on from OV651816.1 coordinate 59,575,827, forward strand.
ATTACCACGCTATTCCGCTTGCTGTCATGCACCACGCTAAAGTACCCAATTGTCCCGCTTTTTAGATTCAAATTTATAAAATACAATTTTTCATTTACCTGCGCTGATTTTACAAAATAACTTCTTTCAAAGGATGAAGAAATGAAAAAAATAAAAACATCTGAGAAGTATTTTTAAAATCATAGTATCTATTTAATAGTAAAAGAGCCCACTGCATAATGTTAGGTCGATCACTAGTATGGCTAAATTTTTATGGAAACATGTGCAATAGTATTCCGTCGATAGCCACACAAATATCGTTTGCATTTTAAGTTATAAAAAAATTGTTACCAATTTAAAAAATGTGCCAACCTCTAGTCAATGCGTTTTTGGAAAATTCTGAATCCGATCAATAGATAATAATTAAATTTAATTTTCTATACCCGGCTGCCGACTATCATCCTTTTCGTTAAGGGTGGCTGATGGAATTGAAAATGTCAATATCGACGTTGTTAGGGTTGCGTACCCGAAGGGTAACCAACAGGACACTATTACTAAGCCTCCGCTGTCCGTCCGTCTGTCAGCGGACTGTATCTCATGATATGTAATAGGCAGACAGTTGAAATTTTTATAGAATGTGTATTTCTGTTGCCGCTATAACAACAAATAATAAAAATAAAAATTAAAAATCAAAGGGGGCTCTCCTACTAGAAACGTCAATAATAGAATAATTGCATTATTTTCAATACCCCATTTACAATTGTCAGAAAATACTGACTATTATTATCTTTATCCCTTTCTGACAATTCCAGAGTTTCTTATTTTCCAATATCATTATTCTCTAATAAATAATAAATCAATAACACCAAGACGTTTAATTCATCTTTTTTTTATCATGGAAAGTAATTAAATAAGAGTAAAATATTTTTAAATTACTGTTTTTCTTTAGAGTTTTTGTTAACACAAAGTTTGTATAAACAGTTCATCATTCAGGTCTTTTTCCCGCTTTCATTTATCTTAATCTTTGTAAGCTTTTAAACTTGTAGGAATTCTCAGGGATTCGAAATTACCCAGAACTTTCTCGCCCCGAATGAGGGTAAGCAGTGGAAAATCGGCAAATAGACATCGTTGGTACATAGTTAAAAAGAAAAAAACAACTTTAGGTTTTCTCTATTAACGGAATTATGTGTGTTCAACAAAATTTATGGCCGACTATATTATATCATGAAAATAAACGCGAATATAAATAGTTTTACAATGAGCTTATTTTAAAACATTTTACTTTTAAATATTTAAAAAATAACAAGATCTATTACTAAATTAGTTTCCTAGAAAAACGCGCTTATAGATTTATTAAAATATGATTATAAGGCAAGACTTTCGAAAATGTGGTCGCTAAAGCATGAATTTATAAATTCAGGATAACTTCATTAAATTGATAAATAATCGTCCCTTTACATAAGTACCAATCAACAAGTGGAAGAGCATTTAGGCCATTAAAATAAAACAAAAAAATAATAAGAAAAGGAAATAAATTCCAATTCTCAAATGTAATTTAAAAATAAAATGAAAGGAAAAATCTGCTCTTTTCGAACTAATGAAAGTATTAACATGGAACTCATACCTAGAAAATATATTCAAAAAAGCATACATTGCTTATGAACAATGCAGCCGAACCGTGAGGCGAATATGGGGTATCTTCCCCAGATTCGTAACTTGGGCTTACACGGTCGTCATAAGACCTATGTTAGTGCAGTTGTCTGGGTACTGAAAACCCAACAATTGACATCTATCGCAAACTAGAACAAATTCAAAGAAAAGCATGTCCCAACATAACAAGAACCATGAAAACCACAGCTACCAGAGCCATGCAAGTCATTCTTGGAGGTTGCTCTGATGGCAATGACACGACTGCACAGTTGGAATATAATCTGACGTAGGAACTGGTGAGACGAGACGTCGCTTTTCGTGGGAGGCGATTGATACAACATGAACTTCATCTCACCGAGATATGCCTTCCAAAAGCCATATAAATTTGTAACATTACAAATAAATGAGCCATTCTTATTTACACCGACGGTTCTAGAACAAAGAAAAGGCCAAGATATGTACACTCTAGATCCTTAAACCTAAACATAAAATTGGCTGAGAGCAATAGTCAGTGCTGTTTAAACCGAGTTCAAAGGAATTTTCATAGCAACAAAATTCAAGGCGAAGCCAGGTCTGTCACATATAGACTGCACAAAGGTTCATCACCCATAAGCAGTTTGTATGGACGTGACTAAAGCGAGCTATATAAAGAGTTGGAAAACGACCAAATAATGGGAATGCCTTCAGATGAAATGCTCCCAAAGTATAGCTTTCAAAAGCAATATAAAGTAAGTATACCAGACAGGGAAGCATGGACGGGAGGACCTCCTATTCATGCAGAATTCACCTGGTATACAGACGGCTCCAAAACCCATGAAGGTTCAGGAGTAGGTATATATAGTACCAAGCCAAGACAAGAATCTCACTGAGCTGAGGTAAACATGCGACAGTATTCCAGGCAGAAATAGCAGCAATACATCATTGCGCAAAAGAGGTATTAAGACAGAAGGTAAATGGAAAAACCATTGTCATATATCAGACAGTCAAGCGACGTTAAAGGCACTCAGTTCTATGCAGGTACAGTCAAAGCTTGTGCGGGACTGTCTGGAAGCCCTAACAGAGCTGGGTAGTCAAAACAGACTAACCTTAGCCTGGGTACCAGGCCACAGAGGACATAAGGGCAATAAAGAGGCTGATTTACCAGCCCGAGAAGGAGCCTCAAAGGCTCTTATTGGCCCAGAACCCTTCTGTGGTGTAACAAAAACAACTATCAGAACATGCACAAAGCAGTGGATGTTTAAAAAATCTCAGGAGTGGCGAAAAAACTCTCCAGGACAGAGACAGGCCAAAGAGTTCATAAAAGGACCATCGGCTAAACTCACCGAGCATCTACTAAGCCTTAATAGGAAAAATACTAGAGTACTAGTAGGTCTATTAACAGGGCATTGTAGGCTTAACAAACATATGTATAACATCGGTCTGACAGAAGAGACCTTGTGCCGATTCTGTCAGGAAGAGGAGGAAACGGCAGTACACGTATTGTGCTACTGCGAAGGTCTAGCAAGACTGAGATTCCTTACACTTGGAGAAGAAAAACCAAGGGCAACTAGCTATACCGGAGAACTACTTCCCAGTCTATGGAGTCTACTACAAAAGACCGAATTAGACAAGTTACTCTAAATAACGATTCAAGGATATCCACAATAGATCTGAAAAGGTCGAGGTGGGGGAGGCCACGTGGCCCACAGTCCTAATTAAATCTAATCTAGCAACAAAATAAATTACCAGAAACAATATCACCGGAAGGAACGTGCTCATCTATACAGGTAGCAGACAAGCACTACTCACCCTGGACAGACCACGAATATCAGGAAAGTTAGGCCGCAGTATCCAACAACAATGTGATCACCTTAAGATGGATTAAAAGCTACGCCTCATCAAGCTAAAGGTTTTCCTGATTCACTAGCCAAGAAGGCAGCCAACCAAATACTATTTGGTCCTGGCCATTCTATTAGACTAACAACATCATTAGTAACAAATCTAATTAAAAAATATTCCCTTGTGAAATTCAAGGAAAGATGGAATGAAACAAGAAGCTGCAGTGTTGTCAGAGAGTCAGGCAACACTTCCAGCAAAAACATTCCTGAAAGATCAAAGGATGTAGGAACCCTTGGTTACCCCCAAAGGGTGATTATGGGCTAGAAAGGATTCTTAGAACATCGAGAAGAAGGAAAAAGAGAAGGAGATGAAGAAAGCAAAACAATATGGTCAGAAATGATTATAAGGAAAAATTACGAATGCTACTGAGAATGGACAAAACAGTTATCTAAAGCAACTATGTAAAGAAGAATATCAATAGAAAAGAAAAATGTACAATAGGATGACATAGAAAACTTTTCACAAGACAGTAAATTGGAAAGATACAAATAACTTAAGATTTAATAGGTCTTTTAGATTATTTAATCTATAATTTTAGATAATAATTGTATTTTATGACGTTATGTGCCCTGTGGAGTGGGCACACAAAAGACTTTACACGAGTATTTACCATCGGGGTGATAGAAGACCACCAAATGGCCACTTCCAAAAATGGGGCATCTAGAAACACATCGCTGCGACGTTATTAGTCTGCAGCAATATGACCTGAGAGGCTGATGATCCCTAGATATCCCACAGTGACCACTAGCAGGTTTTTGATGAGTTGATAACCTGCAGGATGTTGATGAGATAGTAGGCTAGCTGTCTCGAGACACCTCCCAGCGACAACCAGCAGATTTTTGAAAGGCAGGTTTATATATGCCCCTATAGGATGCACAATGGACCTAATAGGGCATAAGTACTGTGCAGCAAGCTACCCTCTCATCTACCTTACAAATATCTATGACGTTCTTATAACATGTTTATTTAAATCCTTTTTTGAAGACTTAAATTTTAGTTATATTATCTTATACATTTTTTTTAACATGAACTATTCACCGCATGAAATTCGTAGACTCAGGACTATTTAACCGCTTGAGACGAAAGAAATAACGTTCTAGTCGGTAAGAAGAACATGGAGAGGCATAGAGAGACAGAAGCGGCTTCGGCTTCTAAGGAGACGGTTTTGGGGGGAACGGGAAGGTGGAAAACTGCCAGTAAAGCGGGTGGAGCGGCAGCGGTTGACGGAGGTATAATAGACGAACCGGGGAGAGAAGATAACCGGGGATCTGATAAGATTTGTGTCGAGTTATAATTTGGTGGCTGCGGGATGGGTCGGGGGCGATTTATGGAACGGTTGCTGGTAGAGGGTGGTGGACAAAAAACGGTTACAATGAATACTAATGGTTATTCTCGTTATACCCTAACAACTAATCAAGTTTGAATAAGCTGCTGTTATATACAATTATTATTTCATTTTTCTTTTAGATTGTAAAATTGTTTCTGATTAATATTTTTTTTTTAGAGATTATGTAATACTTAGTTATAATTTATACATGATAACATATTTTTAATTATGGAAAGGATCAGTGAACCAAGATACATCTTATTTTGACCTACTGATTTTTTAATTAATTTCTATAATTTATTAATTGGACCTGCAGCAAAATAAGTGATAAAATGATGAGATATGCATTTTCTGTTTTGAGAAAATATGTAGTAGTTCTTTTGTAAACAAACTGTTATAAAACGAAAGTTAACAAGTTAAACTTGATTTTTTTAGAAATTTGAGTAATTTTTATTTATTAATCGAATAGAGTTTAAAGTTGAAATTTTGAGTTTTATAACTACTATTTTTCTACTCCTTCTTGTAAACATAAGATAAATATATGTATGAAACTACTTGATGCAAGAGGATTTTTTTTAATGGGAGTTATATGTCACCTGATCTACATAGATCTATCAGAAATTTTATCTTAACCTAAATGAACTAAAAGAAATCACCCATTAGCGTCTCTCTCTCTCTGGGAATATTTTCTTGGTTACTATTTCACTTTGCTCTGCTATTTAGACGCCTTCACTTTTAACTCACACAAGATCCGAAGGTTTTGTCCTTTTCAATTTTCTTTTTATTTCATGCTGGTCAAGGATCTGAAGCATCTCGATGTTTACATGTGTATGAGGCCTAGTTTCGTGTTATTTCACACATCTTTAGCTTTCTTTAACGGTCTCTATCATTGGTGGGTTTGATTTGATCATCGGAGATCTCCAGGCGCTGCAAACGTGTTTGAATTGACACTCCGAGCTCGATGTTCTCAGAGCAGAAGGATCGAGAAGAGGGAAAAATTTGTCTTTGTATCTACTTATCTCTTTTTAATTAACCTACAAACAAACTTAAATCTCAAAATTCGAGACCAGACAAGAAGTCAACAAAAAAGTACTTAGCCGCTTTTGTCTGTTAACTAAAATTATTCATCAAACAAAAAATTAAATGTTTTTTTGGAAAATACATTTTCTCTGCTCATCTAATCACCAGTAATCACAGTCATGGATTTTGAAAGCGAAGCGGGCATTTGTGGTATATTATGCTGCATTTTAGGGTCATTGCCCCTTATCATTAAAAGTTTTTTCATTTTATTCACTTTTTTCTCACTGCTTTGCACATACTTTGATTACTATACGAGGCAAGAGAGAGGTCCGACACGCCCAACATAGGGCGCGGCCATTTTGAACCCTGTGACACAGTTTACAGCTAAAGAATCAGATCGCTCACTCTGCGTCGGCACTTTTGATCTCAATGTTTCAGTTTATACACTGTGCAACTCGGATAATACAATACATGACAACCGCCTAAAATAAAACAGCAGTCTTCTGCGTATCCTGAATTTGTATCCCTGGAGTGGATGTTATTTTGGAACTTTCAATTGGTCCGAGTGAGCTAACTGATTCTTTAGCAATAAACTGTGACTTCAAAAATAATATTCACTGACACTGACAGCAGCAAGCAAAATAACAGGTGCGTTTTAATCATCCGCTTCTGCTTCCGGAATTGTCGGTTTAGTCGTTTTAACCTGTCAGATTAAAACAAGAAAACCGACCATTCCGAAGCAGAAGCGGATGATTAAAACGCACCTATTAAAAATATTGCGCCAAGATGTAGGCAACACGTAATAAGGGTTCAAAATGGCGGAGTTTTCTATCTCCTTTTAAAAGGCACTCAGAAAGCTGCACAGTGCGACCATTCTCCGTATAGTAAAAGAAAATCAAAATATGTGCTGCTTTGACACCAGAAACAAGAATCACAAAAAAGCGAGGTTATGTTTTTTACTGTTTTATTTGATTTGATTCAATGCTCTGTTGTGACGTCATCATTTCTCGGTCCCCTCGACGCTCGCTTGATCGAGCTTTAAATCAAACGACCCTTTTTGAGAACTCTATGTAAGTCTGTATTCTGAATAGATAAGGGAACATCCACAATATTTCGAAGTACTTACTTTATTTTAAAATATCTGAATGATATTTACATTAGATGATTTAGCACAACCCCAAAGCTGTACACCATAAATCCATACAGATTTTAAGACTTGCTTATACATGAGCAATTTTTTATGTACTGATAATTTTGTTCTGCCAATAAAATTAACCTGTACATTTTGTTATATATCATATCTAACTTTTCATTTCTTCTTGATGTGCTCTTTCCATCTAAATTCATTCCTAGATACTTGGCCGTATTTTCATATGGTACCTGTGATCCGTTTATCTTTATATGTATTTTCAGATATTTTAGTTCATTTAATTTTATTCTCCACTATTTATTTTATCTGCTGAATTCATTAGTGGCTTGTTGTAGCTATTCAATGACTTCATCTGCATTTGCTCCTATTGCTAAAATAGCAGTAACATCAGCAAACGTAGCGGTTTTAACATTAATCATTTCCGGTATATCGTAGGTAAATTAGTAAATACAAGACAGGACCAAAGACGCTCCCTTGTGATACTCCTGCATTAGTTTATTTCTCCTCTTGTTTTACTTTGTAAAATCTATCTGTTACGTACGGTTCCAGAAACTGTACGTTTTGCTTTGGGAGCATTTGTCCCAATTTTATTGTGTCCTTTATGCTATACTATATCAAAAGCCTGCGCGATGCCGAGGAACAATGCAGAACATACTTATTTTTGTTCATAGGCTTTCTATTATAAATCTGTAATCTTGTGGACTTGATATATTATTTTTTATTAGAGTTTTCTGTCTATGATAACTTTGAGTCTCTTTAAAAAGAGTTTTTATATTAATGGTAACAGAAAAATATGCCTGTATGATTTAGGTTTACTTGGTGATTTTCCAGGTTTCAGTACCATAATGACACTTGGTACATGCTTCACTCTAAAATATGCAATTTAACAAATTTGTAAGTTTGACCAGAGAAATAAAATAAGCTCTCCAGCTCTTCTATTCACTTGGTGGCTTTAGCTGTATCTGTAGTACTATACTTGTATAAGTTGCATAGGAAAATATCTTTGATTTATGTTTTTAATAAATGACCCGTAATGTTGGAATTAGCAAGAAATTGCCTTCATACGTGACTGACAGTATCAAAGCTCGTTAAAGCAAGACTATGCGATGCTTCAAATAGCATCGTAAGATGATTATACCAACCTCCATTTGGAATAGAAGACTAGAGAGAACCTATACATATTTTGGTTAATTTGAAGAACTGTCGATAGTACCTAGTTGAAGTTTTAAACAAAAATTTGTTAAATCCTCTACTGTAATAACTTATTGTAGTTTTTTTTAATATTTAAAAGCAGTACATTTTGTTGTTTGTTTCTTCTAAATATAGTTAGAATTATGTCATTAACCTGTAAAGGATAAAAATTTAGTGACTGGCTAAATACAAATAATACATTATCGATACAATTTAAGGAAAAAGCCTAAATAGTACTGCAATCACAGATACAAATTCGAAAAAATGTTTCATTCCATTCGAAAAATTTTTTTGCTATAATAAATGTAATCATCTAAGTTTTAGTTAAATTCTGGTTCAAACACCAATGGCTGGCTTGTGTTAAAACGACGACTCGATTATATATTTTTAATGACGTTTACAACCCCTTACCTTACAATAATAGGCAATGTCATAGTACATAAAGTCCTACAGAATTTCACGCGTGTTTTCATGGACTTGCATAAGGATTAAAATAAATATGAATATTTCAAATTATTATATTTTGAGTCCGCAAGATTAATTAAGAACAATGACATAATCTCAGTGCATTCTACATCTTTAAATATTATGTGTAAGTTCATAATTTAATAACATGAGGATATATTATTTTCTCAATCTTTATTTCGACCTAATCTATACAGCTCGTAAGGTTTAATTTGTTTGAGGTTCTAAAGTTGAATATATTTCAAGGCTCCATGGATGGCGAGGTTGCATACATTTGGGGGCATTTTGAGGATTCTAACGTAATTACTAATGTAGTCAGTCTATTGGATTTTCCGGATCTGTATACCTAATGAAACGAACTAGGACAAGTCACAGAAATAGTAATTTTATTTGCCATAAAAATACAATATGTAGTATCTAAATAAATATGGACAATAATAATAACTAACTAGTTATGGTGGTAAATAAAAATGAAAACCTACAAAAGGGCAATCCTGGGTATGGTTGAGAAATTTCATTTCTATTTTCTTGTGATTATTTTTGTAAAAAAAAAAATATATTAATTTGACATAATCAAAACCAAAATAACTATTTAGTTATGGCGATACGCGCTAAGAGTTTTTCATAATTTCATGAATGATAAACTTAGAATAATTGGATTATTGTTTTTTAAGTGATTTGTATGAGTTGATTCTTTTAATCAGAGGAAAGTTTATTACATAATTTAGGGCCCTATTAGAAAAATCATTTCTGGCCAATTGTTTTTGTTGTTCTTGGTACAGTAGTTGAATCTATTTCATGTCTAGTATTATATGGATGATGGATAACAGGTTTGGAATATTTTTTATCTTTATATTATTTTAATAATAATTTTGGCATACAATTGGTACCTATATATTAAAAAATTGAGTTTCAATATCGTTACAAACGGGTAAGTATTTGATTTTTTATGTTGTTTAGGATTAATTTTAAATTTTTTGTGGGTTGTCAATAAGTGTTATTCCTTCTGAGTCCCATGCAAAAGGATAAGTGGTGTAATAATTTACTGTGAACCGCAGGATAGTGGCAAAATTATAAATCAGCTTTAAACATGCACACAAACATATAAATTTGAAGTAACATTTTGCATTAAATATATAAATTATTACTACATAATTTGACCTTCATTCAGAAAATATAACTAGATCAAGCTCAAACGTGTATAACATCGCGTTAAAAATAGCATATTTAGTGAATATTTAATGGCTTAGCTAGTAGTAGGTTCATATAAATTCATTATTAACTAGGGCGTAATGAAACTTTTTTTGAAAACAATAGATTTTTATTTAATTTACTTGTAATTCAAACTTTAAATGAAAATATATATTCAATGTGTGCATTTGGGTCAGAAACTTAAAGGGACAGCAAAGGATATCGAAAACCATGTCTGAACACATGTAATTAAATAAAAACCATTTGGGACAGCGCGACCTACGACAGCACTTTTAACACAGCAGTATTTGTTGTTTGTTGCATGTCGCTTGTCGTTTTACTCGGTCTCGCCTTCCCAAGTTTTACCTTTAGGCTCTATGACGATGTCATGATATGACGTCATCCATTTTTTTGAGTAGAAACCTCTAAATGTAGATATTTTAGGTTTCCAATTCAAATACTCACATTATATTCCTAGATATTATTGGTAGCCCCATTGATTCCCATTCTAATGTATTTGATGATACTTGTATGTAAATTATTCCTTTATGAGATAAAAGGTATGAGTGATGTAATCTCATAGTTTATAGTAAGTACCTAAATATCAACTTATTGGAGCCCAAAACAAAATGGTATATTGGTATACCATAGAAAATAGATAAAATGTTCCAAAAACAGCTTTTAAAGACCTTAAAATTTGAAGTAAGAATGTCATGCAGGGAAGCAGGGAATAGAAAACCTTATATTCACGCAGAAATCACCTGGTATACAGGCGGCTCCAAACCTAATGAATGATCAGGGGTATATAGGTATATATAGGTCTAAGCCAACTACAATAATCCACTGAGCTAAGGCAGACACGGGACAAAAGAGTTACTAACACAAGTTAAATCAAAAACCATTCTCATAGGTTTAAACAGTTCAGCTAAGTTAAAAGCACCCGGTTCAATACAGGTACACTTAAAGCTTATGTGGGATTGCTTGGAAGTCGTAACAGAGCTGGGTAGTCAAAACAGATTAACCTTAGCCTAGGTGTAAGAACGTATCTAGCCTTTAGCCTAGGTAGCAGGACATAAGGATGAAGAGAGTGATTTACTAGCCCGAAAAAGGAGTCTCAAAGGTTCTTTTTGATCCAAAATCCTTCTGCGCCATCACAAAGATAACTATCAGAACATGCACAAGGTAACGGATCACAAACATACTTCAGAAATGATGAAAAAATAGGAAAGTACTAGTAGGCCTATTAACAGGACTGTAGATTTAATAGACTTATGCATAACATCGGCCTAGCAGAAAAGACATTGCTCCGAATGTCAGGAAAAGGAGGAAGCTGTAATAAATATATTGTGCTATTGCGGTCTATCATTACTGAGATTCCTTACACTGGGAGAAGGACAATTAGCTACACCGGGGAGCTACTTATTAGTCTATAAAATCTAGTATAAAAGAGCAAACTAAACAGAATACTCTAACAAACTAGGGGAAACTACATGGTCCACAGTCTTAACCAAATCGAATATGTGTACCATTTATTACAATAATTTTTGTAAGTATATTATTTAGTATTTTAATATTGAGTTTTATTCTTGAGCACATTCGAGATATGGTTAATAATTTATAATTCTCAAATCTGTGTTGTTCCTAATTTCAGTGTTAATCCACAATATTTTCGTGGTAAATGAAATCCGTGGTAGTGTTTCCACCTCTAGATTTAGCTGAAAAGTTGAGAGTTGGCGTGGCGAAGAAGACGACGGCGGTGGCGGCGGCAACGGGGACTCACGATGAGGTTACGAACGTGACACGATTTACAATCCCCTTAAATAAGGTTATTACATGAAAACAATATTACTCATCTTGAATTATGTAGGGAGGAGGTCGCTCGAAGGTTTCTATCTATCTCTTTTTTTTATTATTCTGCCTGTCGAGTATCGAACGAGGCGCTTTTATTTCTTTTTTATTGTTTGATAGGTTAGAACGTTCATTGCTTACGGTTCGGGCTGGGGCGTAACAAACGGTAAGCACCGATAAGGATATCGAAAAATTCACAAATATCTACATTAGCTTGTGTGCTGGAATACGAAAAAAGAGAAGAATAACTGAGTAGTTGTTACAAGAACGAAATAATTGAGAAAATCATCAATGCAGCAAGCTGATTCTCTGTAGATGGATTTTATGGGATAAACAAATTAAGGGCATTCTTACTTTTTTCTAGACGGTACACTTCTAATTTTCATTTTCATATGGTAACATGTAACGCAGTGAAACCGACGTGAAGAAATATTTTAGTTGAATAGATCAAAAATTGACAAATTCGTTATTCACATGAGCGTCCCTTGCTGATGTGCTACAATCAACTGGTATATTCGAATATTGGTTGGGACCGATGACAGTTGACGAGCTGGTTACTCTCAAGGACGTCGCTTTGTCAAATGCTGTAATTAACTGGTCTATTAGGGCCGCCTATTAGAGGGTATTTCTCCGTTTTCAGTGGGCGACGTATTTAAAGATTCTTCAGCTAGGTATGCTGTTTTTTAAATTTTCGATACGACTTACCGATTTAGCATACCCAGAAAAATTATGTTATTGGATTTAAACGCAAGTTAAGTTCACTTATATTATATTATTTGTTTGTGTACTCACATCAAATTAAACCAAACAACTGGCGCGATCTCATAAAAAATTCTCAATCAAAACGAAAAAGCACGCTTTAAAGCTTCTAAAGGAGCAGAATAGGGTATTTAGTTAAACAAAGCTTTAAAGTATACATTTTCAATAAATTTGTTTTATGAAATCGATATAACATTTAAAGTGTCCTTTTAATTTGATTATAAAATTGGCCCTTAGTATTCTAAGAATTATTTTGTTAAGTATATCACAATGAGTTCCACTACTTAGATTGTTAGTGAAATCTTCTTCAGGGACCCTGTAAATTTCATTATATCTAATTTCAAAAAATTCAAAAAATATTTACAAAAGGTCCATAAGAATAAAGAAAGCAGCAGATTAGTAACTTTCATATGTAAAAATATCACGATTTAACCAAACTTGCTTATCCGAAAGTAGGTATTATTAAGCGACATATAGGGTAAAGGTACAGTTTTTTTTTTGCTGAAAGTCAATCGGACTGCCACATAAGTGTAAAAACAACAAAAAATACAAATACAAATTTATTAAAAAAAAAAAACGAAATAATCTGACTTGAAATTTAGCTACATTTTCATAGGTTTATGTAAATAATCTGTTGTCCCTTTCCTTTCGAGACACAATGTATTTTTAATTTTAGAAATTTAACGATCCCGAAAACTCCCTCTATCAAAATTATATAAAGATCAAAGTGATTTTGTTTTCTTTTATGTTTTAAATTTTTAACCATTTTCAGATGAATTTTGTACCAAATTTAAAGTAATTCAAAGTTCAAAAGTTCTTTGAGCTACAAAAAAGATTATAGACACACAGAAACACGTACACTTATGGCGCCCAATCCCCAGAATCACTTCTTGTTGCTGGCCGCCGCGTGTCCATGACCAAAAAGAAAGCATGCGAAGGATAGAAGAGTATACGCTTGGATTTTGCATTAAAAACAATGTATTTTTATAATGGAATTGTGGCAATTCTAACGCATCTAATTAATTGAAATTTTAGAAGCATATTAAGAACATATAAATAAAGTCTACTCTTCTTTCATTTTTTTGATATTTATGAAAATATACGCCTCTCAATTTTTTTAATGTGTCTTCTATTTATTTTTTGAAAATTTTGAATGAAGAGCAATCTAAGTTTCAGTTGTTTATATAACATTTATTTTTTTCAATAACATCCGAATACTAGATCAGTTACAATTCCTTAAAATTTAATCCATTTTCAAAAGTAAGAATCCCCTTAACAGAAAACCGAAATGCTATTTAAAACATTCTTTCCGTACTGAAGCCAAAGCTGGTACTAAAAAACAGATTGGAAAATTGGGTTCAAACTATGCACGAAAAGCACATATTTAAGATCTTAGATATTTTTTACACATAACTAGGATGAACAATAACATACCATCTAAATATACATGAGAAGTGCGAATAAACAATATAAGTTCGAAATACTTGGAACAATAATTATTTATTTTCATAGACAAACATATACATTACTTATACCTATTTTTCTATTTTTAAGTTAACAGATTTGTGAGAAATAAAATTGTAGACATGACATTTACTTGAATGATCCGTGTATCTGAAAATAAAAGGTTGAGGCACTAACCCGGCTCCTAGATTTAGATTAATAGTGTAAGATATAGACAAAAATTATTAATAGTATAATTAGGCTTATTTTATAAATAAAATAACTTATTTTATGTTATTATTTTTGAGACTTTTTTATAGTTCATTTCAGTTCATTTCAGTTCATTTCAGTTCATTTCAGTTCATTTCAATTTATTTCAGTTCATTTCAGTTCATTTCAGTTCATAAGTGAGTCTACAATTTTTTTATTTGTTGTGTTTACATTTACTTTTAGATAAAAATTTTCGCCCAGTTCAGCTTTAAAATTTGATTTTACTTGTTATATTATTTTAATGTTGGTTTTATTTTTAAACGTGTACAAAAGAATATCTGACTCGAGTATCTGAGGAATATCTAATATTTTTCAAATACACTAGCTAAGAATTCTATTTTGGCTTATGTTTAATTGTCCAATGACTCCCTACTAAAAGAAAGGTACGTACATTAGGCATTTTTAGTTGTTTAGTAAGAAATTTAAAATAGTAGAGCAAGTTTATAAGTTTAAGAAAAAACTCGATACTACGCCTTAGGCTAGAAAATATTTTTTTGACCAATCCCCCATTCGAACAGTTTTACGAGATAAAATTTTGAAAAAAAAAATCTGATGTGTCCGACACATGACTTTCCTATCTAGTTATTATAGGCTTTTTCCGGTTATTTTGTACAACCTATTGCAGCACCTCTATAAATGTTTAGAGGATAAACTAAATATATACATTTTCCACATACATCTACCTCGAAACATTTTCTATAGATATTCATTGAAAACGAAAATACTGAAAAATTTAAATTTAGCACTTTTTCTACAATTTTTCCATTACGGTCCATTTTAGAAAAATGTATAAACAAAAATTATAGAGATCGATATCGCAAACAACTTTTAGTTCAACAATTTTCATAAAAATCTGAATTTTGCACATTTTGTCAAATTTCTCGAATACGGACCATTTCAGGAAATTTTGACACAAAGCAAAAATTATAGATAATAATATTAGAAGTAACTTTTATTTGAACAATTTTCTTCTCCAAACATAAATAACAGATATATTCCATAAAATATAAAAACGGCCTCCCATAAAGTACCCCCCTAGATGTTCCGACTTTGTCCAAAATCCAATCATTTCACGTCAGCCCGAAATAAAACTTAAGTTTAAAATTTAATGTTTTTTCTTTATCCGTTTTTGAGTTTTCTTCAAAATTCGAAATTTACACATTTTCTCAAATATCTCGAATACGGTCCATTTTAGAGAAATTATGTATAGGGTAAAAATTATAGAGAAATATATTACAAACAACTTTTATTTGAACAATTTTTATGAAACATTATTTTTTTTACATTTTGTCAAATTTCTCGAATACGGACCATTTTAGGAAAATTTTGTATAGAATAAAATATAAAATGACTACCTATAAAGTACCCCCCCAGATGTTCCGACTCTGCCCAAAATCTAATCACTTCATTGGACGCTGGAATAAAGCTTAAGTTTAAAATTTGGTGTTTTTCTGTGTATCGGTTCATGAGTTATGGTGGATAAAGACACACACACACACAGACATCATCGCGAAAATAGTCAAAACGGATTCAAGGGACCTCAAAACATAAAAATCCGTCAAAAACTCGAGGTCGAAAAAAATCATGATTCCTATACTTTCCTTATATCTGTATACAGATAGGAAAGTAAAAAGACATTATTTTGTGTTAGTTTTAAAGATATTTTCATTTTGTATTCAACCAAACATTGTTTTTCAGTTGTTTTTTTGAGTTGTTTTTAAGTTGTTTTTCTAAAAAATTCATATTTTCACGAAGATAAAATTTCATACAGGGTAGTTTGCGAAGGCGTTGATTTGGGATTATCAGATGAAATATATGTTAGTTCCACATACATCATAGTTTTTACAATACTTTCATCTTATCAAACTATTTATTTGATTTTAATTTGAATAAATATATAATTTTTTTTTACTAAAACATCTTTTAAATATTAACTGTGATATAATATGATCGAATGCAAAATGGAAATATCTCTAAAAGTAACACAGAAAATAAGGGGGTGGAATCAAAGTTAGAGGTTTATCCCTAAGGGTGGTTTATCGGGAGTTGATTTAGGTTATGGGTTATACATATATTTGACCGGTAACACTCTACTCCAGAGAACTCTCATTAATTGATGTATTTTGATGTAGGAACATAAACCCTTGGAGAACTTAGTTACCAAGACGTATTTGACTTTTTGTTAATACATTTTTATTAGTTATGGGTTAAAAGTAAATGACAATATTTTGGATTTGTTAAAAGTTTAAAATGTTAAAAAATTGAAATCAAAATTCAAATTTACCATAAATTAAAAATGCCTTTAAATATTTTCTACAAATTTGGTAATCAATATGCTCTTTAAGAAAGTAATATTTTGACAAAAACAAATTGTGAAATATTTTACCAGTGGCGCGCTAGCAGGGTAGTTTTTCTACTTTATGGAATATATTTTACGCTCGGAGAAGAAAATACTTCAAATAAAAATATGTAATATTATTCTCTATAATTTTCATTGTATACATAATTTCCCTAAAATGGACCGTATTCGAGATATTTGAAAAAAAGTGCAAATTTAGAATTTTGAAGATAACTAAACAAATAAGGAGAAAAACACCAAATTTTAAATTTAAGCTTTAATCCATCCTGCGACGAACTGATTAAATGTTGGGCATATTCAGGGTCATTTTTCTATTTTATAGAATATATGTTATTTACGTTTGAAGGAGATTCTTCAAAATAGTAGTTTACCTAACAAGTGAGGAAAGTGATACTTTTCCGCACGCGATGGCAGATGGCCGAACGATGCGTTATCTGTCTAATTAGGGTCGCAGGTACCTACTTGGGATAAATTCTTATCATAAGAATCTGTTAGTGGGAATGATCCTACATAATATATTTTGAATAGAAAGGTATATTTACCCTAATTTCCAAATAATGGTTGAAGTAATACATTTATTTTGGTTTCGGTTATCAGTTTGTGCAATAAAATTATTGTTATATCTAACAAATACGTTTAAATATGGAAAACTATTTTATTATTGGTTTTGTGAAAAATTTTATTCTTGAATAAAAGTTTTGCATAGTCCATAACTTAAAATTCAACCATCAGATATTAATTTTTTTAAGCCGTATAGGTTTGTCAAAAAATATAAATTTTACTTAAGAGTAAAGTACCTTTATTTTTTACAATACAGAAGAATGTAATAAAGTTATTTTGAATTAAAAGTTATATTCAAATATGCAATTACAGTTCTTTAGCATGAAAATTCAGGTTAAGTGATTATTTACGTTTTACATTAATAAATTAATGGTAGTTATAAATTAAATAATCACCAAACCTAAATTTTAATGCTAAATTGCTGTAATTGCATATTTATTTGAATATAACCTTACTATATAACATTCTTCTGTATTGTAAAACATATTTTCGACGTTTTTTTTTATTTGTCATACAGTGTCTACTTAAGTTGGAACTATATACTAAGAACGTTTTGTTTATGTTCTTTTTGGTATGTCCTTTCTAGAATGTTTTTAGAACATACCTAGTATATACTTTGAAAGTATATTCTAGAAAGTACATACTACGTGCTTTGAAAGTATATTCTAAAAAGTATATACTGAGTACGTGCCTTAAGCACGTGATATAACAGGACATTCTTAGAAGATACTAAAAGTCATATACCCAGTAGGTGAATGAATCAAATGAATTAATTGAGTAAAAAGATTCGAACTTCCCACCTCTAATACCCAGCATGCAGCTCATATTTTGGGATGCTTACAGGTAAAAATTTTAACACCAAATACATGTAAAAACACGTTTATATACATATCTATATGAATTTTTCCCATATGCCAATCTGATAATTCGCTAGGTAACGCACTAATGTTGAGTGTTCAGACCAAAAAACATTCACAAACTTAATAACCTCAAATTTTTTGATCACGCTTGATCGCTTCGAATAGGTAAATAAATTAATAAAATCAATTGCATCGTGTGTTCTATATAAAAATAAACAAATTTTACTATATTGTTAGTTTTTAGGACCTACAAGTGGCGCAGTCTATTGTCTGTTGCCCGGTATTAAGTATTTCATCAAAGTTCTTACCTTCGATATTAATGTAGACTCTTATTCTCGCTTCATATGAATATTCTTCTTTTTATTACTCCTTAATCATTTATACTATACCCCAGAAAAATATGTATATATTTGATTGTTTCTTTTACAAGATTAAATTTATGATAGTTGTGATTAACGTTTTTTTAAGCTATTGCATAGCTTTTATCGCGGGATTTGAGCGCGGCGACCGAATCAAGAAATTCCATAACGAAAATAAACCTAACACCCCCCCCACTCCGACCGGCACAGCGGTGCGGCGTTGAAAGCCGTGCATCGTCTAACGTCGTTTCAGTTCGGCAGACTTCGGTACGGTGTTTGTGTGCATGCGACTAGACGTATGCGTGTAGACTAGCTGCTAACTGCTCATAACTGATTCAATCTCTTTTAGACACAATTTCGGAAAAATTGAATTTGAAAATGAATAATGATCCACAAGAATCCAAAACAAAATATGGGACCACCATTGACGCGGTATTTTCCAGATATTTAGAGGATATCAAGTCTCAAACCTATGTTTCTTATTTCAGTTATCATAAACCTATAGTTTCAATGATAAAAATTCCTGAATAACCTACATGTATTGTAAGATAATAAAAATATTTTAAACAATATTAACTTCTCATTTATTCAATAAAAGAAAAAAATTGTTTTCTCATCGGTCACCACGCTCAAAAAGTGTAACTTGAATTAATATCAAAGAAAAAAAAAATACAGTAAATAAAATAAATAAATAATTATAATTGCATAAGTTGATAAAAAATGCTATGCAATAGCTTTACCGCGGCAGTCCCCGAGTGCCACACGTATTTTTTTTTTATTTTGAAAAAAAAGAAATAGAGAAGCAAGTAAAGTATTTTTCACATACCGAAAACAAAAGTTCCTTACAGCAATCCATTTATTGACGAAACTTTTTACTGATATACAATAAAAAATCAAAATTTTATAATTACTGCTTCAAGTGTCTTAAAAATTATTAAGTTTTACGCACAGGCTTGTCCTTTTACGCGTTTTTTTTATTTGCTGAAATTTTAAATAATTTTTAATATAATAATTTTAAACAATTGGTATGTATTTTTAGTAAACATTTTTGTTGTTAAATTGTATGAGCTAAAAAACGGAAATTGAAAAAAAATCATTAAAAAAGGTACAAAATAAAAAAATAGTATAAACAACTTTGGGCTATTAGTTACTAATACTATTATTAATAAAAAATAACAATTAATTTAGGTATAAAATTGAATTAAAATTATATGGAGCTGAAATTGAAATGTTCTAAGCTGGATCCAACCCTGTTTCAGTCTTAAAACCTCACGCTCATCTCAAAATACCAGACGACAGCAAGCGTGTAATCTACGGCCAAACATCCCCCTCACTAAACCAAAACCCAACAACCCGACTACAATGGCCGTCGCATTAGGCACTATTTCAAGAAACCATCTGTTATTGTTATTATCACGGTTCCTATGAAAATACGGGATAACAAAGAGGAACCCTCATCGGAGCGAGTCCAATCTCATTAATAACCGATTCTTCGACGAAAATATTATACTTTTCTATATGAGAAACGAAAAACGCTATTATTTAGGGGTGTCGTAGATAAAGAGATATGTAGGGTCGATAAGGTAGTTGCCGTTTTAGGGTATATTAATAGTAAGAGAGGGTCAGTTGATGAAATTATTTAGGGACGAGTTAGTTGTGGTGATGCAATTTTTATTTAAATGGACAATAAATAGCAGTACCGTCGCTTTAATATAATTTATAGCAAGATTTCTCTAGTCAATAATACCTTTTTATATTAAACTAAAACGCGCCGGTGTAAAAGGTAGATCAGTTAAACTAAAAAGTGCGCCATTTTTGAATAAGCACAGCTACACCACATCCGAGCTACATAATCTTTAAATATATACAGGGTGTCCTAGATTTTATTAGACTTTTATAATAATCATCAGAACTAAATTATATTTAGATGGAAGTGAATACGGATTTTGTTATTTAAAACAGGACATCGACATGTAATACAAAGTGCTACTACTTTAGAAGGCGATAAAAATAATGGTACACAGGAGGAAAAATCCAATAAAAAAAAACAAACACTGAAAGTAAATCGGCAGAAGCCAACAGAAAATGGACGAAAGAAAATAAAAATGAATTTATGCCAGAACACAATTTGTCTTGTGGTCCCATAGAAGAAGAGTTTATCAGATGCTCTAATCCTACTGATGTGTATTTACTTTTGCTTGGGGATAGTTTAGATGATGTAGTTTTTCAGAGCAACCTATATGCCACACAAAGAAATAAAACGCTTAATTTATCAAAAGGCGAACTACTCTCGTTCATTGGGATCAATTTTTTGATGGCGTATCACCGTTTACCTACCTAGAAGTAGTATTGGAGTGGTAGTCCTGATTTAGGATTACCTCTAATTTCTAATTGCATGCCAAAAAAACGTTTCAAAGAAATTCTGCGATTTCTACATTGCAATGATAATAATCTTATTCCTCACGATAATAAGGATAAGATATATAAAGTTAGGCCAATGGTTACCACTCTAAATAAAAATTTCCGTAAATATTATAGAACAACTCGACGAAGTAGTATTGACGAGAGCATGATCTTATTCAAAGTCCATCAAACGAGGGTATAAGCTTTGGTGCCAAGCCGACAAAAATGCGTATGTATCTGATTTTCAAGTGTATCAAGGAAATAATGAACTAATAGAACAGGAGTTCAAAAACTTTGGCCTCGGCGAGCGTGTGGTATTGTCCCTTACTAAGCCGGATTGGGACAAATTTAAGATCATATATGCAGATAATTACTTTATGTCTGTAAACCTCTTGGAGGAACTTCGACTCAGGAAAGTTTTAGCATGTGGTACCATCTAGAAAGATAGAACAGGATTTCCAAAACAAATGGAGGAAGAAAATAGTATAAATAGAGGTGATTACGACTACCGTGTTTCAAACACAGATATATAAGGGTTTTCAAGTGGAAAGATAATAGAATTGTCCATTTTGCATCTAACTTCCATGACACCCAAGAAACCACAGTGAAGAGAACCCAGAAAGACGGCTCACGACTTGATATTAAATGTCCTACCATAGTAGCAGACTACAATAAACATATGGGAGGAGTTGATAGAGCTGATCAACTAAGGGGCACATATGGCATGAATCGTAGATCTAAAAAGTGGTGGCACCGTCTATTTTGGGGTTTTCTGGATATTGCGTTTATCAATGCTTATGTGGTCCATAATATACTATTTCAAAAAGTATCTACTCTTGAATTTAGAAGATATGTTTCTTTGGGATTCATGGCTTATTCCTCTAACAGAAAAAGAATAGGTTCAATTCCCAAACGTCGAAAATGTAATTATAGTGTTCCAGATGATATCCGTCTTCGAAACCTAGGATCACATTGGGTTTTATATGAAAAAAATAAAGGGAGATGAGAAATGTGCAGCAGCAAATGTATCCAATCTAGACCTTACAGTAAATATTCAACTTTTGGGTTTTTTTATGTTCAAATTAAAAAAAAAATTGTTTTGTAGAATATCATGAAATGTAAAATCATTCTTGTTTCTAATTTTTTATTATTTGTTTTTTTAAATAAAACCTGTTTGCTTCTCAGAGTGTGTTAATATTTTCAACAAATACCCATTTCTTAAATAATATTTTTTAGAAGTTGTGGTACTTGTATCCTGATGGTACTTTTCAGTCCAAAATTTTGAAAATTTTGCCTATTTGCCTATTAAATACTATCTGAATGTAAAAATATAAAAAAAATTCAATAAAATTCCATCATTGGGCACTAAAGGGTTGAAACCCCTAAAACTTCTTCAGTAGTTCTTTTTGTCAAACTTTCGATGACATTTGCAACGCCGTTGAAAACTAATTGGTTATTTTTAGTGATAACGACTCAAAATACAATGCCTTTTACTTTCACATCCAATGAATGTGTTAATATGTAACTTTTATATGGTGAGTATTAAAAAAATGGGCGTGATGAAAGAAGAGTGTATCACAACGTTTTCCCTTTTGTTAAGACACCTACAGCGTATTCTTTTTTCTTGATTGAGTCAAAAATGATAACCGGTTCTTTTCCGAATATATAAAACATTCCCATCATGATGAACCTGCAAGAAATGAAGAAATTTCCATGAACGTATTGACTTATGCAAATGTAAATCCAGAAGTTTCCCTTAGAGAAATTTCTCTAGACGTGGGAATTGGCAAAAGTACTGTAGATTATGATCCTCAAATCAGAAAAATATCATCCCTATAAAATATTTCTTGTTCAAGCACTTTGTCCCACCGACTACGAGCGAAAGTTGAATTTATATCTCCTTTTTGAGGATCCTATTTCTGCGGGAAAATATTATGGGGTGATGAGTCAAGGTTTCACAACAATGGAGTAGTAAATCGTAACAATTCTCACTACTGGTCAGTAGAAAATCCACATTGGGTCAAAGAAACTCGCTTCCAAACAGTGTGGGGCATCAACGTTTGATGCAGGCTATTCAACGGACGTCTAATAGGTTTCTATTTTTTTGATGACACTTTAAATGGGGTAAGGTATTTACATTTCCTTCAAAACTGCCTTCCCGGCTACTAGATCGTGCAACAATGTTCTGGCGACAGGACGGTGCCCATCATACAATAATAGAATTGTCACAAATTACCTGGATATGAGATTGTCCTATAATTGGATTGGAAACAAGGTAAGCGGCGTGTTCCCCTCATTTGACCCCTCTAGATTTTGTATGGAGCCATCTCAAAAATATGGTCTATACAACCCAACCAACTGATTTGAATGATCTTTGAAATAAAATAAGACAAGCATGCCATAGTATTACTCCCGAGATGATGAGAGCATCGTGTATAAGGGTAGAATCCGATTACACTAAAAATAACACTACTACGTCATAACCATTACTTCGAAGTTCGAATACATAGTATACAGGGTGTCCCATTAGTGCGTAATTATTCAATATTTCAATTTGTATTATATACACGCAAAGAAGTTTCAAATAAAAATTATATGAAATTGAAAAATACATGTTTTTGATATACAGGATGTTGCGTTTTTGCCTGGCAAATAAAAATGTATGCTTTTTAAAAAATACACCCTGTATTTTATTTTTAGAATGGTTTGGTAATACTGTTTTTAAAAAATATTACAGTGTTGCCAAACAATTAATTTTTTTTTGAAATTAGAGAATGATGCAGACCCCAAATTAAATTATCATAATTTAGGTAGGTTTACATTAATTTCAAAATTGTTTAATATACATACTTATAAGATACTAAGCTAACGAATAGTGGTGATAAAAGTGGTTTATTTTATACAGAGTGTTTCGAAACATGTCTTGAATATAGCTAAGTTTAAGTCCAATTTACTCAAATTTTTCAAATGTAACACCTTGTATATTATTTCAGAATACAATTCCTTATACATTTGCCTATACAACGATACCAATATGTTAGCTAATAACGCATATACAGGATGTCCCAGCAGTGCATGATGGATCGATAGCTGTTTTATTATTAGAAAAAGAAATTTTTAATATAAAAGTTGTATGACCATATTTAACACTTATTCTTAAATATACAGGGTGGTCCATAAACGAGGTGCAGATTAAATCTACATTTTTTAAAGGAAAACACCCTGCAGGTAGTTATACATATTTGATTGTTCTCACTCGTAGAACAATTTTATTTGATTTCATTCAGTTGCTGTTTTATACAGGGTTTATCAAAATGTAAGGTTACGATATTCTCAATTTTTTAAATGGAATACTCTGTATTAATCAATTAATTGGTGGTATAACATATAGGGTATTCTATTTAAAAAGTTACCCCGCATTTCGACACACGCTATATACAAGATAGCAAATAAATGAAGTCTATTAAATTATTTGACGATTTAAAAACAATCAAATATGTATAAATACATGCACGGTGTTTTGCTTTAAAACTGTATGAGTTTGGTTTATGGACCACCTTGTATATTTAAGAATATTTATTAAACATGGTCATACAACTTTTACATTAATATTTTTTTCGTATTTCCAATAATAAAACAGCTTTCGATTAATTACGCACTGATGGGACACAATATTTCCTACTGGTGCATAAAGTACACCACGCGTGTATTTGTTCAATATTTTGGAGCGCGTGTAGTTAAAGGTCACGATACTTAAATAAGTACTAAATTTAGAATCAAATCAATACATTGTAAGTTCTAAAATAATTCACGTTGCAAACAGCAAATTCAGTACTAAATTTAGTTACTAAACAATATATTCATTAATTAGAACTATTTTCTACTAAATTAAGTACTGAACATGCATTGAAATGTTGGGCAAAAGCTCAAAAGCTTTTTAGCTGACATCGGGCTTGTTTTGTTGTTTGAGAACACGAGTATTTTACAGTGGATTTATCATTTTGTTTTTTTAAAATAACACTATTTTTTCCACAGTCACTACTGCATGTAGTTCTTCCGAAACTACCTATAATAACAGAAAGCAAACATTATCGCTCTTGAGATTGAAATAAAATTCTGTACACATTAGCCTCTTATATATTTTACACAGACAGAATGTTCATTATGTAATAGCTACTGGCCAATGGCTGTGAATACCACGCCCGCATCGTAGATAGTCATGTATTTCATAACTGACAGTTCTACGAGACGTGTTAGTATTTATATTGAATTTGCCTGAATAAAGTTAAGCGACGTTTGTAAGTCGAATTTAAATTCAAATGATTCTTACATGGAATTTTATAATATTCCTCCTGAACTGACAAATTATGCAAATAATTTAAATAAAAACTTGCCTAACATAAGTTAGATTAAATATTTCATTTTATGGAAAGTTTCATTTTACTATATTAAAAAAATACTGTGTCTGTGGCCGTTGAGAAAGTACAGTCTGTTACTCGTGGTTCTTCACGCTCGCGTTCAGAATCTTCTACGCGTATTGAACTTTCATTACAACCTTGTTATAATTATGCTCATCAATGCAACTATGGAAAATTACATTGCAGAGGTCATTAATCCTTATACTTCCAAATGAATAATAAAAATCTTTATTCACGAAATTTTCAAAAAGTTCTACAATGAAAAATTGGGAGTTTCCAGATTTTTTAAAAATAAATTAACTTCCACTAAATGAAATATAAAACGATAATTTTTAGATGATTGTTTATATATACTTTAACAATATCAAGAAAGTTATTTTGAAAATATTTTTAATACGCTAGGATTTGATAATATTTTTAGGAATCTATAAGACTCACGTTGATGGTAGATACCTATTTTTAACAAAATTGTAAAATCGCATAAAGCAAGCCAGAATATAATTTCTAAAGTTACCTTTTGAAAGTATCAGGTTGAAAATTATAAAACATCAAAATATTTAATAATAATTTATAGAATTTTTTGCAATATATTTTTTATAGATTTATACATAAAAAAATTGTTTACTTGGGTTATCTAATTATATTTTAAGCTTTATTCTTTCTTCAATAAAAAAATTTGTTTTTTCTACAACTTAAATAACACAACAAACAACTATAGTTTTTTTGAAAGGAGATAAACCCCAATAAAACATCATAAATCAGTGACGGAGAATTTCTAAAATAAATGTTTATCATTATTTGTTCCAAAATAAAATCTGGTTTTCTTCTTAAAATTTTTAAAAATACCAATTTGTTTCAATTCTTGTCTTAAATTTTCTAGTAATTTTTATCAAGAAAAATAAGGTATGTAATCTCTACAGGTAAACAATATTTACAGTTCAAGATCAATTTAAGTAGTCCTTAACTTTCTTAAAGAGGATTAAAATTTCTAATCGGTAGAAAGTGTTATGCAGATTGCAAATTATTTTAGTTAAGATTTACATTTCTGTTTGTATAGTCCTGTGATTGTAACACGCAGAATTGTTACTTCTGTAATAATAGGCGATAAAATGCGATATTGATCAAGTGAAATTGTGCAATAAATATGGCACAAACGTCTAATTATACTCCTGTGAAATTAAAGTGCAATTTAACCGTGGATGTGAAATTAAAGTGCAATTTAACCGTGGATATGAAACTTTTAGTGTTAAATGTACATGACGTCTTGTACCGGAGTTGGGAGAAGCAACCATTTATAGTCTTTTGAAGCAACAAAAGGATGGAAGTATTACAGTAGCACCTAAAACGTCAACTGGGAGAAAACCCATTCAAATAGACGGTTCTATGAAACAACTGATCCGAAAAAAAGTGCATTCGTTTTATTTACAAAAAAAAATATACCTACTTTGGATAAACTTTTAGTAGACATTAATGAAGACAAAAATTTGCCAAACGTTAAAAGAGACAAATTGTGGAAATCTTTACATGAATATTAAACTTCGTTTGGGAGAAGAACGATATAAAATCTTCGCTCATAGAGAAAGATTAAATTATTTGTTGGAAGAGGCAATATTTAAGGTAAATTAGAAAATTAAGAAGAGAAGACAAAAATATTTTTTATTTGGATGAAACATGGATAAATGAAGGACATTTTGTCGGGCATTTATAGAAAGTTTGTCTACTGGCTTAAAATTTTCAAATGGTAAAGGTCGCCGTTTAATTATCACTCATATTGGAGGAGATAAAGGATTTGTTGATAAGGACTTGTTAGAATTTTTTCAAATTCTACGAAAGACTATCATGAAGAAATGACTGCTGATGTTTTTGAGGAATATTTCAGTCAAATGATAGATTTATTACCGATCAATACTGTAATAGTTATGCCAGTTCCCATTCAAGATTGAAGGAACCGTTACCTAATACTAAATAGAAAAAGCAAGAACTTTTTGATTGGCTAATAACCAAAGAAATAGTGGCAAAAGAGGGATTACTCAAAAAAGAGCTACTGCAGTTATGTAAACAACATTCACCAAAATTTAAGAAATATAGTGTAGAATAGTGTAGATGAAATAGCAAAAGAACATGGTTACCAACTTGTTACTGTGAACTTAACCCCATTGAACTAATCTGGGCTCAAATGAAGGGATATGTTGCGAGAAACAATACATTTAAACTTCAAGATGTTCGTCAACTATTATGTGACTCCATATCAAAAATTGATATGTTAATAGAGAAAACAATATAATCAATTATTATTTCTGTGGGAAGTGAGGAAACTGATAATGATGACTCCTTATCGGGAGAAAACGACTTATTTATTAAGGTATGTAACCCTATATTTATATAATTATAATAATTATAATAAGTTTATATGACGCTAGTATCCGAAAAACAAACAAACGAATATATATGAAATCACCCAGTATTTCTAAAAACGAAATATGAGTGTTTTAGGAGATTTTTTTAGTATATCATATAAATTTGGTTGTGTGTATATTTATTATTAAATTTTAAGGAAATGTCCTAACCTAAATTCAGATAAGAAGGTATAAATATTTACTTTTTTTGCTTTGAATATAGACCTTGGCCATAAAAACTGTGTTATCATGCATTTTCAAATAAACTATAATTAGTTGCATAAATAACACAAATAAATAATAATTTTAAAATACCAGAAATCTTAAAAAATATATAAACAGTGTGTTCCATGAAGTTGGATCCATATGGGATTTTTTTTTTTGTTACGATTAGAAAAAAAAAAACGTCGTAGGACATTCACCTTGGCTTTTTTAGAAACTTAAAATAGTCCATATTAAAGTTGGCTACTGCATTTGTTATCTGTTAAAATCGGTATTTTTTTTTAAATCGTCCAATAATTTTCTTCTTTTTTTAAATGCGAATTTAACAGAAAAGTAAAGTCAGTAACCAACTTTGATTTAAGCTATTTTAAGTTTTTAATAAGACGTTTTTCCAATCGTAATATTAAAAAAAATCCCATATGGATTTAACTTTATGGAATACATTTTATATAATAATCAATCCTGAATTTGTAAACTTTATAATAAAAATATACATTTGTCTAATTTCACGAGAGATTATGCCATTGCGCGTGCGTGTATACTTAATTTAATACTAAAAATTGATATCGTTGGACAGAGAAAAATGCAGTGACTAATATGTAAAGTTCTAAATTTGGTACGAAACTAATAACTTAACCCATTAAAAAAACATAAGTATCTTCCACCTTGTATATTGAAAAATAATTTTAAAATTTAACCCGTAAATTATACTTATATAATTTTTTATATATCTAATAACGGCGGAGATATTGGACTTTTTAACACTAATGGATCACGTATATTTTAAATTCATCACCCTGTAGAATGGAAGAGAAAATTTACAGAAAATTATATTAAATGAACTTTTCTTAATAATTCAATATAAACATTTTTGCATACAAATTAAAAGCACCAAACTAACGAATTAAACATTTATTGCATACAAAGTTCGGTCCTGAGAATATGTGTATGAAGGTATGACGAACTGTATTGCCCACAGTTACTAGTCATCCAATTCAAGGGCATTTCTCCGTTTGTTAGTCGTCCTTAATTTAAAGCCACCCTTCGCCCTCGGGCTAAAAACATGCCGTCGCTGAGTACCCTCTATTGGCGTCGTCCTCACTCGTCATCCTTGGTCTCATAGGAATTCCATTCTATATACATCAGTAATTTGGAATTAATTTGAAATTGAGAACTCCTCAGATTTTATTGTAAATTATTTGATATTCTAGTGGTTATTTACTATATACCATCCACTATAAAATATGAATAATTTTTATTAACAGAAATGTAATAGGTTGGTAGTGTATGTGGTTGGATTTTTTGTATAATTTTGCTAAACTTCCTTAAACGGAATTTCTATTAAATATATGTTTTGAGATGAATATACTAAACGTGCTGGGGTGTGTGAGACTAGTTCATTCCAGGACAAAATACAAAAAATAAAAGAGTTAAAGGAATTAATTTTTTTCACGTTTTAGATCGTCAAATCTGATTGTTTTCCTTTATCCAAACAAAGAA
This sequence comes from Psylliodes chrysocephalus, assembly GCA_927349885.1. Taxonomy (NCBI): domain Eukaryota; kingdom Metazoa; phylum Arthropoda; class Insecta; order Coleoptera; family Chrysomelidae; genus Psylliodes; species Psylliodes chrysocephalus. The sequence continues at coordinate 59,605,076 of OV651816.1, forward strand.
AATTCTCGCGTCAAAATATCAGCTTTTTAAAAAAAGTCGGTGAGTTTTTTGTTCGTTGAAATCTCTTCTTTCTGCTAATGTAAAAAAATATATACATTACTATGGTAAATGTTCTCAGAAAATGCAAAGAAAAGAAATAAACTCGAATCCGAAATTTTTTTTTAATCACTGCAGACATTATTAAATCTTCGATAGAAATTGCCAGAGATACCAATAAAACTGTCATTGTTCTGGGTCAAGATATTGATCTTTTGGTCCTTTTCAATCTATTAACTTCAAATAATCATGACATTTATTTTTTCAAACCAGGTTCTGGAAATGTAAAAGATCTATTTTTCACGTCTAATAGTTTCAAATATGAATCCTTCAAAAATATCGTTGCATTTCTGCATTGTTTTTCTGGTTGCGATACAACATCTGGATTTGCCGGAAAAGGAAAGAAGGGTATTGTAAATTCATTTTTAGACGATAAAAATGTGTCAAATTTGGCCAAATTTTTTTTAAAAAAGATGCAAACAAAAAAGATCGAAAAAAATGGATTACAATTAATCAAATCTATTTATAAATGTAAAAATGATAACATAACACTGAATCAATTAAGATTTCAAAAATATCAATTGGCAAAAATTAAATCATCTTTCATATTGGCAAATCTCCCACCCACAGAAGGTGCAGCAGAACAACATTGTTACAGGGCATATTATCAACTTCAAACTTGGCTAGGTAACGAACTGACAGCAACAGATTGGGACTGGAAGCAACATCAACGTGGGATTATGCCCAAATTTACAGAGAAGAAGTTAATTCCGGAAATATTGCTCAAAACTATTTGCTTCAGCTGTGAAACTGGATGTAATAGTTTAAAATGTGGCTGCCGAAAACATGGCTTAAAATGCACAAATTTATGCTCAAATTGTAATGGTTCTGAAAAATGCACCAATGTGGAAGAAAAACCCTACGAGGAAGTGATTCAGATGATGTGGATGAAGGACCAATTCAGACTAAAAATAATACTGGATACGAAGACGGTGATGGTCTTGAAGACTTCGAAGATCTACTAGAATCGGGAAGGTTTGTCGAATCTAACGATGAAGAAATGCCACCGAAGAGACAAAAAGTAATGGATAAGTGATTAGGGTTCAAGATAAGATTTATAAATAAGAAGATTAATGCATTTTAAAATATTATTATGAATAATAATAATCAGTAAAAAGTATCTAAATTCAATAGTACGATTTTCATTTCTATTCATATATTATGAGATTTTCTATGACATAAATGTAATTAGAATTTAATATATCAACTTTTTGACTAAAAAATTGCAGCAATCACATTTTTTAATTGAAATCCCCCCTTTAAATCCTATCTTTAATATTTAGAACAACTATTTTCGCATGTTTCTTGCAATTTTTATGATTTTTGGATTTGTAATTTTTTTGTTTATCAATGTAACAGAATCTGACGTTTTTCAAGTAATTAAAGTGTCAATTTTACTAAATAGCTCAAAATTGTACATAGTGATTAAAAAAAAAATTTCGGATTCGAGTTTTTTTCTTTTCTTTGCATTTTCTGAGAACATTTACCATAGTTATGTATATATTTTTTTACATTATCAGAAAGAAGAGATTTCAACGAACAAAAAACTCCCCGACTTTTTTTAAAAAGCTGATATTTTGACGCGAGAATTTTCGATTGAAAATTAGGGTGTTTTTTCGATATTAAGTCAAAATAAGGTGAAAAAATAAATATATCAAATCAAAAAAATTACAGTGTCTTTAGGACATAAAAAGGTAGTTTTCATCAAATTTGGAGAAAAAAATTTTTTTTTGCATAAGAAAAATAAAAAACCAAAAACTTGATTATTTGAATTTTTCACATAAATTTTGAGGTTATGTGAAAAAAGTGTAATTAATTAGGTCTCTTTATTACCTACAACTTTGTCAATTAATTTTTTTCCATAGGACTTGTAGTTTTGCCGGAAATCGAGATACACTGTTTTTTACCCTTAAAAACTCACCCCCTTCCACTTCCCGACCTCAGATCGCCCGTAAATTATTTTTCCTTTCATTTTTGTTATATTCTCGTCCTTTTTTAACGGGTTTCATCCTACTATTATTTTTTTTTTGTTTCAAAAATTATCGACCCTGGTCTATTAACCTTTTCGCACCGGAAGTTTTCTTAGGCGACTGGTCACACAAACTTGTGCATCCACTTTCGTGCGTCTCCCGTCTAATGAGCATGTACTTTATTGCGTTCCCGAGTATTTGAATGTGAGATTCGTCATCAGACTCTAATAAAAGTCTATCAATTTCTGCTTCAGTTAATTTTATGGATATAAATCCATTTACTTTTAAAAAATTTAGTAGGAATTGATTGACTGCTAATAAAAAAACTTTTTATATTGCAGTTTTCTTCCATAGTAAAATTAGAGCTTGTTGATCAATCACCTCATAAAATATATCTGTGTGCTTGCCGTTCCTAAGTAATCCTTAAAAAGACCACGGAACGGTTTTATTTTCTAAATGACACCTACTCGCTCATCGTCCATTGTTACAAAACTAATTATATAGTCAGTGTGATTTTATTATGAAATTATGAAAATTAAAATACAATTTAATCCTCCAACTTACCATGACGTAGTGCCGTTGCATTTCAGTCTTTTCGCTAGCTAATTTCTCGCATTCTAGTTTTAACCTGGAACAAAATTATGATTATTAATATTTGTGCGTCTCGTTGCTTTCGAATGAGAAATAGAAGAGAAAAAAAAATGCATGGCTAAACATTCGGACTGGAAACGAGCTCTTAATTTTGTCGAATGATGGTAATTACCGGACTGTTTTTATTTTGTTTGTCTCGGCTCGAGTAGAAATTATATGTAATATTTTTTTCATGTGACCTGTTTTATTCAATGCTTAGTAGAAAGTTTTTCGTACTGTAAACTACCAAATTAATTCCTATTTATATTCCCTCAGTAATGTCGTAAAAATATTAAATTTGTGAAACAGATATAGTTTTCAACTAATAAATAAACTATAACGAGATAAGAGATCTAAAAATATATAATAAAACGATAAAAGGTTTACCTGAAGTAAAATAACGTTTGTTTCCTAGTACATCAAATGCATAGTTTTTATTAAATTATGATACTCAAGTACAAAATTAACTTTGTTGTTAAAAGTGAATTTATCCAAATTATTCTACAGATTATGTTGGTAAAATAGCTATGAAATTGAGTACCTGCTTCAAAAAACACGTTAGATACCTACATTAACACTAATTTCAACCAAATTAATAATTCCACAATCCAACATTTTTAATAATTGTAAACTAAAATTGGATATTGTGGAAGATTTAAAACTCCATCGGGAATATAACAAGAAAGATTTTATGATTTTATATTTGGGAGTAGATGAGGCGAAATTGCCCATTATTTTTTTATTTTACACCTTGCTTACTCAGTTATATGATCGAACGCCTTATAATTTCGCTCTGTATATTTGAGATGATGGACGAAACAAATTTATATTCTTGCAGAACTAACCTTTTTCTTTTCTGCATAAAAGGCCAATCGAGAATGAAAGAACGCTGATTCAGAACAATAAAAACATTTATTCACTATAAATTCTGACAGGGGACGGTTTCTCCATTGGTTCATTTGTGCAGTGAACACCCAGTTAAATTTCATAACAACACATTATTTTAATATTACATAAATAACAAAAAAATATAAATTTAATTTTAATATTTTAATTTTTATACGTGTTAATCTATATTTTTTGGTACATCATTGTTCTCTGGCAGATCGCGTCTCTGTGGCACAGTATACCTAAGTATACTGTGTCTGTGGCGCCTAACACGAGTGAGACGATATGCCGAATGCATATAGCTAAAAAGAGAAGACAACACGCAAACTGTCAAAGAACACATTAATTTGCGCGCCGCTTACAAACAAGGTTGCCAAACCAGTGTTGCCAGTCTAGTACAATTCACAATTGTACTAGATGTAGTACTTTCTGCGTGCATCAGTGTTCACGTGTAAAATATATATATATTGTGTTCCTTGTTTGGGTTCGTTATCAATAAAGACCCCCTTTTTCCATTTTAATGAATTAGATGTCACTGCAAATAGAATTCGAAAAATCTGATACATTTAAGGAATCTGGTACATTTTTTAGACAAATCTGGTACATAACAAAAACATATTCTGGCAACACTGTATCAAATCAAACCAACTGTTACTGTCATTAGTGTCATTCCTCTCTGCTATTAAATACTTTAAATAAAAACATAAGATTATTTAAAAAAAATGTGTTTAATTAAAAACTGTGTCTTCAATAAATTGAAAGTATGTATGTCAATTCAACGATTGTTCCCGAAAGACTTCTTTAAGGCAAGGTAAATTAAAATTTTTAATGTTATGTTGATTTATTTACCTACAATAAAGTTTTACGACTGTAATTTGTTTTATATTTTGTTTCAGTGTCTAAGACCATCCAAAGACTACTTCAAAATGGTCTATTTTGTACTCAATTGTAAATACTATGAAGTAAGAAGTAAGCAAAAAATTTGTAATTTTTTTTTCTCACAAAACGAAAATTATGAAAATGGAAATGTACAATAAAAATTTGATAAAGATAAAGAGACAAATGGTTTTTCACTTTAAAAGTCTGAATCAGAAAAAAGGATCAACCAGTTAAATTAATATACTCGAGAAATTTTACCTAAGAAATGGTATGTACATTTAAAAAGTTTACCTATATAAAGTTATGTTTGCCTGTTGTAATTATCAATCGTGTTGCCCTTTAACCTAGATCGTTTGTTGCATACAAACCAGATATCTTTTATTTTAATCACATTTTTTTATTGCCTTGTTTGTATAATTTAGTATTTTCAAAAATATTAGATGTTATAAAAATAAGGCTGTTGGTAAATTAGTTTACAGTTGGTAATAAAGTATGTCTCGAAAAAAGCAATAAGTATCAAAAGATAATTGTGATTTTGATTAGGCACTTAACAAGTCACATCCCACATATCTACATGCTCTGGCTAATCAATCCTATAAGTACATATCAAAAAATTAATATACTATCTACAATTAAACAATAATTTGAAAATACAGATGAAGCCGATTTACCTATTTAGATAAAATACTATTATTCTGTTATTTATTAAAACACATTATTTTTTAGTGAACATGGACATGCAAAAGTCTGCTATAAGGGTAGGACATAGTGAGAGCAAGAATACTTTGGAATGTGCTGTGAAATACACTTAGAAAGGGTCATATAGAGAATTAAGTGTGATAACATTTTACGATGTGTATCTCACTAGTTTAGTTCACACTTTTAGTATAAAAGAAGAAAAGAATATTATTGTTGACCTTTTTAAATTGTTTATTTTACCTTATACATTTTTTTTTCTACTCTTAATACGGTATTTTGTGAAGAGTATTATAGGTTTACTTTCTCTGTCTGTCCAATGTCACGTTTTTTGTCTGCACGATAAGTCAAAAACGAGAAATGATATTAACTTGAAAATTTTAAGAAAAAATCAAGCTCTATAAGGGGACAAAGCATATTGATTTTTAATAAATTTGACTGAAAATAGGGGATTAAGATGGGTTGAAACTAAAAAAAAAAAATCCTAAATTAAAAACGAAAAGTGATATAAACTTGAAATTTTTAGCAAACATCAATCTCTAAAAGGAGAAGAAGCCCTTTCATTATAAAAAAAATCTGATTAAATATGGGGGATTTAAGGAGAGTTGAAATTAAAAAAAAATAAACAAAAATGAAAAGCGATATCAACATGAAATTTTTAGTAAAAATCAAGCTTTATAAGGAGATGAGGCCTATTGATTGTGAAAATCTGCTTGAAAATGGGGGTTAAGGGAATCTGTTAAACTGCGAAAAGTATCATTTAAAATGCCAGGCATTATATATCTTTATTTTAATTTGTGTGTGTAATATTATGTATTGTGATGGGACTGATCTTATAAAATTAACATTTAAAACATTTTAGTTCTTATTTTATTTGCCAATAAAAGGTATTTAAAAAATATATTTTTTATTGGACATCTGTGACAAATTGTGAAAATGATTAAACTTACAATAAAAACTTAAAAATGGTAGGTAAAGTTTCATATAAATTTTTTTACACAAAAATCAATGTCAAGCTTTCTACATAGCCTGATATATATTTAAAAATAATCTTAAATTATGAAGAAAAGTCAGTTTACTAACTAATGTTTATAGATGGTTTTCAACGTATTAAAAACAAAAATATCACACTAATTAAAATATTCATTTATTAATAGTTGTAGTGCTTGAAAACAGTATGATGTTGATAATAATAACTACACTTAATACAAACTCAAATAATAAAAAAACAGTGATATTGACTCTTGTACAAAGTTTTGATCCGAACTTACAAATGATAAAATTATTGGAAAAAGTAAACACCCATTTTAAATTACTACGAGCTGCCACTGAATTCTGAACAATTGAAATAAATATGAGTCTTCAACAATACCCGTATCCCACGTAATGTCATCATTTGGCTAAAAGTAACATTAATAACTTCAGTAGTAATGTTACTGACCTATTTGACAGAACTGATATTTAATTTGTCGTACAAGTCACTAACGGCCATTTTCATTAAATTTGTTGTTTTAGCAGATCACGTGGGACACGGGTATTGTTGAAAACTCGTTACAGTTAGAACTTAAAACATAAAATTGTCGGTGGCTTTTAACTTCTATTAGTGAAGTAAGCTTAGTAATGCTTGTCGGACTATGGGTTCACTTCTTGTTGGAGAGGTGCTCGATTTTAAATTCTATTGGTTAGACTTAGCGTTGGTGTACCTAAATGACTTTTAAAATGATTTTGCTTACAATGTGTGTGAAAAACATTGTGTCAAGAGAGAGATAAAAAATAGTACTATTTTTTCTCATGCTGTTTTGATAACTTTGTTCTTAATCGTATGGTTGAATGTTTTTAGTGTGTATACCAAGTTTATCATTTATTCATTTATCATTTTAAAATGCAGTTTCAAAATTGGTTAATTGTTTTATCGTTCATTTCCTTACAAGAGCCGGCTTTTATTATATAAAACGTAAATGTTTGAATACGAGCAGTTGGTCGTATTTAAACACCTTACTTAATGTCAAAAAAAATTAAAAAACAATGTCATACGTCATTTTTGTCAAGAGACATGAGGAAAGATTCCACAAACACATCAACATTAAAGTACTCCAACTTTTAGACAATCAGGACCTAATGAGTAGACTTAAAAGAGTCAAACCTTTTGAGCTTGTGTAAGTGAAGTGATGGTGATAAAGAAGAGTTAGTGGTATGATCCACAATATCGGAGTGTGCATAATATTCATTAATCTTGTTAAGATTAGGTGCATTCTGACATATTAGCTTTGTTAGCGGAGCCTGTCGCCGACAAGTACACGACACGTCACTGATAAATAATTAGAAACGTTCGTTCATAACTGCGATATGTAACATATCCCTGACAAGAGATGACCGCGAACGACTTGTGTACCAAAATGACTATCATACACTTTAACTGCAAATAAAAAGTGAGACAAAACACTGTAGATTGTGAAGATACTTTTTAGAATAGATATAAGAAAGCTTCCATTGTAAACATTGTAGTTTTTATTTGTTGTTTAATTTTTTATTAGTTCGAACAATTTTTATGATTTATTGGAATAGTCGGCATAATTAAAAACTCAATCAACCATTATTCTTTGTTCTGTTCCTTTTTTCTCTTTATTAACGCAATTTTTGCATCACTTTTACTTACTAAGCATTTCCTGACAAATTGTCCACGCTAATGTTTGCTGATCGTTTTGACTTGTCGGTAACTTATCGGTAACTTGTCGTGTACTACTGACAAGTACACCACGAACGCTGGACATTTTATCAAAATCCCTGATTATTCGGCTCCACGAAAGCCTGAAATCAAAATGCGTATGCTCATCTGCGTGGACTTGTTGGCGATAAGCTCCGAGAACAAAGCTATTAAAAAAATATGTAATTTTGTCTGGTAACATACAAGAAAACTATTGTTGATGAAAACTGTTTAACGATGACTTTATATCAATGGTATAGGTTTTTCTTACAATAGATGGGACTTATATTTGAAACTGCAGCGTGTGCCGGCTTCTTTTAAAACAGATGGTATGTCACTATGACTCACGAGACCGTAATGCATTTTAAACGAGTCATTAAATTATCGGATATCGGTAAAACTGAAGTAATTGTTTGGCCTTTTAATTGTGACCAAATCAGTTCAATGAGATTTAAATCTGCGTGGTAAGGAGGCCATCTGAGAATTTTAATTCCTTTTTCTCGAGCCATCTCGTCTATAATATACTTTTTGAATTTGTTTTTATATTGCCTTGCTATTACGAGTAATTCTGCCTTCAAGGATTTAGGAGGACTGATAATATTTTTAGGATAAAGCAATTTTGAAATATCTTCATTTTTCCATCTTATTGTTACTGTATATCCAGCATTAACCTATGTTTCGTCTAAATAAAATACCTGTTTATGATGATTGCTTGCGTCCGCTATTTTCCTTAAATAATCATGTCACCACGCAATGATTTCGTCTTTCTCTGTTAAAAAGCTGTTTCTGTCACGTTTTTTGTAACCAAAAAAATTAATTCATGTAATATTTTTTGTAGAAGAAAACATGTGTGGAAATTTCATTTCGAAAGAAAAAAGAATGCCTTATTACATTCTTTCCAAAGTTCAATAAAGGTCTTCCTGGGGGCTTTTTCGGATGTAAGACTTCTCCAATAACTGTATCTTCTTTAATAATGTTATACACTGTCCGCTTAGATAGATACTCCAGTATAGGGCTCACATTCATTGGCTATTTCATCAACAGAAAGTGAAACAAAGTCTTTTCAAAGATTATTAAATACATTAAGTATGATATTTTTTCTTCTAAAGATAATGCTTTATGTCCACTAGGTCGTTAATGCAATTTTTTTTCTTTCTCCTGGGCTCGTCTGACTATGTGTCTCCGAATAACACTGAAGCCTATTGGCTTATTGTGTTTACCCCATGTTAGTTCATAGCATCCACTCTGTCACCTTTGTACCTTGTACAAGTTTGTACAGATCCTTGGGTGAGTTCCCCATTGTACATGCCAATTTTGGCCATGAACCCTGTTATCACTTTCAACTGGTTCCTATTCATTAAGAGTAGTTCTCCAGTTCTTTTGGGACATGGTTTGCCAATGAAGGCTTTTCCATGTGCCTGTTTTGGGGTGCTTCCTCAATAGTCGATATGTTGTTCCCGAATCCAGTCGTTTATGAAACCCCGGACTGTACTTTTTGGTACTCCTGGGTTTGTGTCTGGTTCCGGTGTTTCTTCTGACCCTCTTTTTGCAAGTTCGTCAGCCTTTTCGTTGCCTTCGATCCCTTAGTGACCTGGCACGCAAAATAGTTTTACTCTATTTCGGTCAGCCAGTGTTCTTAGTTCTTCGATGCATTCCCATACCAGCCTCGACGTAACTTTCTGACTCAGTATGGCCTTAAGTGCAGCTTGGCTGTCTGACATTATTTGAATATGCTGATTTTCGACAGCTCTTTCATTGTTCGTTTTTGCACATTGCAAAATTGCGTATATGTATTCCTATAGCATAGCTATGGTTTGTATCAGGGTTTTTGTAGAATACTCCTGCCCCAGTGCTTTCCGCAGTCTTAGACCCGTCTATATACCAGGTTTGTTCCTGTCGTTGGGCATTGGGCTCCCTTATGGTGATCTCCGCTCTTTCCTGTATTCAAACCTCAAATGGAGTATTAAAAGAGTACCTCTTGGTTATGTGGTCTGATCTCATGTCTAACACGTCTCCTGTCACTAACCTTGAGATACTCATGTGACCTGGCCTAATGTAAAGATTTCCCAGTGTATTCCTTAATCTGTAAGCACCTAATCTTGCCTCCCCTTGTATCACATAGTGAAGAGGCGGGAGTCCTATTAGTGCTTCCATTGCAGCAGTGGGGGTTGTTTTCATTGCCCCACTAGGTCGTTAATGCATACTTGTGCTTGCAACATTTTCTAATGCACTTGCCATTCTTATATAACTGTAATAGCTATTTGTGTATTAAGAGCGGAAAGTGCTACTTTGCCGCTTAAGATAAAAAGTTTCCGCGCGACGCGCAGCGGATTGCAGCATTTTATCGTAAGCGGCAAATAGCTTACCGCTCGAATTACACACAAGATTTTTTTCTACGATCACACGATATTAAAAGTATATAGTTTTATTTTGCCGAATTCAAATCGTACTACGTTAATTTGACAGACACGGCTAACTTGACTAGCAAACGAAAAGTATATTATGTGTATATTGTATTGCCTGCTTACTTGAAGATTAATTTTATGATTAGCATAAAAAATATTTGTTTTAAAAGTTTTAATTTTACAAATAAAAAAACAATTTAAAATAAAAAAAACTAACCGGTAAGGATTGAACTCACGACCTTTAGGTTGAAAACAAACGCACTAGGCTCCGCACCAACAAGACAAGTTAAATATGAGTGTTAAAAACAGGGTAATTTATTTTTAATATTTTAATTATCATTTAAATATTAAGGAAAGTGAGTTTGAATATTAAATTGGTCTACATTTTCTGTTAAAATACCGGTTAGCTTTATAATAACAACCTTTCTAAAGAAAATAGGCGTGTGCAAAAAGTAACTTTCCGCCTATATGCGGCAATAATGTGAAACTATGACAATTCATGGAAAAAGTTAACTTTCCAGTTAGATTTGAATGTGCAAAAGCCTACTTTGGATAGTGATCGTAGAAAAAATTATGATATATACTAATACAAAATTCTGAATCAATTAAAATACATACGATACGGCTATGAATAAATAAAGTCTGACTTTTTATGGAGTTTCAACAGCTTTTTCATTGATGGTTACTCTTTTATTCAGTTCATCATTAACGTTTCTTTAGCTATTATCACTCAGAGATATTTGTATTTTGATTTGTACCAAGTTTGCTCCTTCTACTTTGACGTTGTGTCTTCATTTATTTTTTGTATCTTATATTGTAGGCTTTTTATCTCTGTTGCTATATTATCCGAATAGATCAATTTTGATACGTCTATATTTTTTTAGGGAAATTATCTAAGACAACTTTAAATAGCACTGAATAAATATTTAAAATGTCTGTTTACAATTATTTAATATTAGAGTCCAGTCCTGCTTATTAAAAAAACTTGAGTCTATAAAACCAATAGCGATTATCGCAACCAAGGAAATAACTTACGTGCTAACTAACAATAATGTGCAATAAACGTTCCCACAAACGGAAATTAATTACGTTTCTATTAAATTGTAATAATTGAAAAAAAAAAATATAATATCAAGAACCGAGTTATTAGAAGGCATTTCTCACGGATCGCTTGAGTTGAACTCCTTCCTCGGAGATCTGTTTCTTTTCTTTAGTTGCCATTGTACTGAGCGTGATGAATGGTTTTAGAATTATCATTGATTAACGTTTTTGTTCTTGAAAATCATTAGTTTTGAAAGTTCAATGAATGGAGGCAGAGGTCAAAAGGCGACCGAAAATTTATCGCACGAATTTTGGCCGCTGAAAAATTGTGCTCTCGGAATAATTGATCGTTTTGTAATAGTGTCCCAAATTCCCGGTCTTTGGTATGCGCCTGATTATTATCAGGATGATGATATATACGGGGGCTGCTGCTGCTTTCATTTCATAGTTTCGGTTGTATTGGTAGAAATAAAAAAAACATATTTGTAATTAAAATTAATTTAGGCTTAGATAGAGATTAAAAAAATGTTTTTTTTTGTCTAACTAGAAAAAATATGATATTTATTGGTTGCTAAGAATACGTAAAATAGACTATTTTTTATTAGTAAAAAAGATTTTTTTTCATTGTTGAAGAAAACTGTTTAAAAGTAACTTCTTCGTTTAATCGCCTTCTTTTTGATCAGAGAATCTTCAGTTGTTCTATGTCTTATTCTTAATGAGACACCCTGCCCTGTATAACATGTACAAACCTATATTTTAATTTATTTTGAAAAATAAAACACTAATGCACTTAGTTATAGGTTGTAGTTTATTGCACTAGAGAGCATTTTGGAAAAAAATTAAAAATGGGATACCTATACTTAATAAATTTTAAATTTTTACATATTCTACTTTTATTTTACATTTTTAACAAACAGCACAACGAAATATCATTATTAATTTACCAATAACTAGATGTGTTATTTAAATTAAATAAACAATAGAAAACTTTTCATTCCTCATTTTTTTAACGCCTAGGCACTTTGTAAAGTAGGCATTGAAAAAACAAAAACTTGATGATTTTGTTGTTTTTTTTTGACATTCTATAAATAATTTATGTAATTATAAATAACAAAGTTAAATAAAGTTTTTGTATTGTATTCTATGCTATTTTATACCTATGAAAATGGACATATAACAAGTGACAGATAGTTAATTTAATAATTATATTTTTATTAATTTAATATTTTATATTAACCTTAAAATTAAAATTTGTTCACTTCTTGTTTTATGTATTGCATCATCATTGGCTGATCTATCTGTCACTGGTTATCTGTCAATTGTTCGGTCATAGGTAAAACCCACCATTTTGTGGTTATATTGTATGTAAATGTCAAAATTATCTACTTTACGCAACCAGTTGAACATTATGAAACTGGTTACAAAAAATAAACCTTTTTTTGTTTTAAAATTAATATATAGTATACATTATTTTAGTTTGTATTAAAGAAGAGCAATTTGACTCATAAAAACATAATTTGGTTAAACTTACAACCTAGTAATAATGTTGGTTTGGTCCTTATTTTCCATTCTAAACCCATTCTAAATCTAAATAATTAAAACACAATATAGGATCGTGGCACTACTTATGGCCACTACCCTTTAAGATCTGAAAATAAGCGTTTGTCAACAATGTAAACTAAGTAATGGTTAGAGGGTGTAAATGAGCATATGGCAATATGATTGGATAGGTGTGCAACTAATAAACTAAGGCCACTGTAAATCAGTAAAATACATAGTTAACAGGACAAAAATTGAATTCATTAAGGATATTTTTGGATATGCAATTTCCAGAGGTAAGTACATACATATTACTACCCAATGTATTTTGTTTTAAACACCATATTTTTTTTTAAATTACAAATAAATATCAATTTACACCCATATCGGATTAAGAAACAGATGCACGACTGAGCCGGTCTACAGGATAATTTCGCATCAGGTAGTTGAGTAAAATAAGCGTAGTCCTCCGGTGGGTAGAGGGTGAATTTAATTATTAAATACTTATATAGTATATAATTATGTTTATTAAAATTAAATTACTAAAGTAATACACGAAAAAATTAAAATATTTATAATTTTGTTTTGGACATTGTTTATGGTAATACCATTTTCCCCGAATACAATAAACGCTTTATGGTTAGGAATTTCCGGAAGTCCCTTCTCAGGTATAAAATTAAGATTAAATGTTCTATTTTTGTACTGATGTTATAGGACTAATTGCACTAAATTATTTTGTTCAGTTTTGGATTTCGAAACTGAAAATGCCGAAACGGGTGTTACGTGAAGATGACTTAATTTGTAATCTACATAAGTATTTTAAAGCCAGTAGTGAGTGTGCATGAACGCGTCTGTACAGCTCTCGGTATTAGCGATTCAAAATTAAAATGTTTTGAAAAACGTCAAAAGCGGAGAGAGCAAAAAAAAGAAAAAATACACACCTCGCAAAAAACTGAAAACGTCGGATATATCTGGTGGGACATAATTTCGTATTCGTGAAATGGTGTATGAAATGCGTGCGAAAAAGGAACATGTCAACTTAGACACATTGCTGGCTAACTTAAGAGAAATACAAATTGGTGAATTTGGCAGCACAAGTCTTTGGAAGTTGCTTAAGGAAATAGGTTTCAAATTTAAGAAAGAAGATAATAGAAAAGCTTTATGTGAAAAAAATAATGTTGTTCATAAAAGAATACATTTTTTTAAGAGAATACACTCGTTTAAAAGAGAATGGAGCTTCGTTTATATATTTGGATGAAACCTGGATATTTTCCAAAGGTGGGACGAAAAGAATATGGCAAGATGAAAATATAAAATCAATAAAACATACTAATGGTGAGGGAAAGCGACACATAATCTTGCACGCAGTTGGAAAGAATGGATTTGTGGATGGTGCAGGATTAATATTTTTCTCTAAATCAAAATCAGAAGACTACCACGATAACATGAACTCGAATATGTTTATCAAATGGTTAAATGAAAAACTCTTACCAAATATAAGTGAACCGTCTGTTATAGTGTTAGATAATGCAAGCTATCACACAGAACTTTTAAACAAACCGCCAAGACAGAATTGGACTGTAGCCAAAATACAAGAATGGCTACGTAACGAAAATGTTGCATTTCCACAATACGCCCTGAAATCCGAGTGGTTAACTTTAGCCAAACGGCATGAACCACCACAAATTTATATGGTAGATCAAGTCATACATAGTTATGGACATGATGTGTTACGGCTTCCACCGTACCACTGTCAGTTTAACCCCATCGAACACATTTGGGGTATATGTAAAACATATTATGACAATCATATTGGAATTAATGGTTACAGCGACGAAGCAGTAAGGAAAATATGGAAACAAAAACTGGATACATCAACCCCAGAAATTTGGCAAAAAAGTGTTCAAAAATGTAATAAATCAATTGACGACTGGTGGACACGTGAAAACAGCATAAACGAAATTAACCCTATAATTATATCCCTTAATGATGACAGCGACGCTAGTGACACAAATTTTGAGAGTGATGCTGAAGATTTATAGGTATGTCAAAAGACAATTATTTATAATAATCACTGTTTAATATAGAATTTTATAGTTATGTTATTTTTAATCATCGTACTTACTTAATCGCTGGGTAAAACTGTGTATGTAAATTACAATTTTTGTTCTGAATAAACTATTATTAAACAATCAAATCATGTAACTATCTCTTTTAAGCATTCTGAGGCAAAATTAAATACCTAAAATTTATATTTATTTTGTTTCTATAAGAACCCGTTGCAATATACAAAATAACGCCACCCATGAATAAATGTTTAAAATACAACTGACCAGTCAAATCTTTCATTTATTTCTTAATCCGATATGGGTGTAAATTCAGTGAATGACCTATAAAACTTCATATTTAACTTATGGCCACAGCAGCTATTGGGTGGGTTGAGGGGTAGATAGTAATTGTTATTTTATATTCTTTCTTTAACTTGATGTTAATATGCCGGAGCAGTTTGCACTAACAAAAAGAAGAGGTCATTATTGGGAAGCTGCATCTGAGTTGTATAAAAATCAATTACAAATTACATGTCTTCTACCCAAAACACTACTAACGAAGATGACAAATATGCAGGACGAGTCTGAGGGCACAATTACCTCATAATTTGGAAATTATTCCTACACTAACCTTATCCTTAAATTTTAAGTTCTTCTCGATGATCTCCTGTACCTTACACAGCTAAAGCTGCTCCATCACCCTAACCTGTTCAAGGCTCATATACATCAACCGCCACGATAACAAGAACAACAAATTAATATTTAAAAATGCAATTTAAAAATTAGTGGCCATAAGTAAAGAACTAGTGGCGGACTGATGGCCAAAAGTAAAGAATTTCTTTCAATTTTATTTATTAAAAAATTCAAAAAAGAATCACATACTATTAACACAATAGATGCATATATTCTTGAAAATTACTACATACTTCAACCTATCAAATACTATTTTTATTTTTTTTTCTGTTAAAATTTGATTGATAAACAGGCCACACAGAAGCATTTTTGTCTTTAGATGGCCATAAGTAGTGTCACGACCCACGTTCTTGAAAACTAAATAACAGGCAATATATAAATACACTACAAGTCGTTGAAAATAAATAATTAATATAATATTCTATTTGTCAATAAAATGATACATATGCAACTAACAATACAAGAAAGTAATATTGGTTGCGTAGATGTCAGTAATGTTTTACCAGAACACAATTTTATAAATAATCTAGTCAAAATTAAAAAAAATATTGTAAGTAACACGTTACTAAATGCCTTATGTTTATTGGCAATTTTAGTATAACATTTTTAAATACCCATGTATTTCTGATTTATCGAAAAAAAAAAAAAACTCACTGTGTTTCAATAGAACTAATTGTTTTTATGCTGCAGCCAGAACACGGTTTAAATACAATTATTATCGTTTCGGACGAAATTCATGCGATATATTTTTTAAAGCCATAGAAGAGCAAATAGTTCTATGCCCATTTAATTTTTTATTGTGAAATTGGCCGGGCCGTGTCGTGTCATTACGGCAACAAAATCGTATTAATGGCCATCTCATCGGCGAGTCGAGTTCATTTAATTTATTATTATTAGCTTTCCTCTCTGCAGCGATGGAATTAATTTTTTTCGAAATCACGAAGCCATAATAATTATTGTGAACAGTACTGAGAGATAACTGCTGGCCGGTTCACGTGTCCGTCGGGCTTCATTTGTACAATCAGGGTTGGATTGGCTTTAAATAATCTCTTAATTTACATGAACACATTCTACTAGAATACGTTTCTGTAAGGTGAGGGAGAGTGGGTTACCCCACATAACTTAGGACCTTAGGCAAGTCAATTGTACATCCTCCAGAGGCATATAAAAGTCGTCTCTCAGCTCGACAAAAATGTGTCTAAAGACTGCCAAATGACGCATTATTATTGGCGAAAAGAAATCGCCATTATACGTTGAAAGTTATGTTCGTTTAAAGCAATATGAAGAACTTCTTTTTGTTTTTAAAAACCAAGTTCTTCCTTATTATTCCGAAATGCCTTTAATTCCTTTCTCTACAAAAGTAAAAACTTACTTGATGGACCACTTATCTCGAACCCCTTTCAAAAATTTTATAGAAGAAAAATGGCCCGACTATCAATTCCTTTATACGGATGGCTCCAAACGCGTTAATTATACAGGCTGTGCTATTTATCTTTCCAATACAGGTTATTATTTAAAATACAATCTACCACAAGAAGCATCAATTTATACAGCCGAACTAATAGCACTATTGATGGCTTTAAAATACATTCTTTCAGCTGCAAATAATAACAATTTTATAATTTTTACAGATAGTAAAAGTATAGTCGCGAGGCTAAATACTATTCAAACGTCAAAACAAATTAGCTACATTGAGTTAGAAATTCTTAAGTTATACCACGAAATTTCAAATTTAGGTGTTGAGGTAATTATTTCATGGATTAAAGGTCATTCCGGAATAGAAGGAAACGAGTTCGCGGATAAATTAGCCAAATCAACTGATTTCGACGGTGAAAAAATATCCAATATTCTCCCGGTCTCTGATATTGACGCAATTGGAAAAAATATTACACGAAAGAATTGGGTACACACATTAAAACAGGCGGTAACAGGTATTAACTTTATTCAGTGTCAATCAAAACTTAAAACCTCACTTAAAACTAAACCATGGTTTCAAAATCAATCCAATAGAAAACTCATTAAAACAATAAATCGCCTCAGAAGTAATCATGCCTTGAGCCCAAAATACAAACATAAAATCGGTCTTGCAGAATCACCTTCGTGTAGTTATGGAAGTATGGGTGACTTAACCCATATTCTTCTCGAATGTCCGAATCAGGCTACAAATATTGATATTCTGTTAGAGAGTCTGACGAGCCTAAGATGTCTGTTCCCTATAAATTTAAATACTATAATATTCTCAGAAAATCTCGAGGTATTAAAATGTATATATCAACATATTCAGAGATGCAAATATAATTTATAAAATAATATAGAATTGCTTTGGGTGGAGGAAGTGACTTGTTGCCGTAATTACTCGGGCTTGGTCGTTTCTCCACTTAAAGCATCTCCATCCTAAATAAAAACTAACAGTTTAACATATTAGATAGAAATGAGCAAAAATTGTATGAACAATTAAAAAACCTTATGTTCTCTGAAGTTGAAAAAATTAATAAAAAAAAAAAATAAATAAATAAAAAATAAATAAAAGAACAAATAAAAACAAGAATAGTAACAACAAAAAATACGAATAAAAACAACAAAAAAAAAGAATAAAAACAAAAGGAAAAATATATAACACAAAGAAGAAAATATAACACAGAAACGAACGACTAACAAATACTAACAGTGGATTGTGGATTTGTAATTGTTTGTATCCAAACAATGTAAATTCGTCTGGCCAATTGGCAATGCCAAGGCCATAAATTTTAAATAAAAAAAAAAAAAAAAGACTGCCAACTTCTCAGCTCGTCAAAGTTTTGCAGGCTAATAACGTCGCTGAGGGGTATCTCTAATATACATGTTTCGTACAATTTAATTGAAGAAAATACCTACTTTACTTGATTTAATATCGGTTTCAAAGAATGTACTTTTTCAGATTTGAATTCGGTCACAAGGAACCTCGTAGAAAATACTTAGACTTTGTTATTAGTTTTTCTTGATTTTGATGCTGTCGCTTTTAATAATGTGTGGACTGTATAATAATTGATGCTGTCTGTAGATATCCTGGAACGCCTTCTTCTCAGTGCCCAATAAATAAGGTGTGAAAATATGTTGAATTTTTTTAACAATTTCTTATTTAAGGAAAGAGAGAGGACGCGTAACAAGTATATCAAGCATTCATAGTATTATGTGCCGATTATCGATTGGCCGCCATTATTTTGGTGCTAAGCATTTCGGCTACACCAAAGCTCTTTACTCGTGTTTATTTGTGATTTTTGAATTGAACGACATTTGATGACTAGTTTGTTACAATGGTTTATTGTGATGCATATTATTGTATTAACAATAATAGACATTATTTTAAACATTTATTGTAAATTTTAAATTTACTGACAAATTTTGGAATAAATATGTTTATTTAATATCGTTGTTAAAATAAAACTATTAGTAGATGTTTGAAATTCATTGATTCATTGAAACTATTGATAATAGTTTTAAAAATAGATATATGTATAAGGGAACATTTTAGAACTTGTAGCGTAAATAAAATTTCCTTCATATTAATACCATAAAATAAAGGATGTTTAAATTAACGCTGTAAATACATAAAAAAATTTACTGCAATAAAACTTCAAATTGCAAACACCCCGTACATTTTTTGTCTGTGTGTGTGCGTGTGCGCGTGTGTGCGTGTGCGTGTGTGTGCGTGTGCGCGTGTGCGTGTGTGTGTGTGTGTGCGCGTGTGTGCGTGTGTGCGTGTGCGCGTGTGCGCGTGTGCGCGTGTGCGCGTGTGTATGTGTGTATGTGTGTATGTGTGTATGTGTGTGTATGTGTGTGTATGTGTGTGTATGTGTGTGTATGTGTGTGTATGTATGTGTGTGTATGTATGTGTGTGTATGTATGTGTGTGTATGTATGTGTGTGTATGGGTGTGTATGTGTGTGTATGTGTGTGTGTATGTGTGTGTATGTGTGGGTATGTGTGTGTGTATGTGTGTGTATGTGTGTGTAAAAAACATTAAATTTTAAACTTAAGTTTTATTTCGGCCTGACGTGAAATGATTAGATTTTGGACAAAGTCGGAACATCTGGGGGGGTACTTTATGGGGGGGGGCGGCGTTTTTATATTTTATAGAATATATCTGTTATTTATGTTTGGAGAAAACAATTGTTCAAATAAAAGTTATTTCTAATATTATTATCTATAATTTTTGTTTTATGTCAAAATTTCCTGAAATGGTCCGTATTCGAGAAATTTGACAAAATGTGCAAAATTCTGATTTTTATGAAAATTGTTGAAATAAAAGTTGTTTGCGATATCGATCTATATATTTTTTGTTTATACATTATTTTTCTAAAATGGACCGTGATGAAAAAATTGTAGGAAAAGTGCTAAATTTAAATTTTTCGAAAAATGTTTCGAGGTAGATGTATGTGGAAAATGTATATATTTATTTTATCCTCTAAACATTTATGGAGGTGCTGAAATAGGGTGTACAAAATAACCGGAAAAAGCCTGTAATAACTAGATAGGAAAGTCATGTGTTGGACACATCAGATTTTTTTTATTAGTAAAATTGATAAGTTAAAGTTTTTATGTTAATTATCTATAAAACAGTTATTAAACTTTTCACACAGTAGTCTGTGAAGAATATTAGAGTTAAACTTAAAAAAAATCATAAAATAAAAATGAAAAACAATATCAACTTGAAATTTTCAGGAAAAATCAAGCTCTTCAATGGAACGAAGCCTATTCATTTTTAAAAAATGTGAATAAAAATGGGGGCGAATTAAGGAGTTTAAAATTTTAAAAAATACATAAATTATAAACGAAAAATAATGTCAACTTAAAATTTTCAGGAAAAATCAAGCTCTGCAATGGGACGAAGCCTACTAATTTTTAAAAAAAAATCTGATTAAAAATGGGTGAATAAGGGGGGTTAAAATTAAAAAAAATCATAAATCAAAAACAGAAAACAATATTAACTTGAAATTTTTAAGGAAAAATCAAGCTCTGCAATGGGACGAAGCCTATTAATTAAAAAAAAATCTGATTAAAAATGAGGTGTTAAGGGGGTTAAAACTTTAAAAAAATCATAAAACAAAAAGTAAAAACAATAACAACTTGACATTTTCAGGAAAATCAAGCTTTACATTCTTTACAATGGGACGAAGCTTATTGATTTTAAAAAAATTCGATCAAAAATAGGGGGTTAAGAGGGTTGAAATTTAAAAAAAAATAAAACAAAAAGCAATATCAACATACATTTTTTTTTTGTAAAAATCAAGCTCTACAAGGGAAAGAAGCCTATAAATTCTGAAAAAAAAATCTGAATAAAAAGAAAAGGTTAAGATGGATTAAAATTTTAAAATAAAATCCTAACTCAGAAACAAAAACCGATATTAACTTGAATTCTTGCGGAAAAATAAAGCTTTTATAGGGGGATGAAGCCTATTGATTCTGAAAAAAATCTGATTAAAAATGGGGGGTTAAAAGAGGGTTTGTTTAACTGTGAAGAGTATCATATAGAATACCAAACCATTATATATCTTCATTCTAGTTTCATCTTAATAATTAAATTAATTTGAAAAAATTTGTAAATTTTTGTTAGTGGGTCGTAGAAAAAGTATACTCTAAAACTAAGTGGATTGTTCGTATTGCCATCATACCCACTTTTGCTACTATTCTTATACTGTTATAATACAAAACTATACTTTCTCATCTATTGTTGATTAATAAATTAGGTACATTTTCTTATTTGATTGTTCTGATAACACAAAGCAATTATTTCCGAATCGAATCCTTATCTGTTAACACAAAGTAGGTAGTAAATTATTTTAATAAAATCATGTAAAATAATAAACATTAAATAATTAATTAGAAGTAAGCCATCATTTTAATTTTATAAATGGAAGGTCTCAGGATCGAATCCCACCGGTGTCGGGGATTTTTATTTATTTAAAAAAAATTAAAAATTAATTCTAATGCATAGGTAGGATTCCCCACTCGACCATTCACTGTTGGGTTCTAATTAACAGTGCTGTTCCTAAAGTGGCGCTGGGAAACAGTAACAAAGTCTACACAGAACACGAGGCTAATGGCCGTAGTAGTCGACGCCGATGACACCAAATTAAAAAAAAAAAAATAGGTAGCAGCGTGTTGTAGCCATAGAAAAGATACAGTGTTCAAGTCGTAAAGAATGCTCATTTCCTAATTACGCTGATTTACTTTACAGCATTCTCCTAAGATTTATGCTGCAAATATACCAATAGGAAATAAGGACCATTCCTTGCTAGTTAAACAATATACTATTTTAAAAGGGCATTTAAATATTTTCTACTTACTTTATGAAGAGAAAACACAAATTCCGGTGGAATAATTTCAAATATACACGTATCTTTCAATAAATTGTGATATTAATTTCTTTTCTTATTTACGGGCGAAAAGAATTATGTTATATTAACATAAATATTATAATCATTATTCCTGTAAATAATTTTTTATCTGCACATCGTTTAGTAATTTATTCGTTTTACGACTACATTCGTATACTATCATTATAGAACAGCTTGGTCAAAGCGTATGAACTAAATTTATTCCACTCAGAAACTGCCCTCTTAACACCTTTTAGCACGCATCAGTCTCAATTCCGTAATTAACTTGAGAGCAAAACGAAATTCAAGGAAAAACAATTCTTATCTTCGAGTACATAAATTTCGCTGTTGCACCTCTTGGCGCGCCATATTCGTTGAAAATATTATTTAATAAATACTCCTGCGGTGATTTACATTCCTGCTATACAAGCACGCAACCCATTACCATGGGCCATATGGATTATTATTATACACGGGAATTACAAATTACAACCACTATAAATGATGTATACGGGTTAATTTTATCGGCAGAGGAAAAGGTGCAAGCACTATATATGTATATTAACTCTGAAGACACAAGTGTGAAGTAAAATTTTAAAAATCATTGACGAGAAATGTTTGAAAGAGTATGCCTACAGATTTTTATTCTGAACGTACCACAGAAAAGAAGAATATAAAAATTTGATAAAATAAAAATTGAGATTTCTTGGGCATTTAGTGAAAGTGAAAAATATTTGGGGAGCGAAACTAACAAGGACAAATGGGAAGTAAAAAAAAAGTACTTTTTTGATATTAAAATATTAAAGAATAATCAAAGCCATTGTTGATGTGACTCACAGTTGAAAGTATTTGAAATAAAATCTAATATATATTTTTATGTAGGTATTTTATTAAAATTAGTAAAAACCCGAGCATACCGGAAATAGATGGATTTATACTTTACACATACATTATATACAGTGGGGTATGTTTTAGAGAATGTCATGCTAATCTCGGATCCTATTTCAAAATTATGTAGTTTTTGAGTTATTTCAAAAAAATTCCCGAAATTGTTCAGACAAATGGCTCCCGAGATATGGTTAGACGTGCCGACCTTAATCTATTTTAAAAATGAATGTTTTAAATAAAATGGACTCCTCAAATATGTTTTTGCCATAAAATTTAAAATATTGAAGAAAAAAAAATTAGAAATTGTAGTTAGGAAATACGAAAATTTAAACTTTTTTTGGTACAGTAGTAATAGCAGTCCTGACATTTGCGTTAATAGCAGTTTGTGCAATAGATATGAACAATCCACTCGAGTTGTACAGTATATTTTTTCTGTAACACTAACGAACATCTACAAATTTTAAAATAATTTGTGACTTTCACTCATTTATAAAATAAAATAAACAAAAAAAAAGATTTAAATTAATTAGTCTCCATCCCGGATTTGAACCCGGGCCTCTCGCATGGCAGACAAACGTCCTGGTCTAACCAGGCACTTAAATTATTTTCATATAGTTTAATTAAAATGTATAATTTATAATTTATTTGTAAATATAGACAATATAAAAATATAAATGCTATTATTTATCGATTCTAAACAATAATAACTCATTTTTACGTATATTTAATCTCAATAACAAAAAAGTATACTGTCAATTAGTTTGGCAGAATTATACAAAATTTAAAAAATAATAGTAGCCGGGTGCCCAAAATATGAACTGCGACTGTCGTTCAGCTGAACGAAATTGTAAACTTTTTCGTTTTGTAGACTCTGAGTAGATAAGCTAATATCCATGTGGGTGTAAAAAAAAATATTGTGTTACTTGGAACAGGACCTGGGTTCTAAGAATTTTTGTAGTGAATAATAGGGGCGTTGAGTGGGTAAAACAACGTCAATATAGTAAACTGCTGATTGTAAAATATTGTTACGGCTAGGAAAATTATTAGAAATGAATTAAATTATCCCTGAGGTATTTTATTTTTAAAAATTGGGTTTGTAAATGAAAAATAAAATTAAAACTATTCATTCAATGTAGATTTTTTTATATAAGAAAATACAATAACTATATTAAAAATAAAAAAAATAAAAATTTAGATGAACAAATACTATTTGGATGATGTTCCCAAATAAGCTTTTCAGGCTCACTACGACGAAATTTATAGATTTGTGAATATATTACTAAAAACGTTTGCCACTAGCACCGCTAGTGGCAGCTCAGCTGTTATCTACGAGAACTGCAGAGACACAGATAGGGCAGGACACCATCTCCATCTGCACAACCAGAGGATGTCCACAAGGAGGAGTTCTATCCCCACTAATGTGGAGCCTAACCGTAGACGAACTTCTATGCAGATTGACTGACCTCGGCATACCCTGTCAAGGTTATGCCGACGACATAGTCATATTTGCTAGAGGCAAGTTTAGTAATATCCTCTGTGACATAGTTCAACGAGGACTAGAACATACCAAAAGATGGTGCCATGAAGTGGGTATAAACCCTACAAACACAACACTAGTAGCCTTTTCAAGGAAAAGAAAACTTAATCTCAAAACCGTTAAATTAGACGGGAG
The DNA here is from genome assembly GCA_927349885.1 of Psylliodes chrysocephalus. Lineage (NCBI taxonomy): Eukaryota > Metazoa > Arthropoda > Insecta > Coleoptera > Chrysomelidae > Psylliodes > Psylliodes chrysocephalus. The sequence continues at coordinate 59,629,580 of OV651816.1, forward strand.
GGATAGATATAGAATGGAAAAATGAAGTCAAATCTCTAGGCCTAACCCTGGACAACAAACTTCTCTAGAACACACATGAGCAGGAAGTAGTAAATAAGGCCACAAAAACCCTAATGGTATGCAGAAACATTGTAGGCAAACGATGGGGATGTAACCCAAACATACTGCGATGGATGTATACTGCAATAGTGAGGCCAATCATCACTTACGGGGCTATAGCCTGGAGTAACAGAACTAGTTTAGCTACTACGAGAGCTAATATCTCAAAAGTATAAAGACTAGCCTGTGTTTCCATTACTGGTGCAATGAGAACCTGTCCTACGGCCGCAATGGATGTGATCTTAAACGTCACCTCTCTACATTTGATGATAGAGAATGTGGCAAAAAGAATACGATATAGAATGATCAGGAACGGAGTAATCAGACGAAGGTCTACTTGCTTCAGGACTAAAGATACCTGGGACATGCCCCAGGATGAAATACTAAAGAAGTACAGTTTTGTGAAAAACTTCAAAACCACAGAGCTGGGCTGCAAGAAAGAATGGAGCCAAGAAACCATCGCGCTTGCAACCGAAAGACGTGCTATTCAGTGGTATACGGACGGTTCCAAAACAATAGAAGGAACTGGAATGAGAACCAAGCACCCCGAAAGCTTGGGAAAATACCCAAGCATCTTCCAGGCGGAAATTCCAGTTCAACATCGAGAGAAACTATCATAGACAAGAGATTATCATCATGTCCGATAGTCAAGCAGCCATCAAAGCGCTGAGCTTTTACGTAATCAGCTCAAAAATGGTCTGGAGATGCCTTGAACAATTGAATGAGCTAGGCGAGAAAACTAGAGTTACTCTCACTTGGGTCCCAGGACATAACGGGTACAGGGTAACGAGATTGCAAATAGTCTTGCAAGGAAAGGGGCTTCAAACACCCTTTGTAGGACCTGAGCCGTTCTGCAGTATCAGAAGTAACATAATATTAGGAGAGATTAAAAAAGAATTGGGCAGTAGAAGAACCGATAATTAGAATAATCTCTTGGGGCTGAGACAGGCGAAGATACTTTTGGGTGAATATAACCAGAAAAGATCGGAAGCCTGCATCTGCCTGAGCAAGAATAGGCTATATATTGTAACAGGGACCCTTACTGGGCATTTCCGACTAAAAGGACACCTAAGTAAACTAAGAGTAGTAGAGGATACTAAGTGCAGATTATGTGAGGAGGAGGACGAAACCTCCATTCACATCCTAACTGAATGTGTATCACTCCAGAATCCAAGGTCACTATATCTAGGAGTATATAAAATAGAAGAGGGAGATTTACCTAACTTGAAGCCACTTCAAATCCTACACTTCCTTGAGAAAATAGGATTGGAAGGGTCGTCATAGGCATTGAGATATTTCCTTGGTGCATTGGCGACAGAAGGGGGCACAATAGATATTTTAGGTCGCAGTGTATTAACACCCCATTCCCAACATAACATAACCGCTAGTGGCACATACAATTCTCTATGCAAATGCCTTTAATATTGCAAGCCAAGATTAATATAATAATATCGGAACAACTAATATATTCACATAATCGGTTATGATTTTTACATGATAGGCCAAGATTTGGAATATTTAAAAAATTAATTTCATGTACCGCCTGCTATTTTAAATGGATGTGGTGTTGCCAACTTTATTGCTAAAATATTAATTTTTATTCATTTAAGAGTACCAAATATTCTCCATTAAAACGTGTCTTAAGAAAGTAATACTTTCAGATATGTCAAATTAAAAAAAAATCGACAAATTTTTATTTTTGTTTGAAATAACTCAAAAACTACATCTTATCTCTTATATTTAGCGAGATATCTTTAAAGAAATTTGGATTTGGGACGCTCTGTATGTAAGCCAATTAAGCAGGAAAACATAGGCCAGAATTTTAAAACATGAAACCATATTTTCCTTTTTTTATGATACATTAATATTAATTTTTTTTAACCGACTTCAAAAAAGGAAGAGGTTCTCAATTTGTCGTAATATTCTTTTTTTATGTATGTTCAACGATAATTCTTTAACACGGTGTCCGATTTCAATGATTCTTTTTTTGTTAGAATAGGGATATTTCAGGGGTGGTCCCATATAAGTTTGGTCAAAATCTAATAATTGGGTCCATTAGAAAAATCCTCAAACTCTTCATTTTTTATGTATGTTTAGCGATAATTCTTTACCACCTTGTCCGATTTCTATGATTCTGTTTTTGTTAGTAAGGCGGTACCCCAGGGGTGGTCCCTTATAAATTTGATTAAGATGTGGTGACGGCATCTGCGCCATTTTGAAGTCGGTTTTTTAAAATTACTTGGCTTCTTAAAACAAAAGACACTTTTTGTAGGAAATTAAATGCTCTATAGAAAAAACTATATTTTAAACAGAATCGTACCAGATTTTTTATTTTATTTAGTTGGAATGAACTCTCATAACTCCGCCAATGGTTAATTTTGGGGCTGAACATTATGGTGAAATACAGATGTATATTAGAGGTATTGTGTATCATGCATACATATATTTATTAAGTTGGAAGATATGGTAAATAAGTGACATTTTTTGTAACTAGACACTTTGTGTTCATTTGTCTTGTTATTCTGAACGAATATTGGGTGGAAAGCTTTTATTTTCGAAACAAATCCGCTATTAGAGTTTGCAGACACGTTTATTGACAAGGTACATTTCCATGTATTTATTCCATAAAAGAAATGTATGAAAATAGATCGATATAAACGTGTTTTTTTAATAAATTTTGTGTAAATAGCAACGCAATATAATGAAACTATCAATTTCGAAAAAGTCACTAAATTCGTGTAAGTATTTCATTTCGAAAACGAAAAGAATGTACAATTTGCCTTATTACATTCTTTACCCAAGTTTTAATGAAGGTCTTGTTTGTTTCTGGGGACTTTTTCGGATGTGAGACTTCTCCAATAACTGTATCTTATTTAATAATTTTATACACTGTCCGCTTAGGTACTCCATTATAGGTCTCACATTTAGTGGCTATTTCATCCACAAAAAGTGAAACAAAGTCTTTTCAAGATTATTAAATACATTAGGTCCTATATTTTTTTTTTTTGTAAAGATAATGCTTTATGTCCAATAGGTCGTTTACGCGTACTTGTGCTGGTAAAATTTTCTAATGCACTCGCCATTTTTATATAACTAAAATTATAATATATACTAATACAGAATTCCGAATCAATTAAAATACATACGATACGGCTATGAATAAATAAAGTCCGACTTATCTGTCAAAAGAAAATATTTATTACAGTAGAAACCACGGAAACATGATTAAATCTAAACGAAAAATTTTCATTTTAACTACCAATAAGCATTGAAGGATGAGGTATAAATAAAATATACTACGTTCTGCAAGTTAAATTACTGCACTGCTTTCTTCTTTAGATTACAGTCAGTAACGACTACCCTTTACATATAATTATAGATATTAAAAAAACGTTAATGTTGTACTTACGTATGATATTGCGCTTGCAAAAAATTAAATTCTTCTTTTATCCTTTCTAAAGTATCCGCTATTGTAAATTTTATTTGACCACCTTGAGGTGGCGGGCCCTGAAACAAATAAAAAAAAAATCAATAACAATAAAAAAAAAATTTTTTAAATACATTGTTTCGTTCAGTGGTTCAAAAATATGGTATAACTTTTTATCACTTGTATTTCTCATAAAAAACAGGGTGTTTCAGAATAAAGTACCGTAAAAGTGATCTTAATTAATTATTAAGAAAAGCTAAATTTAATTTTCCTGTAAAAGTGCAAGTGTCCTTTCCACAAGAAGATAAAATGAATTTTATAAATATCTTCTCTTATGGTAAACACATAAAGACTTAAAAATATATAGATGTTAATAAATCACCATTATTAGTTAACACACTCTATTTCGATAAATTACGATAACGCTTTGGCGTAGAATCAGGGGCTTGATTAGGGTTGCCAACTCTCTCGGAATTCCGGAAAATGACAATTCATATTCAAAATATCCCGGCTCCAGGACCGTAGCTAAACCCTCCCGGATCTTTTATCTATGAATAAAGACGTTGACTGATCTGAGTTATTTTCTTAATATAACTATATAAATGAGAATACAGGGCATGATGATTTCTGTTTACTGCGAGAAGTACGTGAAATGATTGTAAGCAAAACGAAATTAGACATGCGTTGGGATAATTTCTTTAAAAAAATGTGTGGATGAATCAGACAAATATATAAAAAGCTTATCTTATTCAATCTATCGATTCATATCTAAAACGATGCTGTCCTACGTGTTTTCAAGGTAGATAATGAACTTTTGGTCAAAAACTCGCCTTAGTGCAACTACTCATGTAAAATCTGAAATATAGGTATGTACAAATTTCAGATACACATGTATAACGTATGTAAGATACACATGTAAAACATATGTAAACAGTTCTATGATTTAATCGTTTCTAATAGAAAGGCACTGGAAGCTGCCCGCGGTGTACAAAATACATATAAAAAGGAAAAGTCGGGTTAAAAATATTGTAAAACTATATACATAGAAATTATTTTAAGAAAGTGCAACATCTTTTATAATATTTGATTTTTCTTCTCCCGGATTTATGATCAACACTATCAACAGAGTTGGCAACCCTAGGCTTGATCCAAACTTTTTAAAACATCTTATTTTAATAAAAAATAAGTTTCATAATTATTCCTTACGCCATTTGTATCAAAGAAGGTACTCTTGGTTGATCTATGTAGAATAATTGAATCGGTCATTTGAGAAAGCCCATAAGTTACAAATTTGACATATTCTAAAAATGACAGATTCATATTGCTTTACTTGAGAAACCCCATAAGTCGCTGACTAATAGTGTTTCTCTAATACACGCGGCCCACGAGCTAATACAATCAGCTTACGCAGATTGACCGAAATTATGTTGGAAATACCTGTGCGGTTCGTAGGGATGGAAGGATTAGTGCTTGGGTGAAAACATCACTTTCTAATTATTCTAATTATTTTAAAACACTATTAAAACTATATTAATTTTATTACATGGTTCATTTATAAACTACATACTTTTTACACTATATACAGAATTTTCTTAGAAAATTTGTTACTTAAGTACTCAAGCCATCTTGTACTCCGCACAACGATGTGTTGTGTTTGATGGTACTGAAGCTCTGCCGAAAGAGAAGTTGTTCAGCTAGATTGAGAGTGACGCTCGACGTTGAATGTTGACCGATTAGGAAATGCCTAACGCCGGTGTTTTTAAGCAATGAGGGCGATTGCCGGGTATGGACGACCAATGAGAAGTGGACAGAAGTGAATGACGCCTGTGACGTAGCTATTAGACGGAAGACTGTTCTTGCCGGCCAAGGTAGTGCCGCAGAGACGTCTCTTGGAGTAAAAGGCAGTGCGGCTTGCAGAGACGTCTCCAGGAATAATAAAGAATTGAGAATGAAAGCTTAGCGCAATGTTGAATTCAATTCAGCAAGCAATATCACAAGATAAAAAGAAATCACTTAAATTAAGTCAGTATGTGCATTTTAAACATTTTTTTTTGAAAATGAAGGAGTTCTTGTGACAAAATCTTCTATAGATGGACTGACTGACTGACTGACTTTTCATTTCGAAATACATCAACACAACCTTTGACTCTTCCTGTCAAAAAGGCTTATGTTGGAAAAATACCTATTCACAGATGAATGATCTTGTCAAATTAAAGCAGTATCTTCCGGAATGAGAAGACGTAATTTTAAAAAGATAAGGTTTTAGATGAAATTTTAAATTAAATAAAAATATTGTTAAATAGACATATTATTTTATTAAAATATGTAGTTTTATTGTCTAAATAAATTAAAATATCCATATATTTATTTGAGAAACCCCATAAGTCATGATTTTCAAAAAATATTTTGGACTCTTTAGAAAAAAAAACATAAGTTATTTTGGTACTATCAATTAGTAAATCAATCTCGCAATTTTAGAAAGAAAAAAAATCAATGCTTTGTCTCACACACAGACGATTTAAGAAAGTTTTTTTATAATTTCCCAAACTTTTACTTTCCTGACTTATGGTGTTTCTCAAATGACCTATTCAATTAGCTTTTTTAATAAGTAGTTAAGATCCCACATTTTACGGTATTTTGCACTGAAACACCCTGTAGCAATTGTTAAGAAAAGTATTCATTCATCATCAAGTATGCCTATTCCTATTGAAATTAAATACGTATGTAAAAAAATACAATATAGTAATTTTCGCTCAACCCACGTATATCCGAAAATTCCACATGTTAAACCACATCAAGTGAACTGACTACCGGGCAAATGAATGACTTAATTCAAATATCCTCGCGTTGTGTTTACACTACATAACTTCCAAACACAAATTCAGTGTGTTAGAGTAAATATTTTACAACGATATTAGCATATTTCTGAGAAACAACACACACACGAAAGTTGACTTGCTTGCGTTGCCTGCACGTTTCTATAAAGGTATTTACTTTAAACTTTATTTACATTAGCGATCTACAGACGACTAACTGCCTATTTACAGTAAAAATAAAGAAGACTAGGGACGACGAGGGTTTTAAGGGTAGAGGGTAAAACTGAAACGAAATAAAAATTGTGGAATGTTAGAATGAAAGAATGTTAAAAAAAAACTCGATTATTATCTACTGGTTTAACGATTCAAAAAGCTTGCAGATAATAAAATCGAATAAATATATTTCTTTGCAATACAGGGTTTTATAGTCAGGAGGCACTGAAGTTTTTTGGTACTTATTTTCCCAGTCAGGAAATACCGATAAAATTATTCGGTTTGTTATTCTAAACAAAATTCATATATATGTAGGGAGGAGGGGTGGTTCGATGGGTTGGAGCGGAAAATGCGTTTGAAAGTACAAATATACTGCACTTTTTTTTCCAGTAATAAAAATCATTCTATTAGTAAGAGATACAGTGAAGTTGAGAAAAACAGTCTGGCTAATCTGTGAGTATGGGTAATATGTCCGGCAGGTGAAAAATTGGAAAAAAATTATCAAAGCCATTGACCTTATTTTCGCAGTCCTAAAAATTTGTCGGATGATAGTTTATATTATAATTACAGCTGCAAATATAGTATGGCTAATGTGGAATACTTCCAAAGCCTTGCCAGACTCGTCCAACGCTCGTCAGGCGCGCTAATTTCGGCATGTTCAATTATACAGGTGATTGTTGTCATCTCTACATGTGTTTACTTTTCATAATTTATGATAAGAAAAGTATTGGTTTAGGGTGAAATTTCACTATGGCTATCCCAGGAATCCAAAAAACCTGGTTTTAGTAAAATCTCTGCCCGTCAGTCATTAAAAAACATTATTCGCGAATAACTTTTTAACTATTAGAGATTTCTCGACATTTTGATATACCTCGTTTAATTTGTGAGATATAGTGAAAATAAAAAAAGCAAATTTATTTACATTCAGGCGCGACTATCTGTGGAACTATACAATATAAACGAATAAGATTAAGAAGCAATATTTTAGAGAAATAAATTTCCAACAAAGATATTAATGACAGATGAACGAGCGGATAGATATTTTGCTAAAAGACGAGGAATATCACTTTAAGCTGCCTAAAAAATCAAAGTAAGCAAATACACTGTAGTGAGTGTATAGAATACCGAATTCTTATTGAACATATTGAAAAATATGAATTTACGAAATCATAAATTTTAATTGTAATAAATATAATACTGAAAAATGAAACTACACTGACATTTCATCAAATAAATTCTTCTTCATCTTCATTAATTTCTTCTTTGTCATCGCCTATCATTATCTTCGCAATACACGTTATCAGCGTCATCTTTCTCGTATCTATCATCAATATCATCGATGCTCTTTTCAACCTCCGAAACATCAGATTCAGGGTTGTCTTCCTCTCCTCATTCAACTATCTTATTTGTGAGTCTGGCGGTGCTTTCGTGATTGTAAATGACAGCCAGACGTGTATTTTCTATGAAATTATAGTATTATTTATCATGTGACAAATTTTTAAATAATAGCAAAAATTTTGTAATTTTGACAATTTTCAAGATGCCGTCAGACTCATTTAGCAATTTCGTAAATCAACCAGACTTACTTTTGATTATAGTTTATGACAGTATCAAATGATACGTTAAATTTCAAGCATGGGAAAATAATGGTTACGGATTTCAAAAATCGGTTAAATTTTGGGATTCGCAAATTTTCAGCCAGACTGACTTTCCTCCGGTTAGCTAGAATATGGCAGACTGTTATTTCCATTAATAAAATGATTTACTTTAATAAATGTCAAATATTTATGACTGGGAAAATAAGTGGACTGGTCTTTTTTTTATCTAGTGAACCCATCCAAAAATTTTAGCCAGACTCACAAATTGTCGTTTTGTGTCTCCATCCGAACAAACAATAGCACGTTCAGCGACTGCGAAAATAAGTATAAAAAAATTCACTTTCTCCTTGACTATAATTTATACAAACAAAAATTATAAAGTTGTATCTTTGGTGAAATAAGAAGTATAGTTGAAGATATATATTACATTAAAGTGCGGATGGAGTTTATGACCTTTAAAGCATGGGCGAAGTTAGGGGGGGCTTGGGGGGCTAAGCCCCCCCAAAAACCAAATTAGCCATCCAAAAATAATTCGAACATTTATCGCACATCTATCCACACATTTCAGATTTCAGAACAGAAATTAATAAATAAATAAAAATCGTGCCATTTGATTGATTCTGAAAGTTTACATTTAGTTCAGGAGGCAGTGAATTTTACTCGTACTCATTTTTCCAATCGGTGTATATGAAAATAAACTGTTCTCTTAGTTAAAAAAAAAACAAACATTTTGAGTGACACTTATTTTCCCAGTCATAAATATTTTACATTTACTAAACTAGAACATAAAGCTTATAAAAATAGCAGTTTGGAATATCTCAGATAGTGGAAAGTGAGTGTGGCAGAAAATTTAACATATAAATTGATACAATCATGAACTGTTAATAATAATAAGTCTGGCTGATTTACGAAATTGGCAAATGAGTCTGGTAATATCTTCAAAATCGAAAAAATATATGATTTTTGCTTTTATTTTCCCGGGTTTGAAAATTTGTCATGTGATAGATTATACTATAATTTTACAGCTCTATTTTATAGCAGATCAAATACCGTTATTTTCAAACGCTTCCATAAAAAATTTCCGGAAATTTTTCTTTTGGTGGGTACCCTGAACGAAATTATACTGAAATTTTTTTTGACAGTTGAGAAGATCTTTTATGCATATATTTTATATGTTGTTCTATGGCCAGTTTTGAAAATTTGATTTTAGTCGTTTTAATGTATGTCTGTCAAGTTTTGAAATTTGGATATTTTGGTGTAAAATTTTCTTACCCAATACCTACCACTGGTGCCTAAATTATTATCAGTAAATTTTTGCTCACTCACGCATATTTTAAAAAAAATATCAATCGTCTTCGACTCAGGATAAATTTCAAAATATTCGTAAGTTCGAAAAAAATTTCGGAAATAATTTAGGCACTAGTGGTATTCTAAGTGAAAATATAGGTCTGGCTGACAATTAAAATCACGAAGGCCTGCCAGACTCACAAGTATGTCCGGCCGAAGATTCGGTTACGGTTTTGGCCAACTTAGGCTTAAAATAAGAGTTTCGACTACAGTTTCAGTTTCGGCGGAAAACTGGCCGAAACTGCAGCCAACTACGAAACTACTTTCGAAAGTTTTTGTATCACACTTGATTGTGTCCGGCACAATGGCGACTGTGCCGGGTGCCATTCCTACACAGTGCACGTACTTCTCTGCTTTGTTTCAAGTGAACAGTCTTCAGTGCTCCTGGCCTAATTTATTCGTATCAAAGGAGCATTTTTTTAGGTGAAACGTGGAAAAAATATTATTTCTAGCCTACAACGTAGACTGTTTACTTATGAATATTAATTTAATTATAAGTAACAAACATATTTAATTATCTGAATTTGTTTTTTTTTTTTTAAATAAAAATTACATTATATATAATTCCCTTCATAATACTATTTTTTGTTACAAAAAATCTAGAGACTTTGTAATTCACTTATTTTTTTTTAGTTTCAAAAGTAATAAAAAAAAAACAATGTCAATAAATTTATTAATGGCTTCTTTGGATCACATAAATAAATAGGTAATAAGTAAATGTAGCTAAAATTTATAATACGAGTTAATTAGTTTTAAACAAAGATATTGCAAATTTCAATAAGAGATTGCCTTAAAAGAAAGTTCTTATTTCTGTTTCGGTTTCGACCGAAACTAAGAAAGGAGCCGAAATTGGGTTTCGGTTATAAAACCGTATTTCGGTCGGACCTGACAAGCCAGGTAGTTAAACGAGGAGAGGAATAGTATTCGAACGTGCAGAATTTAGCGCGCCTGACGATCATTAGACAAGTCTGACAAGGCTTTCGGGGTATTCCACATTAGCCAGATTGTATTTTAAGCTGTTATCATAATATACATTTTTCTAGTACTGAGGACACTTGTAACAGGGATCCTTACTGGGCATTGCCAACTAAAAGGACACCTTAGTAAACTGAGAGTAGTAGAAAATAGTGAGTGAAAATTCTGTGAGGAGAAGGACGAAACCTTCATTTACATTCTAACTGAATGTGTAGCACTCCAGAATCCAAGGGCACTATACCTAGGAGCATATCAAATAGAAACTTGAAGCCACTCCAAATCCTACACTTCCTTGAGAATATATAATTGAAAGGGTCGTTATAGGCATTGAGACATTTAATTGCTGCATTAGCGACAGAAGGGGGCACAATAGATATTTTAGGTCGCAGTGTATTAACACCCCATTCCCAACATAACATAGCGAGAAAACTGCAAAATAATGAAATCCACAAATCCCAGTTCATATTTTGGACATCCAACTACTATTATTTTTAAAATTTTAAATTCTGACAAACTGTCAGTATATTTTTTAGTCATTAAGATTACATATACGTTAAAATTAGTTATTTTTGTTTAGAATCGATAAAAAATAACATTTTAATTTTATTTGGGCCACATTTAAATAGTATATTATGCAACGATCATGTAATGATGGTTATTAATACACGAGCATTAACCGGGATACGAAACGAGCCAAAGGCGAGTTTCGTATGGTTTATGCGAGTGTTTTAATAACCATTACATGAGAGTTGCATACGCTATTTTTTCTACACCCGATAAATAATCAAGACCTATAAATATTCTATTTATATTGGTATTGAACACAATAACAGTAATTACTCGTATTTCTATAAAAAATTCTACAAAATTGTAATTAATGGTATTACCTTGGGTACTGGTATTACCACAGATTTTTGGGGCAAAATATTTTGTACTGCATTTTCTCCTTTCTCCTATATGTGTGGAGGAGTGTTCTATATCGCTGATATCAGACATTTTAATATTATAATTATCGAAGTTTAGCTATCTACGAAAATTTAATACGTTTTGACAACTAAAACAATTACATAGGAATTTAGGACAAACGTCAAACATCATGCTTGATTGAAAAATTGTAGGTTTCTATTGATTAAATATCTGTATCATAATGAAAAATCTGTATCATAATGGGTATCATTATGAAACGGATTATGGGCATATAAGTGCATTATTATAATACGGGTGTAGAAAAAAAGTAAATTTTAATCAAATTGTATGAAACTAATTTAATTACGAGTATTAAAATTAAAAACCTAAAAGTGGCGGTGGAGCTGAGGACAGAGCATTTGCCTTCCACGCGAATAACCTGGGTTCGAATCTGGACTAAAAGGGCTAATTTTTTTTTTTTTAATTTATAAATTAATAAAATTTATAAATTATTTTAAAATGGCTTATTTTGTCTAAATCTAAAATAATTTTTTAAATTTGTAGATTTTCGTTAGTAGAAAAAATATACTGCACAACTCGAGTGGATTGTCCATATCTACTCTTGTTGCGAAAATTAGGGAAATTTTTGTGATGAAAATTATTGTGATGAAAATTATTCAGTTTTTTCACTTATATATATTTTATTCATTTTCATAGATTCGCCAGAATTTTTTTACTTAACTTCAGTATACCTCTAGAACTATTATATATTATATGACTAGGGTTAGGGCTTTAGCCCCCCCAGATCTGATGACATAACTTCGCCCATGCTTTAAAGTCATGATGTCATATAATATTGTCTTGATTTTAGTAAATATACAGTTGATTATTGGGACTGCTAAAATATATAATGTGTAGGGAGCAGTGATTTGTGATTTGTTTCTGATCGTTGTTGGAGCAGACCTATTGTTTAACTGAATGTCAGCTTTATGTTTAGCGTTGAACTAAATGGTCCATGCTTATTATTGCTTATTATTTGGATTTGTAAAGATTTAACATGACGTTGGTGGGTTGGTTTCGTTCCATGAGGAACTGTAAACCAGTAAACTGGTTAAGAAAATTTACAATAGATTGTAATGTAATGTGGATGTAATTTTATCTACTATCAATATGTAATGTCAAACTTTACAGTTGTCACTTGAATTTCGTAATCACGTACTTTACCACACTAGTGCGGTAAAGTGTCACTTTACTAGTGCGGTAAAGTAGGTAAAGTATCGGATTTCCCAATATGTTGCTTTTTACATTATATAACATCAGGTAACCTATTTTTGGAAAATGGTTTTATTTACAAAATTAAGAGAAAATATTAAATTACTTTTTTCCAAATTGTTTTATTATAAATTGGCCAACATAAACTTACATAAAATAATATTGTACCTTACTTATAAACATTAATAACAAAATCTGTTAACGTTACTTATAAACATTAATAACAAAATTTTTACAGTTTGTAATATTTAGTCCTGCAGATGTAGATGCTAGAGATGTACTGATATTCTCAACAGTCGTTTTAGTGGTAATATTCTGTTTTTCTGCCGGTATAGACGTAACAGATTCACCAATGTTTTCAACGACGGTTTCAATGGGAATAATCTGTTTTCCCATGATTTTACTAGCTATTATTCTCTTATTTTCTATAGATCTTTCTACATAGCCTTCAGCTACAGAAGTGTCTTTTTAAAGTGTGCATATCTGCACCAGCATCAGCAACAAGGGACGCAGAGGATCTTCGGAAACAGTGCCCGGTTTATTCCTCTGGATTTGTCAATTTTAGAAAAGCAGAAATTTCTTTTGGAATGCGTCCAAAAGTGTTAATTCCTACAGGTTGTGAAGTACACTTTCCATTTTTGTAGTAAACAAAAAAACGAGTATGAGTGGATGAAGGCTAAAATAGTTTCTGAATGTATGCAGACAGCCAAAGCCGTCAATGTTTCCTGTGGTAACTGCAAATTCTCGTTTAATTTTAGTCTTCGTATTTGAAATTTCAATCTTAATAAACGTTTCCTCATCAACAATATCATTTACTTTCAAATTGGTGAGTTCTTCTCTGCGACAGGCTCCACAAATACCAATTATTAAGGACACCTACAAAAAGATTAAAATTTTCAAAGAATTTCAGTACTACCTACTTCTAGTGGCTTTGGAAATGTCAACGTTTGGATAGACTGCTATCGTTTTGGAGACGAACATATTATGACAGATAAACTAATAAAATTTACCTTCATCATTAAATAAGCTTCATCGTTGGCTTCTTTTAAAAATGTATGTATTTCGTTTTTGGAAAAAAATCTTGATTTTTTTGAATTATACCCTTCACTTTTCCGTTTTAAGAAAGCCAACAGCTGGGTATATTTGCTAATATCCAAGTTTCTCTTCGTCGAAATAGTGGTCCTTAACATGGAATAGTAAGTCCATAATGTAAATGGTTTGTCAACTGCGGCTCTTTCGAAAAAATAAGCCAATAAAATCTTTTCCGAAACACTATCGACATTTTTTAATTTGCACCATTCTTCAAATCGCTGGAACTCTTTTTCATATCTTTCCTAGATTTTGCAGGAATTAAAGTTTCAATGGCTTCGTTAGCTGCCAATTCAATGTAAGACATATTTTCTTCACAAATATTCATGCTAATTATTCTTTTGAGTTATTATTTAGAGTTAGAGTTATTATTTAGAGTTATTATTTAAAGTTATTATTTAGAGTTAGAGTTATTATTTAGCCAACAAACAATACCTAGCAACTACCTAGTAACTACACAAGGCTACTATGTTTTGTCTCGCAAACATTATTAATGTCAATTATGACTACGCTAAAGGTGAATTCAAATATCTAACAGACGGCTAACTTCATTTTTGTCATATCAATGTACAGAAAATCTGGTAGTTATTTTTTTTTGATAGTAGATAAAATTTTGTACAATATTTGTATCGTAAATTCATATTACGATACTCGATTAATATTTCCATCGCGTATCGTAATATGATGCTTTACGATACTTCTATCGTAAATAACTATTATGCCTCTTCTCTTTTTTTTAAGTTTCTCCTCAACTTCTACTCTATAAATTTATTCTTCAGGTTTTTTATAAGTTACTGAATTTCATGCTAGGTATGGGTTTATAATAAAAGATACAATATTCCAATATTCTGCTTAGATAACCACATGGTTGATATGTGACTAAACTATAAATTTTGATATCCAACGTAATATTCTACCGACGAATCATTAAAACGTGCCTTTTGTTATTTATCAAACGGAAATCGCACAACATATATCATTAACAAAGGAAAGTTTCATTATACAAGTTATTTAATACGCTGTTTCTCAGTTCCGAGAGATGATGTGCTAACCGTACACATTTTCACTGCCGTTTTGTTGTTGCAACTTTTTTTATAAACACTTAATTTGCATTTGAAGAAAACATATATTATGATTATTATGACTAAATTTTTAAACAACTTGAAGCGTAAGACGTTTCCTAGAATTTCTTTAATGCAAATTTAATACTTACTGAATGTATTTTACATGTTTTATTTCCTTTTAATATTTTGTTCCGTAAATTTGCAATTGAATTGTCTTCAAAAAGATTTTGTTAGGAAATAGAGGTGTATCACAAAGACCAGAGACAACCAGTGGTATCCTACAAATTTTGAAAAAACAAACATTCTAATTTAGAATAGTTTATGCAAAAAGCTAGTTTTGGCCAACTGGTAATGATAATTTAGATCCAATAGTTTCAAAATTAATGCAAACAAATTTGCCCAATAAATATAATCATCAATAATATTCATTGTGCAAAATTTCCAGGTCTATACATTTATGAATGTCTTGAATGGAAGAAACATTGCGAGACAGTCATCATTTCAATTATTTAGGAATTTTGAGACCCTTCTATCTGAAAAACAGTTAATGTTGTACTATGCAGAGGCTGAATCGCATTTGAGGTATGGGATATGTTTTTGAGGTGCGTTCAAATATCTTAATGGGGTTTTTATTTCGTAAAAGTACCTAATTCACTGTTCCGATGGTATTTCTAGCGCGTCTTCTCGTTTTGAAACTCGACTCGTTTACTGCAAGAATTTTCGAGTTTGAGGGCTTCTTAAAATTGTACCCATTAGCTTTAAGTATAGGTATGTACCGATGTTTAGATTATTTTAACTATGTACCTTGATATCTGGAAAGGTATTGTAAATTAAATCGAATACATGGTTTTCTGTCAAAAGTAGGCCGCTAACATGGACTCTGAAACAATCGGTATACATGGTGATTCACAAAAAATGGGTAATATTTTATCTGCAGATTAATTGTTTGATTAATAACTGGAGATCAAGTATTAATGCTTACTAATATTAAAATTATAAAAATAATTCAGTAATGTTGTTATATTTCAATTATTTTTTCCCACATAAACTAAGAGTCAGTACAATAGAATAAGCTATCATTTTTGGTGTATCACATAGAGGGCTCTACCTAAGTTACATTGTTTTAACAGAATCCGAATTAATAATTGACCGCCAGTAATTAAGAAAATATTTTTCGCTGTAGAATCTGCTGCATGTTTTATGAATCATTTTGTAATGCTATATGTTATATGTATGTTTGAAATACAGTGTCGGCCATTGAACTTTTTTCAATACGTTTTGCACAAGCGAATGTGAAAACTACAGAAAGTTAGCATTAGATTGAGCAGGAAACGAATAATATCAGCGTGTCAGTTTATACCGCACGACTGCATAAATAAGAAATTTATTAAAATCAGACATTTTTTAATCACAATATAAATTTATGAATGTAAAAAACATTAATTACAAGTTTAATAGTACCTAATTTTAGACTTAAAAAATATTTAGTTTCAAATAAATTAGCTCCGTCACGCTTTTTCACGATCTCTCAGTTTCATAATATTTCAAGAACCTAAAAATAGCTTAAAAATGTGGCATAAGTAGATTTCAGAAAAAAATTAATGAACAGAGATGCTCTGTTGACTTTGTTCCAACAAAGCACCATGTAGGGGAACTGGGGGATAGTTGATCATCAGGGATACATGATCATATTTTTGTTTAAAAAAAAACTGTACAAGTTTTCCCAAAATCACAAATTTCCAGGAAAAGGTAAGCAGTCTGGCAACCCTGCATTCTCTTCACAGACAGCTCAACTGACATTTCGGGGATTTACAGTTGGTTGTTTAGTTTGGTGGTGTAAACCTAAATAATTTAGTGTGCTGTGTTTGTTTTATTGCATAGTAAATATTTTAGTTATTGCAATTTATACATCTGCAATCTTAGTGGTGTTTGAGTAATTGATCATTATATTGCTGTTGCTATTTATATATTTAAGGTAAAGTTAAATTTCATTTTCGTTTGCTGTGTGTCCTTAGAGGGATACTTGATCACTCCTAATAGAGGGATACTTGATCAGATGATCAAATATCTCATTGCATTTTTTTGGCGGAAAACGCAATTTTCAACTTTTGAGTTTGTTTAAAAGGTGTTTTTTTTTTCGCAGATGCCAAGGTTTTATAAAAGAAAGGAAGGTTTATCACCTAGAATAAAGATAAATGAGAAAACTATGAAAAGAGCTGTCCAGGAAGCATTAAGAAAAGAAAGTCCAATAAAAGCAGTGGCTAGAAAATATGGGATCGACAGAATGACTCTTAAAAGGTACATGTAGAAGTATGAGACGAATCCAGATTCAAAAATGACATCAGATTATAAAAAACGGTTAATATTTTCACAAGAGAAAGAAGAGGTATTTTCAGATTTTTTGAAATCATGTGCAAAAATCAAACATGGCCTCAGGGAATTGGCATACGAAATAGCAGTTCGAAATGCTATTCCAAAGCCAAAACAATGGGATGACAATAAAATTGCTGGCATAGATTAGATTCAGGGGTTTATGTACCGCAACAATACTCTTTCTTTAAGAACTCCAGAAGCTACTAGTCAGCCACTGGCTTCAACAAAAGCAATGTTGGTAATTTTTTTAACAATTTAAAAGTAATTATGGTATTTCCTAGAGTCAATTCTAAGACTTTGCCTGAGCCGCTAATGTGTGGATGTCAACTGATACATTTTATATTCTTCAACATTTTGCTACTCACGCCAATGTTTCAAAAGATAGAAAAGTCCTTCTTATCATGGATAACCATGATAGTCATATTTCTATTTAAAAATAATGAGATTATTCTGCTCACGTTGCCACCCCACTGTAGTCACAAATTACAACCACTTAATGTAGGTGTTTTCGGGCCATTTAAAAATGTATATGACCGAAATGCGAATGAGTGGATGTCACAAAATCCCGGTAGAGTCATAACAATATATGACGTCTCCCAAATTATTGGGAAAACTTATCCATTGGCTTTCTCTACTTCAAATATCAGAAGCAGTTTGAAGAAAACTGGAATACACCCTTACAACCCATCAATATTCAAGGATGAGGACTTCTTGACAGCATACATTACTGACCGTCCTCAACCGGATCAAGTTCCTGCTGAAAACAAAAGTACAGAGATTGTTAATAAGAATACAGAGAAAAATAATCCAGAACCTACTCATCTTCAGCTTCAGGATAAAGTAAACCAAACACTCCCAGGGTCGAGTAGATAATGTTTACGTTCAAAATCCTCCAATTTTCTTATTAGTCCTGTTGAAGTTAAGCCATTCCCCAAAGCAGCCCCCAGGAAAATTAACAGAAAGGGAAGAAAGAAGATAAAGTCCGCAATATTAACGGATACACCAGTAAAAGAGGAAATAGAAAATAATTTAAAAGAAAGGGAGGAAAATAAGCAAAAAAGAACTGACAATGCTGTAACAAAACTGAGTAAATTTAAAAAAGTAAAGAGGAAAATTGTATCGTCACAAAGTTCTTCAAGTGACGTGGAACTCTCGTTGAGAGAGTCAGACGATTCTTAAATTGATTTTGAAGATGAGTTTGAGGTACTACTTCCTGTAAATACCGGTAATCTCAAGAAGGGGAAATTTGTACTCGTACGATTCAAAGGAGGCCAAAAACTGTCATCGACATACAAAATATTTGTGTGTGGTTGATAATGTAGATGATAATGATGATGATTGCAGGGTTATTGCTTTGAGATATGCAGACAAAAGTAAAAAATCTTTTCACTTGCAGATTCCGACATCAGTGACGTTCCATTTGAAGACATCATTTGATTAGCCCCTGATCCAAACATTACTTTAAAAGGAGCAAAAATGTATTATACACATTTCCAAAGCCACTTGATATTTTTGAAAGGGATTAAGAATAATTGTATGCATTTATATGTATATATATTTTTTTATTTGTGTTTTGTTAGAATAAACATTTAATTTGTTTTATTTATTTTTTTTTGCTTATTTAAATGAAATGATCAAGTCTCCCAGAGTCCTGATCATGTATCCCACCTAGTTGGAGATACTTGATACTTTTGAAAAAAAAAAACAAATAACCAAGGTTGCTTAATGGTTTATAAACGACAGTATCTCTATCAAATCATGTAAATAAATGTTCTAGCTTCTTGGTTATATTTCTATGGATTTTCAAAAAAAAGTAAAACTGTGATCAACTATCCCTCAGTTCCCCTATTATTAAAAAAAAGAGAATTTTTTTAGTAATATTTCAAGAGCCTAAAAAAATGTGGAGAGATTGATTTAGAAAAAAGCTTTAAAAAACCCGACGTGCTCTGCTGGATTCGTTCAAAGCTAGAAAGCACTCTATTTTTTAAAAACTACTAATACTTATTTTTCGAATAGTTTTATTATATTTCACGAGGCTAAACATGGCTTAAAAATGCAGCATAAATAATTGTTTAAAAAAAAAAAAAATAATAAACCGAGGTGTGGTGTGGTTGCTTTGAGAAAACTGAGGTGCTGCTCTGCTGGATTCGATTAAAAAATACTATTTTTTTCGAAAAGTTTTATGATATTTCAAGAGCCTAAAAATAGCTTAAAAATGTGGCATAAGTAGTAGTTTACAGAAAAAAAAATACAAACCGAGGTGTTCTGGTGACTTTGTTCTGGTGACTTTGTTCCAACAAAGCACCCTATATTATTTAAAAATAGCAATTTTTTAGTCAAGTTATAAAATATTTCAAGATCCTAAAAATAGTCTAAAAATGGCTTTAAAAACGGAGGAGCTTTGCTGACTAGGCTCGAAGCTAGCAGAGAACCTTGATATTTGTAAAAAAAAACGAGCAACATAACATTTTTGAATAGAGTATAAAAATAACCTTAAAAAAGCCTAAAAATATGACATAGGTTTTAAGTCAAGATTCCGAAGGTGCTCTGCTGCCTTCTTTGGTATTTAAAACACGATAAAACTAAAAACCCACACATTTCATATCGATCTCATGTTTCAGTAATACCACCTGGTGGTAATACTTCACCTGTCAGCCCTCATTGCCGGAATTTTACTTTTATTTACAAATAAAAAAAATTACAGTAATTAAGTAAATCGTAAACTTATTCGCAATATTATCATCCTTTTATGACAGAATTAAAACTCGACCCTGTATAATATATCAGTTAATAAATTCGAAACCTGAGATTTATGAACGACACTAGGCAGGATTTATTGCTTCTTTAATCTTCATAAAATATTCATTCGGTGTGCATCATGGCTTCTCGTGTAAAGTTTAAAGAGGGTCCAAAACCAGACCAGGGGCCCGGGGCCCAACGGTAACTCGGAGGATTATGGTTGAAATTTGAGGTTGGTACCAAACTGAGATAATTTGTTTCTTTTGTGGTGTTTTAAGTCTCCAGGGGGCACAGGAGGGGTGAAAGACCTTTTTAAAGTGATTAAAAGTGCGAGTAAACAGTTCCTGGTAGGTATTAAATTGAAGGGAATTTTAATGGTTCGAAATCGGTCAGTATCATAATATTAAATCTTTTACTACCTAGATAGAGGCATAAATTTCTGGTTTTAAAAAGATTCGACTTGGCAGATTTAAAACTTTCAACTTAATTACATTTATTACGTTGCTCGTAAAACCATTTCCTACCAAAATAAATATGTCTGTGTGTATATGAATATTTGTATTTGCAAAATAGACTTGAAATTGTAAACAATTGGTGTTTGTTTACAAATTGTTTATTTACTGGAACTCAATATATATAGAAAAATGCAAAAATTAAGTTTCAATAATGATTAACATTAACTACTTTATCTGTACTACATTGTAAATACAGTTTTTCAAGATGTTGGTTCGAAATTTAGAGACATTTGAGCTATTATTTGAAATTAAAGGTACAGTCTGTTCGCTATACTTACGCGGGTTTCGAATTAACAAAATTATGCAAAATAGTCATTGACAACCAGTTCCAATAAGCATCTTCCCAAGAAATTAGGTAAAATTGCCCTAATGGTCAGATTTAAATTAAAATAACATTAGGGTAGGTACTAAATTTGTTACAAATATTGCAGTTGAATTGATTCTTTACAAGTGTTGACATTGTATGTATATTGTAAATTTAGTGGAAATTTTAAAAATGCCTAGACGTGTGTTAGATGTAGATAGTCTAATTTGTAGTGTACATAAGTATTTTACGGATGAAAAAGAAAATGGCGGTCCTTTAAAATCGGTAATGTCTGTACAACAACGCGTATGCGATGCTCTAGGAATTAGTGAAACCAAATTAAGAGGAGTATTACAAAATCAGAATAGTGAACTGCCGAAAGAAGATCACCGCAAAACTCGCCCATCATTGAAAACGAAAGATATTCCAGATGAAAAGAAAGTTGAAATTCGTGATACCATTTATCGAATGAGGGCCAACAGGGAACATGTGACCTTAAATACAATTCTCTCGGAATTAATAGATAGAAAATTTGACGACATTTGCAGAACAAGTCTATGACAAGGGCTTGCAATTGCTTTTAAAATACAGTGCTCAGTCAGTAATTGGTCATAGACGCCATCTATAAAAAGTGCTTGGTAATTGGTAATTAAATTTCATATTTGTGCTTGCAATCACTCAAAAGAGCTTGGAAGCACTTAAAAGGCTTGCAAGTATTCTAAAGGGCTTTCAAGCACTAAAGGACTTGCAAGAATAATAATATTTTAGTGCTTACAAGCACTTAGTGGTACCAGGCACTCTAGAGGGGAAAAGTCCTTAGTAACAACTAACAATCACCTTTTTCGGACACGCAATGCATGTTGGCTGGTCATCCACAAATTCGTAGTACTTAATTTAAGTTACTTTAACAGAGTTAAAGTTACTTTAGTTTTTTGATTCATGCATATAACTAGTATATAAACATTTTTTTCTAATTTTGACATATAAAGTGACTATTTTTGTAATGTCCGCAAGTATCAAAATGATCTACTTTACGCAACCAGCTGCATAATGTTGAACATTATGAAACTGGTTGCATATGCAACTAACAATACAAGAAGGTAATATTGGTTGCCTAAATGTCTTAAAAAAACACAATTTTATAAATAATCTAGTAAAAATTAGGAAAAATATTGTATGTAACACGTTACGAAATGCCGTTTTCTGTAACTGGTTTCATGAATAGCTAATTTGTTAAAATTTTGTATACAAATTATTTATAATATTATGCATTTTTTTATTTATATTTTTATTTACTTGAACATAATTACTAATTTACTAAATGCTCGGCTCGCTGGCAATGGCAACATAAAACACTGCAACAACTTATCACTTTGTCCAAATAAAAATAATCATTAAAGCTCAAGAACTGTTTAACTGTTGGTACCTACTTGCAGATAATTTGTGCTTATTTTTTTTAATGATTTGATTATTTTTATTGTATTTTGGGTTATGTAGAGTAGACTAACAAATTAAAAACATTTGATTATTATTATTATTATTACTATCATTTAAAAATGTTAGTTTTTGTTTTTTCATTTTTAAAATAGACATACATGTTGCTTAAGGAAAGCAATTAGAAAAGTAATAAGTGCTTTGTAATTTATTTGAGAAAAAAGTGCTGGCAAGCACCTGGAAGTAATCAACAATTATTTCAAGCACTTTTTGAGTAATTGGTGCTTGTGGGCCATTCATAAATTATGTCACACGAATTTTATGATTTTTTGACACCTCCCCCCGTCCTTGTCACAGCTGGTAACATTTGTGAGACTCCTCCTCCCTAGTATGACGTCACATATTTTGCAATTTTACATTCAAATCAAACATTATAATCATCATCTGAATTAGGGCGTGGTTCAAAGCCCACTTGTATTGAAGCTCTAGGCTTATTGTACCCCTCACAGTTTCTATCCCATCAGATTGATTTTCTTGATGAATTCAAGAATATGTCTGATGGTCGCTTTCGCGATTTCTTCAGGTTCCGGATATTGTACCCCGAAGTACCATTCCCGTTCCCATTTAAGGTTCCGGCAGTGGCATAGTATGTGAATAGGAGTTTCGTCCTCCTCTTCACATATTCTGCATAGGGAGTCATCAGATAAAACATTATAATACTTAGATATATTAATTTTTGAAATTGACGTCACGAAATTTAGGACCCCTCCCACCACTTGTCACACTTTGTCTGCCCCCTCCCGCCTTTAACGAGTGACGCAATTTATGGATGGCCCCTGGTAATTGAATTGTGCAATTACTTTCCTCGTTAATTGGTAATTTCAAGCACTTAGAATTACCAAAGTGCTTGATGTTGGCAATTACTTTTCCAAAGGGCTTTGTGCTCGAAGCACTTTTTTCAAGTGCTTTGTCCAGTTTTGTACTCTAGTGATATATGACGCGATTATTTTAATTAAACGATAATTGATTATTTATTTTGGTAATCGCCCAGCCCTAGTTATATCTGGCTGAAAGTATAAGTTTACTACGATAGTATTCAGGATACAAATTTAAATAGCATATTCCTAAGTTCATTTTAAAATGTCCTATGACAAAAAAAATTAATTCTCCATGGTTACCAAGCTCCAAACGTTTAGATATGTCGGCATATTCTTCATTCAAAAACAGCACAAAAACGTTGTTGATAAGTGTAAGACTGACTAGTTAACTGACGTTTATAATTGTTGATAAACAAACAAAAATTTTGAAAACATGGCATACTATGTTAACTGATGTTTATAATTGTTGATAAACAATCAAAAATTTTGAAAACATGACATACTATGTTCATTTATCTTCTGATCTTTGAACGCTTGTAGCCCGGAGAATTGGATATTTGTTTATTGAACACTTTTTGCTTGACATGAGCTTAGTAAAATGATATTTAAGTTTCTATAGTACGTTATGCAACATCCTGTATATTTTGTCCGAAACTGGTTCTTTACGTGTAAACACTAACTACTGGTATTTTTATTGCAGCAAACTGAAATATATTAATATGCATCTCTTATCTGGTCCTGTGTTTATCACCAAACTATATTAGTTATTGGGATTAAGAGATCATTTTTTAATTGATAAATACATGTTTATTTGTATGAAATCAATTTTGATTAAAATTTGAAATGTTATAAAAAATTATCTTGAATTTTTAAAGGAGATTATTACATTGTAGATAATTTAATTTGATATATGTAGCAGTTTTATTTCAAAAATGATAATTTTAAATATCCAATATATCAATATTTTCTAAAGATTTTTGAGCAAATTTTGTCATTTGAAAAAGACGTTGGGTTAAGAAAACATGAAATAATCTGCCAGTGATAGTTGTCAAGGATAAAAGCAAATTCATATCTGTAAGGTGGGGAGGGTTGGTAGCCCCACATCATTTAGACCGCACTAGACCCATTGTGCATCCTCCATAAAGTCGCATGTTTATTAGTTGTTCGGAAAGCTTTTATCGTTTTGTTTAGGAAATGGTTATTTCCTAAAAGAGTTTTTGAACAATCCGATTTCCGTAGTTTCTTTCGAGTTTGAGTCAATTGTACCATTATTATCATTTTTCGTTAAAGAACATTACATTCCTCTTTTCAAATCAAAACAGGGACACAAGTTGGAAGGGCTTTTGCCAGTTCTCCCCCTTTATACACAGGATTTGACAGTTTCGCAGCGGAACTAACCGAAGTGAACGCGAAACATTGGGGTAGAAAATTATTTTATAAATACTACTAACAATTTTACGTAAATAATAATATATAAGTTTATTTAAAAATATACAAACTTTTAAACTAAAGTAACATAATAAATAGAAAATAAACAAACATACATAATCACAGAAGTTATTTTTCAACAAAGTTGTTAACAACTTGTACGTGATATATTAACAGTTTGGCGAATGAAATTAAATGAATGAGTAATTTTGAATAAGGTGTCATTGTTGGGTGGAAAATTGTCATTATTGGGTAAGGTGTCTTTATTGGGTAGGTTGTCATTATTGGGTAAATAGTCATTATTGAGTAAGTTGTCTTCATCAGGTAAGTAGCATCTCACAGTTAAGGGTTAGGTTAGTACTACGGGTAAGGAGTTCTTAACAGGTAAGTGTCATAATAGAATAAATATAAGCATATATTAATAGAGAACAAATTAACATTTACAACTTATAAGAGATGATAAATATTTACTGATTATCTTTTTAGTTTAGCATAAAGTGGTATGTAGACTACAACCCATATTTATTATTCATACATTCTATCCTTAAAGTTGTCATTAATAATTTTATTATAAAGCATTCCAATACTTATTCAAAAATCATTTTCGGTCCTTAGAATAGCTAAATGTGTGTACTTTTCCTTAAAGGCCCCTTTTTAAGTGAGAAATCCCATAAAATTAACCAGGATTTACAATTAGACACGGGTCCTACCCAAACAAGTCCTCTTTTATTTTCCCAGAATTCTCACAGGCATGCCATACCTAAGTCTGATAAATTTCATGCTTAATCCGAGACGTTTAGGGTATATATTTATGCCAAAGGCAAGTCAGGTATACAGGTAGATTTTTCTTTTGCCAAAAAACGGGATTAATTTTTTTTTCTCAATTGTAATGTTTTCTATAGCTATTATATGTAATTTTGAATCTTCACGACTATTTTAAAATGTTTAACAGACGTGATATCAGAAATAGATAAATATATACGAGGATCGCAAAGTACCGCCAAATACAAATTTTTATAAAAAAAAATAGTTGGCATTCGTTTGTCCAACAAAAATTTTCAATTATTCACCTTTCAAAAAAGATTAAACATTATAGTTTAAATACAATGCTAGAATTGATCATTTTAAATAAATTTAATGACAAGCATAATTCGTATGGAATTAGTCAATAGGTATTTAAAATACAATCTAACCTAACTAAAGGACAGCAAACAATGACCTAAAAAGAATTAAAAAATTTAAAAGATTTTAGACATTTAAAAATTCACTAAAGGAACAGAAGACACCCTCATATAAAAATCGTCTTATTGCTAATTTAAATGAATTCAGAGATTTGCAAAATTTAAGGTGAGGAGGCAAATATTGAAATATCGTTGCCCAGATATAATGGGTGACTTGAATAAGGTATTACCCTTTGACAATGGTATATAAAGATCATTACGATTTCTCGTATTTAAATTATAAACTTGATCATTTGTCATAAAACTATTTAAATTACAAAATACAAATACACAAACTTCTGAAATATACAAACAAGGTAACGGTAAAATTTCAAATTGTTTAAAGTATTCTCTACAATTGGCTACCAGCAATTCACCGAATTACTTTCTTTTGTGAAATAAAAACGTCTGTAAGATATGTGGATACACTCCAGATACAGATCCCATACCTTAAATGCGATTCAGTATGTGCATAGTACATGATTAGCTGTTTTTCGGTTAGAACTGTTTCTAAATTTCTAAATCAGTAATTTACTGAGTTTAGTTTTGAAGTGACTGTCTCGCAATGTTTCTTCCAGTCAAGACATTCATCAATGTATAAACCAAGGAATTTAACACATCGAGTATGTATCGTCAATTTTTCTGTTATTGATGATAACATTAAGTGAGCTAATTTGCTTTTGTTTATTATGAATTCGTATTAAGTCGGTTTTTTCTGCATTTAAATAAATATAATTCAAACAGAACCGTTGGAACCGATTAGAACAAACCTGGTTGCATTTATTTTTTAATTTAAGGGTATTTTTTTCAGAGACAAGAACTGATGCATATAGTGTAAAATGTGCATTTTGACTAATTCTAACCAAATCATTCACATATACCAAGACTAAAATTGGGCCTATACTAGACCCTTGTGGCACACCAATATTGGTATAAACATTTGTATTTATTAACTTTTCATTTATCAATAGACTGACATACTTGATCGCCTGTTGAACGATATACTCGGTCTACGGATAGTCTGCGGAGAATACGATGCAAATAGTAAAAAAACTGCTAGAAAATTGCCGAATCGGATCAAGTGCATTCTGGAAATCTTCTAGTACCAGTGCGGTGCGCAGCATTTTTATATAAATAGGCTGTATACTGTCGGAGAAGTTCAATTAAAGCTGAGACATAGTTGAAGATAGACGTCCCAATTGTTATTTAAATTAGATAATCAGTGTGAAATATGAATAGTGCTTAAGATTAAATAAATTATTATTTTAGTGTAAATAAATTTTGACTGTAGATGTACCCATTGAAATATCTTGAACTCCATCTAAACATACTTGAAAATCACCCTGTACATTAATATATTTAAAATATTCAATTGAGTTTTAAGTCTCGCACAAATACCAGTAACTGCTGTTAGCATGATATCCTTTTACTGACTTTAAACCTAATTTTGGTCAATTCTGTCCCTTGACAAGACGACAGTAGGAACCTACATCTTTAAATTAAAAAAAAAATGTTCAAGGATGAAACAATTCACATTTTTCAATTTAAAATAAAAATCCATCCATAGAACACAACTAACAAGTTATTTATAAATGTGGAAAGTAGTCACGCCATGGTATTATATCAATCAATGTTTAAAAACCTATTAAAATGTTGTGTTTAAAACACTGTAATTTTCATTGGCGTCCGTACAACTCACTTACAATAATTAATTGAAAAATTAATTTACGTTTATAATAAATTCCGGAATTTTAAACGTCTGGGTAATTAGTACCTAATTAAAACAATGTTAATCGATGGCATTTGACATAAATTATAACTTAAATACCACATTTTGAGTAAAGTTTATTCCCAAAGCAATTAATGTTTTTAAAAAGCCAGAGTGACCGTGAATATGAGCAAATGCGAGTACTTAATGACCGTAATAATAACTGCGATAATCCAGCTTTATATTATGACACGGTTAGGGATTAGCGAGGGGCAAATCACTCCCGCAATACGTGTACAAAATGTCCGCAATCCCATTGAAAATCGCCGCAGTCTCATCAAAATCAGTGACAATCACTAAGAAATCGCCGCAGTCGTTCCGAATTCGCTCGCAGTCGTTCCGAATTCGCTCACAGTCGTTCCGAATTCCCTTGCAGTCTCCCGAATTCTCTAGCAGTCACTGAGCAATCGTTAAAAATCGCGCGCAGTAAGGTGACATTAACCAATTAGCCATTGTTGATGTAGGGTGCTTTGATTAAGCCATCTAAACCATTTTGTGTAAAGAAATAATCGCAGTTTACATTTATCGAAAGGGTCCTTCTGTGCATTTTGAGGCAAGAACTATTAAGTTAAATTTACATTTTGGAATTTGAAGGTTTTTTTAGGATAAATTTAGACACTAAATCTACTTGTAAACAAGATTTTACAAGGTGGTCGAAAATTGTCCCTTTTCATCTAGTTTTTTTTTTAATGTATAACAAAATTGTTGGTATTTTATGGGGGTTGGGGTGATACACGTTTTAATTAGGGTTTTAAATGTATTTTTACTTTCCTATCTGTTTACAGATAAGGAAAGTATAGGAATCATGATTTTTTTCGACGGTTTTTTATGTTTTGGGGTATCCTGAATCTGTTTTGACTATTTTCGCGATGATGTCTGTGTGTGTGTCTGTATCCTCGATAACTCATGAACGGATACAAATAGAAACACCAAATTTTAAACTTAAGCTTTATTCCGGCGTCCAATTAGCTGATTAGATTTTGGGCAGAGTCGGAACATTTGGAGGGTACTTTATAGTCATCATTTTTATATTTTATGGAATATATCTGTTATTTACATTTGGAGAAGAAATTTTTTCAAATAAAAGTTACTTACAATATTATTATCTATAATTTGTTCTATACAAAATTTGGTCCGTATTCGAGAAATTTGACAAAATGTAAAAAAAAATATTTTTTTATAAAAATTGTTCAAATAAAAGTTGTTTGTAATATAATTCTCTATAATTTTTGCCCTATACTAATTTCTCTAAAATGGACCGTATTCGAGATATTTAAGAAAATGTGTAAATTTCGAATTTTAAAGAAAAATCAAAAACGGATAAAGTAAAAAACATTAAATTTTAAACTTAAGTTTCCATATATGATGTAGATAATGAAAAGAGCATTTTTTATGGATTGGAAGATCTTAATATAAAGGATTTTCGAAATTACTAGACAAAAAGTGATTCTGATACCTCATTTTTAAACATAATTGTGAACAACAAAAAAATGAAGGTAAAAAATCAGCTCTTTGTTGGTTATTTTCCACTGAAGACGAGCGCTTCTCAACTGACAGATTATCTCGTGTAAAAGGAACATCCTCAGCAGTACTAAATAACAAAAAAAAAACAAGTCCAGAAAAAACACAGCTAAAATACCAAATAACTACAATGACAAAGATGTAACAGAAAGTGAAAAAACTACCGGTGAAAACACTTTGCTCCAGAAAAATATCAATGGCATTTTAATTAGGAACGAACAATATTACGCAATTCTTTACGAGTCGTGGTACATAGGTCGGATTTTTCAAATAATTGATGAAACCACTAGTAAAATAAAAATTTTAAAATCTGAACTTGAAGAATATTTATGGCCAAAAAAAGACGACATTCAAATTGTTAAAAATAAATTAATATTTTACGGACCCATCAATTCAATTGGATCTAGTCCATTTAAACTAGAAACAAACATCAATAAAATTTGTAAACGTCTAAAAAAACACTTTTATGAAATTTTTAAATAAAAAACCTCCAATTACTTAATTACTTAACTTGTTTTATTTACCTGTACCTATTTGTTCATTTAGGCATATCAAAGATATCTAATAATGAAGGCATGTAGGTACCTACATAGAAGTTTATATTTCGGGTATCACATCAATTAAAACTGATCTTCTGAATGAATAAAAAACGTGCAAAAAGTTGATTTATTGATAAATTTGTCGTACACACTTAGTTTTAAATCAATGCATTGTATTTAGCACCTATACATGCGCTATACAAAATTTAGTTTTTCTGATGAAACACCTAGCTAATGCTTTTTTTACTGGAAACCAACTGGTAAGCCATACAATATCGTAGAAATCCTTCGGAATGCGTGCAATTTTGCAATAATATTACAATCCATACGTACGAGTAAATCGCCGCAATCAATAGGGAAATTGCCGCAATCAATAGAGAAATCGTTGCAGTCAATACATAAATCACCGCAGTCACGGGAAATCTGTCGGAAGTCATGTGGAAATCACCGCAGTCATCCAGAAATCGCCGCAGTCATCTAGAAATCGCCGCAGTCATCCAGAAATCGCCATATGATTGCGGAAATCATATGAATTCGGCAATACATGTACATTTTTACAAAGAGTGATTTGCCCCTCGGGGATTAGTCAGTTCTAAATATTTGGGAGCTTCTTTAAATAAACAAGAAAAATAAGTGATGATGAAATAGCGAGGCAGACGACAGCAGAAAGGAAGCAAACACTGTTCTGTTAAAAGTGCTGTCGCGTTTCATAGGTCGTACTTTCCCAAATGTAATTCATTTAATTACATGTGTTCAGTCGTAAAGAAAGCGTTTTCGATCGCTTCACGCCGTCGCGTGCTGCTGTCTCCTGTCGCGGTCTCGCCTTCCCAAAGGTAGGGAAGTAATTGCAGCTCTAAATTTGTTGCTTTGAGAGAAAGTTAGGAACGTGCGTGTCCTGGATCGACTCTATGTTAAGGGGGAAAAGTATACACACATGGGAGAGACAATAGCGGCACGGGTGGCGAAAGGATGTCCGCAGGGTGGAGTGTTCTCTCCACTCCTGTGGAACCTTGTAGTGGACGGGTTGCTTAGGGCTCTCAAAGATAAGGGACATAGAACCCTGGGATATGCCGATGATCTAGTGATCATGACACAGAGAAAATACAACAGTATAGTAAGAGATAGAATGGAAGAGGTTTTAAATATAGTAACAAAATAGATAGAGGCGGAAGGACTAAACATTAGCCCAAACAAATCTGACATAATTGCATTCACCCGCAGGAGGAAATTAGAGGGACTAGGGCCTTTAAACCTAAGAGGTGCAAGCATCCAGCTTAAGGGGGAGGTAAAATATCTCGGGGTTATGATTTACTTGAGACTTACCTGGAACCAGTATCTAAAAAAAACCACAAGGAGAGCGGAAACCTCGTTGATGATAGCAAGGCGATCCTTTGGAAAAAAATGGGGGTTAAAACCAGACATGGTATATTGGCTTTATAACATGGTGGTGAGACCGATAATAACATACGATACGATAATAAAAGACTTGCCTGCCTCGGAATAACGGGGGCAATGGAAGCACTAATAGGGGGCAATGGAAGCACTAATAGGACTCCCACCTCTTCACTATGTGATACAAGGGAAGGCAAGATTAGGTGCTTACAGATTAGGGAATACACTGGCAAATCTTGACATTAGGTCAGGTCACATGAGCATCTCAAGGTTAGTGACAGGAGACGTGCTAGACATGAGATCAGACCACATAACCAAGAGATACTCTTTTAATACTCCATTTGAGGTTTTAATAAAGGAAAGAGCGGAGATCACCATAAGGGAGCCCAATGCCCAACGACAGGAACAAACCTGGTATACAAACGGGTCTAAGACTGCGGAAGGCACTGGGGCGGGAGTATTCTCCAAAAACCCGTGATACCGTGATACTAACCATAGCTATGCTATAGGAATACATCCCTCGGTATTTCAGGTCGGGTATACGCAATTTTGCAATCTGTAAAAACGAACAATGAAAGAGCTGTCAAAAATCAGCATATTCAAATAATGTCAGACAGCCAAGCGGCACTTAAGGCCATATCGAGTCAGAAAGTTACGTCGAGGCTAGTATGGGAATGCATCGAAGAACTAAGAACACTGGCAGACCGAAATAGAGTAAAACTATTTTGGGTGCCAGGTCACCAAGGGATCGAAGGCAACGAAAAGGCTGACGAACTTGCAAAAAGAGGGTCAGAAGAAACACCGAAACCAGACACAAACCCAGGAGTACAAAAAATTACAGTCCGGGGTTTCATAAACGACTGGATTCGGGAACAACATATCAACTATTGGGGAAGTACCCCAAAACAGGCACATGGAAAAGCCTTTATAGGCAGACCATGTCCCAAAAGAACTGGAGAACTACTCTTTATGAATAGGAACCAGTTGAAAGTGATAACAGGGTTCATAACTGGGCACGCCCCAGTAAAGGGACACTTGAACAAAATTGGCATGTACAATGGGGAACTCATGTGCCGATTATGTCACAAGAAATCAGAAACGGCCAAACACATACTGTGCGAATGCGAAGCTCTAGATCCCAAAAGACAGGCACTTTTTGGACAACCCCAGGTTGATCCAACAATGTATAGATCCCACTCACCAAAGGATCTGTATAAACTTGTACAAGGTACAAAGGTGGCAGAGTGGGCGCTATGAACTAACATGGGGTAAAACACAATAAGCCAATAGGCTTCAGTGTTATTCGGAGACATAGTCAGACGAGCCCAGTAGAAAAAAAAGTTAAGAACATAATATCAACAATATTTACCTTAGCATGTAAATAAAATTCGTTACTAAATATTTCTTATATTGCCCTATTGCTAAGTTATACTAAGAGTCTCAAAGTTATAATACGTTTGTGGCATTAACCTTAAAGTTTAGCTTTTAATTTTTATTCATTAAACTCTTAAAATTATGCGGGTTTTTCCTAACAAATATGTATAAGATTTTTAGAAAACAATTGGATTGTATGCCAAAGAAGGCAGGAAACCACCTAGGGAATTTTAAGTTAATACCTATGCAATAAATATGTTTAGGATATTTTAATATCCTATTTTTTAGGTTTATATCTAAAAACAACTATGCCACATTAGGCTCTTTAAATATCATAAAAAGTCATGTTTAAAAAATAAGCTAAACAATTATACATTTTTTAGGCTCTTGAAATATTATAATTTTTTATTTCTAAAAAAATAAGAGATCATGTATATATGCCTAAAAATGTGGTCTGGTTGTTAAAAAAAACATATTGATTAAAAATAGTATTTTTTTAAATTATTTAATAATATTTCAAGAGCCTAAAAATGTGGCATGAGAATGTTTTTAGAAAAACCCGAGGTGCTCTACTGGCTCTATATTTGGTTGTTTTTAGAAAAAAAAAACTTTTAAAAACCGAGGTGCTCTGCTGGCTTCGTTCGAAGCTAGCAGAGCTGATTTTTGTAAAAAACAAGAGGCCTGAATTTTTTTGAATAAAAATAGCTTTAAATTTGCCTAAAAAATATGGCATAGGTTTTAACAAAAAAATCCCTAGGTGCTTTGCTGTCTTCTTTGGCATTTGAATTGTAAATGTTGAATGTCAAATTCTTTGATTTTCAAAATGTTCCAAAATTTATGTTGTTTGTACTTAAAGCATTTAACGTACCAATAATACAATTTTGCAGAAAACAATATCATAAATTACTGAATTCGTGAGAGGTGGCAAAACCAAAATTTATGAAACGAAGATTAAATACCTGAATTGATCATATGAGTAATACAGTTGACGAAACCAAAAGGTGAATGCCAAAATTTGATGGTCTGATTTAGACTTTGCATTCAAATTTCACAGCTCTTAAAATTATTGTCAAATAAAATTTCAAAAATACGGCAGCATTTAACTGATTCACAAAAGTCGAGAGCTATAGTAAAATTGGAAGAAAATTGGTATTTAAATGAAGTGCTCGATGAAGTGGTTGCTAAATTAAGGGGTTAGGCGTAGTCAGAGACATGAAAAAATTACAATTTTAAATCATTTTTTTTGCCAGTAAATTATTTTATATTATAAAAGCAAAAACATAGCATAATTAAATAAGGTTTCGACTTGAATTGACAGAAATTTTAGAAAAAAAAAAATAATTTTAAAAGTAATGTGTTGATCCAGTTCCAACCGAAGCTCCTTGAGGTGACCATCACTTATGCTTGGATATTAATTATTTTTTTTTTCTAAAATTTCTGTCAAGTCCAAACCTTATTTAATGGTATTTACTTTTATAAAATAAAATAATTTACTGGCAAAAACAAATTATTTAAAATTGTAATTTTTTTATGTCTCTGACTACACCTAACCCCTTAAAGGTAAAAATTATTTTACCTTTCAACATGTAAGAAATTATGTACTTGTAAATATTTATAATAATTGATTTTCATTATAGGATAATTCCACGATAACCAAAAAGCGTTCACATTTGGGTTGCGCCGACTGTACCTACTCGTAACTTTTTATATATTATATACGATTATATGCATATTAAAAAAAAATTTAAATAGATACGCCACTGGACCACCCTAGCCAGCACGATATCAACACAACACCTAATCCCCAATTGGTATCGGATCTCCTTTCATGGATTTCCTTAACAATGGCGAACTAAAGTTGTGGCAATTTTCAAATATTTTTATGTGCCCATAAAAAGGTATCAGGTATTCGACATTTAAGCTGAGCCAAGTAACAATAGAACTTCGGTAAAACATTCGTTTCTTAGTGATCTTACCCAGAGGCGGTACTAGGGTACTACTTGTTACAAAGGGAATTTATATGGCAAAAAGTACTATTAATTTGATTAATATGTATTAAAAAATAATAATGATAAAACGACCGTTGCATCATTGGGCTATCCAATAACTACTGTCTGCACCTTTAGCGCCTCAATTCATTTCCGTTTTATTTTTATTTCTTCCCTGTTCAGAACAGTTTCAAAAACTAGTTGTTCGTTTTTTCCTTTGTATTTCTTTGTTGTGT
The DNA here is from genome assembly GCA_927349885.1 of Psylliodes chrysocephalus. NCBI lineage: Eukaryota > Metazoa > Arthropoda > Insecta > Coleoptera > Chrysomelidae > Psylliodes > Psylliodes chrysocephalus. Next base: position 59,664,095 of record OV651816.1, read on the forward strand.
TTCAACTGAAATAAGTTTCTAGCGCGCGGCACGACAACACAAACTATGACAGACAAAATTAATTAATATAACTTGAACAGCTCCGAGGGCAGAAAGTTTTTGCAAACGGAAAAATTAAAAACTGGGAAATTAAGAAACCGTTCTTAATCTTCATGTTGCCTAACCGGGAAAACGGTAGGTAATTATAATTATTGCGTGAAAATTGATTCGTTTGCATAAACGGAAGTTTTAACAAAACAAAGAACAGTTTTATTGTGTGTTTGAGAACGTTAATTTAATTGTAGTTGAAAAAAATTAGGACAATAGGTAATAATTTTATTGATACAACTTTTATTCTTTTGTTGTATTTTTTTTTTGTTATAGAATAATGAGATAAAAAACATAACAATACACTTTTATTAGGGATGTTAAAATTATAGTTTAATCAATCATCAATCAATTATACTCGCAATTATATTTATATGAACCGGTAATAAGTTTTTTTTGGGCCTACTTAACATGAAGTAGGTACACATTATATATTTTTTACGTGCAAATAACAAGTAGGTATGAAATTTGGTTTCTTATACAGGGTTAGTACAATGACCGTAATTTAAGAAGTATTATTTGTTTTTTTTTAATATTCTAACTATTTTTCTCTTCCGGTTTTATATTATATTTTTAATGAGATATCCTGTACCTATACTTTTCGAAAACAAACAGGAAGCGTGAAAGTTAAAAAGGTTTACAAAATATATACTATTTTAAGCCATTTTTGACTAGTCCGGTCCTGCTCCTTAGGTCTCTTTCTACCTTAATTGGACCCCTTACGGCCACCATTTTCCCGTTATCTAGAATATTCGATGAAGTGAGTAAACCTTCGAAACCCCCGCCCCCTTGATACGACTGTGTAGCTGCCAGTCGAAGTTCTGAACCTTCGAAACTCCCCGCCACTTTGATACGCCTCTGGAACTGCCAGTCGAAGTTCTAGCTTATTCGGAATGTACTGGAAGCGAGACGAAACATTTAGAAAAGCGACATATTAGTGTGACGTAATTTTTGTTCCACTGACACCAAACTTTTAACAAAAAAAATCATTAAATTTGACATACGTTTTTACTGTTTTTTAGTTTTTCCTAAACAATGTTTGTGGGTCATAAAAAATTAAAGGTATGTAATTGGTTATTAAACGATTGTATACTTGATGCATGATACTTGCTTTAGGAATATATTTATAAAAGTTTAAAAACTATGTAATTTAGGTAAACAAAACGAACAAAACTCACTAAACGATTAACTGACAACAAATTATATGAATTAGGTAAAAATCACTTGTCGATATTCATGTAAAAACATACTATTACTATTATTGTTTTGATAAGCATCCAAATTGTTGTCTCTCTCTCTATATACAGGTGATTCATAAGTACTTTGACAAACTTCAGGAAATGATTCTTTGAGTAATTTTAAGGTAAAAAGTTCATATAAACATGTCTGGAAATGGATGGTTTTCAAGATATAGGGTGTTAAAGTTTTAAGAAAAAAATCGTTTTTTTATATCTTTCATACCACTAAAGATAATTTAATGAAATTTGGTACACGTTGTTTTACCATAAAGTGGCATTTTTTGATGCTACATTTAATTTGGAACAAATTTGACCTCTTGACTTTTGTTCGCGTAAAAAAATTTGTACAATGTCGGTAGAAATGCAAATCAATATCCGGAGGGTGCAAAATCAGTAGTTTTTAAATAAAATATGCAATATGCAAGAAATATCAACATTTTATTTCAAGAAATTTTAAATAAAATTAAATTAAATAAACGAAATTAAACTGTATTCAAATAAATTGTTGAAAGTGTCCACCTTCAGCGAAGATACAGGCATTCAATCTTCTAGTCATTGAATCTCGTACTCGCTCAAAAATTATTGGTGTTTCTTATTCTTTCACAGGGGTCTATTGGTTTCTTAGTTCTTCCTCGTTTGCTACTGGAGTTTTATAAACTAATGACTTCATATGTCCCCAAAAATAAAAATCTAACGGGTTTAGATCTGGGGACCTTGGTGCCCACGCATGGTTAGGTTCTTCTACACCCCTACCAATCCATCGATTTGGATAGACAGTGTTAAGGAATTCCCTGGCTACAACGCTGAAATGGGCCGGAGTCCCATCATGCATAAACCACATGCGGATACGATTTTCTAAAGGTACATTCTGAAGTAATCCCGGCAATTCGTTTTCTAGAAAGTGTCTGTAAGTTTCTCCATCCAGTCGGAGCGGACGAAAGAAAGGGCCTATCAAATAATCATCAATTATTCCCGCCCATACATTTACAGAAAATTGATACTGATAATGCCTTTCACTAATTGTGTGCGGATTTTCTAGAGCCCACACATGGTTGTTATGAAAGTTTGTGATAGTATTTTTGGAGAAATTTGCCTCGTCCGTGAAAAGTACATATATCTTAAAAATTGAGAATTTTCAGCCAATTTCTTCAAAAACCACTGACACATATTAATGCGTTGAGGAAAGTCTCGTGGCAAAAGAGCTTGCACCCTTTGAATATTGTATGGATACAATTGTTGATCGTGGATAATTCTCCAAACTGTAGACTGAGTAGAATTGAGAGCTTCAGCAATTATTCTTGTACTTGTTTCTGGATTCTCCTCGACAGCGTTCAAAACGCCACTGATGAAAATAAAAAAAAGTTAACAGCATCAGAAAATGTAATTTTATGGTAAAACAACGTGTACCAAATTTCATTAAATTATCTTCAGTGGTATGAAAGATATGATAAAAAAACGATTTTTTTTCTTAAAACTTTAACACCCTGTATCTTGAAAACCATCCATTTCCGGACACATGTTTATATGAACTTTTTACCTTAAAATTACTCAAAGAATTATTTCCTGAAGTTTGTCAAAGTACTTATGAATCACCTAACCAATTACGCTCATTAATACAATTAAAACGTAGTTTTAATATGACTTTTATTAGTAACACCTCTTTACTAACAAAAAAATTCTACAAACCATTTATTATGAGCTATTTAAATAACTTTCTTCGCAATGGACGGCTTTAATACGGCTTTAAAACATTTGCAACGCTGGTCGTAAGGGAAAGAATGGTCATATACCTCCACACTATAATCTCGGTTTGAACCAAACTATAGAGATTGTGGTAACATAGTAAATGAGGAGGTATTTTCAAGAAAATTATTTATTGTTCGAGTGAGTACCAATCATGGTCTAGAAACAATAAATCAGTTTGTATGTGGAGAAGTGAAGTTAATAAGGGTGGTATTTCGGTTGAAGAAAATTATTTATTGTTCCAGTGAGTGCCAATCACGATTTAGAAATAATAAATCATGTGAGACCAGTTTGCAGGTTGTATGTGGAATAGTAAAATTAATAAGGGTGGGCATTTGGGTTGAATCTAGTGTTAATGTTCTCAAACATGCTTTGGTTTAGAGCAAATAAATAGTAGGCTATTAAAAAAAAATAGTTAAGGTTTGGGATTACGTTGAACAATAATTTGTATATGATTCAGAAAAAATAGTTAATGTCTCCACATCCAACTCATCCATAATTAGTGCTCAATGATAGTGTTCTGGAGTCTCTATTTTTGTAGGTATATCAATGATACGTTGAGACAAGTTTCTCTGATGTTGCTTCCTGTTGCTGACCACAACTGCTATAAAAAATTAATCTATTGAGTCCTTAAACTCAATAAAACATTGGGTTAATAGCCAGTTTTACCGCTCAAATAAAAATGGTCATTGGGATGAAATTCGGAAACAGTGAATGTCAGCTTTTCTGTCATTTGAAAAAAAATACTATCTTTAACATATCGGATAAAAATTCTTTGTTCATACGCCTAGTTAATTTTCTGATGAATTTAAAATACTTTAAAAAATAAGAAAGTAAAGGAAGTGATTATTGATACAACTTTATTCCTTAATGTTTGTAACATCTGGAGTTTGAATTACCTCAAATGTGAAAACGCAGAAACGGAATTGCTAAATAACGTGCACGCTTTTGTGTAGGCATTTATTTAACCACTCACCAGTGTAAGCACCAATTAAAGAGTGGATATTATACATGCAAACTACAAAGTACAATTTACAGTAAACAATAATGATAAGAATATTTTAAGTTTAAAACTTTAAGATTATACCTAGGTAACATTTTAAAATAACTTTTGTAATGAGTAAAATGTTAAAGTTATTGCCGCGATTTTTACAATTAAAGTATTCAACGAGGGCAAGGTGAAAAGTTCTCGATATGATAGTGAAAGAATGTATTTATTGTTAAGAATATACATTTATGTCTCTATATAGTCTCCCTTTAGTTCAAAGTTTCGAATTAAATATCATCGACTTACTTTCAAAAGTCTGTTTTTTACTGTTTACGAGGTTTTGATACAAACAGAATTAAATTATTATTTAACATCCTGCAAAAGCTTCTAAGCTTTAATTTGATTGTAGCAACATCCATTGGACGATATTGAAATCTTCTAAGTCGTTGCAGAATGTAAAATAATAATATTTTAAATCTGTATCAAAAGCTCGTAAACAGTAAAAACGAACTTAGGAGGTTTTGAAAGTAAGCCGACGATTTATGGTTTCTACCCTTGAAGTACAATTCTGAAGAGTCTGCAAAATATCTATCTACCTCTGCTGTCACCTCTTCATTTGATCCACAACGTTTCCCAGCCACAAATTTCTTTAGCTTTCGGAGTATAGATGATTGTCAGAAAGATCCAAATCTGGGAAATACGGTGAATATTTCAACAATTCGTACTTCAAATCTCTTAAATTCTTCATTACCAAAACACCTTTGTGGGCTGGTGCATTGTCCTTGCAATTCAGGCCTGAGGTCACGTTTTTTTTTATCTGAGTGGCCAAGAAGGTGAACGAAGTATTCGCTTGTTTTACTCTTTGCATGGTAATCATTTAAAAGACTCCATTTTGCACTCCAAAAAAACACTAGCCATGACCTTTCTATAAATTGAGTTGGCTTTTTTGGTGAAGAGCCGTCGCTTCTACTATACTACTACTATTTCTGTCATAAAGTGGTTGACCTACGTTTCATTCATAATAACAAATCTGTTCATAAAATCTATTATCTAATACAAATTTAAACGCCCATGGTCCAGAACCATATTCCGGATATTTTCATCGGTGGTTGCTATTTTTAGCTGTCTTTCATATGGATCATCTTTAAAAAGTGTACCGCCCATATTCTCGATAGGTCTCTTTAAATCTTTTTTGTTTAATGACCTATAGTATGCACCTAATACTACTTTAAACAACTGTACAAAGAAAATTACTTAAGTATCCGATCAAGGTGAAAAACTCGGTGAAAAACATACTAGTATGTGTGACAAATGTGCTAAAGTCACAAAACAATTTTTTTATTGATCTGTGTTAGATCGAAAACTTTTCACCTTGCCCTCGTAATTATGTCTATCGTCGTTATCTATAATTCGTTATTAAAAGGGTAGAAAACTTAGGATTATAGATCAAATCACTGGCATCAGTTAAATACTTCTTCAACCATAACACGCGTTGTATATTTTGAGCTGTATACCTACAGATATATAATTGAAATTTATAGTTAATAGAGAAAATGGGATCTGTCTATAGATACGGAATCAAAGATAAATGCTTTCGAACAGAGAATAAAAGATGGAATAGGGAACAAAGAAAACAGAAATGGATGAAATTTCAAATATGAGCGACATCCAGAGATTGAAGAGAGTTTATTATATTTTAAAACTAAGCCACATATACCTAGTTTAAATATGATACAGTTCACACTGATACGGTAATTTAATCAGTTTTGCAACTTTTACCGTGATGATCTAGTTGGCCGACGGATTCTGCAATTTTATTAACAATCGTATTTTCACATTTTTGAAACAAAATTTGGAACAATTCATTAAACAACTGATAAAGTCAATACGAAAACAGTGGTAAAATCATTGCACGAAGTTTTAACTGTTTAAAACTAACTTAAATCAGCTTACTGCCCTTAACCGAAAATTCCCAGTTAGGAATTGACATTACATTTTATTCAACCGTACTATCCTGTAAATTCTAATAGGATTATTATAGAAATTAATTTTAAATTGTAGGACTGACGTTAATCCTCTTAGTCTATTGCATCAGTTGTATTAAGAATTAACTAACCAGTTACCTTGTAATTAATTATATATGGAGTACACGTAAGTTTGACTAAGCTAAAATTACAAGATATGTTATATAAATGATAAACTTCAGAAATACCATCTAGCGATAAAAAATTTCTACAGTACATGATCAACAATCTAAAAGCAGACGCATAATTAAATAAAATAATAAAGCCATAAGAAAATGCAGTGGTTTAAGTAGGTATATAAAGAAAATTAAAATCATATATTATACAAATTAAGCGGATATACCTAAAGTGTACAAAACTGCCTCAAAATTTCAACCTAGGTACAGAAACAATTTTAGTCAAAGGTTATAAAAATTATATTGAAATAACCATAGTGAAAAAAGTCCAATGCTAAATGAACGATTATCAAAACTAACTGGTATAAATTAACCTACTTAGACAACAGGCTACAACGGCAAAAACCTCTAATTCTTCCAAATACATTTTTAATTTCACTCTTCCGAATAAGGGAAGTTTAACCCAACATATAGATATAAATAAATACCCGTCAATATTATTGTACAACCTCTAAAAGAATCACTATTTGGTGTACATTATTAAATAAAAGTTTCCGATATTAAAGTGTATCTACCGCTTAATAAATTGTTTACAACATTGTGGTCCTTCGATTAGCAGTATAAATTTCAACTTAAAATATACGTAATCCATTAAAACTTTTAAAAAATTAATAGAAAAACATTTGCCGTCGCTTACCGTCTTAAACATGTTTACAAAATCCCATAAAACGTTTTAATCCAAAAATTATCCCATTTTAAGAATCACAAAGCACATCACCACCCACATATTCCTATCACAAAAAATCGCACATTTTCACATAAAAAGGATCACACTAAAAACTCTCAAGTATCAATATAGACGCCGCGTCTAGTTTGAATAATATCCTGGTTGCGCGTCCGTTCAAACGTGAGCGCAATATAACGAGAAGCCTGCCGTGTTCACAGCACAAAGACCAAATGAGAACTGAAAACAGAGTTGGCTGTGTGTGTGCGATTGCGACGATTTTCGTCGAGGCAACAACAGTCACACTGGGTTGTTAGAGCTGTTTAGTCGACAGAGGTTCTGGGGTGGGCCGCAGTGGTGGCGCGTCCTTAAGGGTTGAGAGATGAATAAGTGGCGTTTAAGGGTTAGGAGCTTGTAGCGCCAAGGGTTGTCTTTGGAATGCCTTTCATTTTCGGGTTTATTGAAGGAGATTTAAAATTTTGGTGAAGGACCAGGATTCGTTGCCATTTTTTACTATTTTGTAGACGGGCTAGACAATCATTAGCCCTTTCGAATATTGCATCGCCATATACAGGGTGTTTGGAAGGTTGATGGAAAGTCTTGGAGATGAGATAGGGGAGGTCATTTAGACCTAATTAAGCCAAATTACGGTTTTCGAGTTTTTCGAACATTTTGGATTTCTTTAAAAAAAAATGAATTTTTTCACATTTTTCTCCTTTTATCTCTAAAATAAAAAATGACAGTTTGATATTTTTTTTAATAGCAGAACGTTCGTCTTTTCTGAAAGTATAAAGAAAAGAAAACCACACTGACCACAAAAAAATAATAAATACATTTTTGGTAATTTTTCTTCTCTTAAAAAAATCCAAAATGTTCGAAAAACTCGAAAACCGTAAGACTTCGTACTAAGGTATGTTTGGCTTAATTAAGTCTAAATGACATACCCTATCACCTCCCCAAGACTTTGCATCGACCTTCCAAACACCCTGTACATTTCAACAGTTGGTTGTATATTCTTTTATTGGATACAAGGATACTTGACTCTCTATTAGGCATGCCAACAACCTGTCAAAATGCTGACAAGTGGAAAATGACAGTTTAGAAATGGCAACCCTGTGGGCCTGTTGTCAATGATATATAGTTTATATAGATTGCTCAAAGCGGGTGGCTATTTTGCCTCGCAAGTGCTCATTAATCAGAATTTCCAGCCTTTGAATATAGTAAAAAAAATAATTAATTACATTTTTACTTCAAGGCATAGGCTACTTTTATTTTGAAAACATGGATGATCAATCTATATAACTATCTATTTCATTGACCCTGTCAAATCACCAGGCCTACAAGGTTGCCATATTTTGGCCATATCATAACCTGTCAAAACCCACTGGTAGCCATTTTGTTTGGAATGCATCGTGTATCATCGGAAATATTCGGGAAAATGACGTAGTTGACGGACCATTAAATGCGCGAATTTAAAAATGAACACGATTATAAACTGCTCTGAATTATATTTCGTGTAAAATAAGAATACCAATAGTTAATTTAATGTAATAGACGTTTTCTTTTTAAATATAAACCGTTTGAGGTACCTATTTCGAAATAAATGAGACAAGAAAATTCTTTATTATTGGGATTCACGTAATAACAATACCTAAGAATATTTGCTTTCAACGACCACATTACAATACAAGCAATTATTGTGGGCGGTGATGGCAAAATATTTTTCAGAACATTTTTAACAGCACACTTACATAAAAACAATCAATCATATCTTTATTAAATTCCCAATGAACTACCTACATATATACGAAAAATACAAGTATCACAAATTGAAAACAATATTTTTTATTGATCCTTTATGTACAGGACAATTCAAAATATTTGAATACAAAAATAAATATACAAATAAAACTTAAACATAATTGACAATTTATATGTACTATAATTAGAGTATTAATTACTCCATTTTTACTGTGCCGATCATTGAAACATCACTTTTTTAATGTAGTGTAGTGTAGGGGTAAATCACAGGGAAAATATTGTACCCTAGTACCTACACATTGTGCCCTAATTAGTACACGTAGTACATAAAAAGTACACAAATTAAAATTACGTTGATGACCGAAAAAAGTCGTTGCAACAAACATTTTTTTCTCCGGGTCAGCATGGCTGGATTGTTGACAATCCCACACAATTAGTACAAAATGGTATGTAAATAGTACACATAATACATATTGTCCATTATTGATTCTCCGTCCAACTGCATACATTTTAATACACTAAGATTCCATTTGTAAAATTTACGCTATTAGCCCATCGTCTTAGAGAAGATAAATCAGGAAGTGGAAAATATAACTGCTGTTTTACATACAGATATGCCTTTTTGCTGTAAAAGTAGATGCTGCTTCTTTAAATGTCCAGTTAACACGTTTCTTTTTTTTTTTTTTTTCAGTTTCAATAAGTCCATTTGGTTTTTAGTAAAAACATTTTTTTTTAGCCTTTAGTTCTTTGTTTTGTTTCAACAACCTCTGATAATTTCTTTTATAAAAATTTAATTGTTTTACTTATGTAAACATATTGGCCTTTTCTTTAAGCTTTGTTGAAATGTATACCTGTGTAGGCCTAAACAAGATGAAACAACATTCGATACATTTTCCTTGTGTTGAAAACCGATTTATGTCCAAAATATTATTTTTTCTATACCCACATGGATATTAGCTTATCTACGTACAAGAGCAAAACAATTAAATTCACCAATCACAGTTCATATTTTGGTTACACAAGTACTATTATTTTTAAAATTTTAACTAAGTGACATTTCTGTCAAACTAATTGTCATTAAATTTTTTTAGTTATTGAGAATAAATATACATTAAAATGAGTTATTGTTGTGTAGAATCGATAAATAATAGCATTTCTATTTTTGTTTTGTCTACATTTTGAAAAAAATTTAAATTTCAACTATATGAAACTATTTTAATTACGAGTATTAGAACAATAATCTCAAATCTGACGGCGTCTGTCTTCCACGCAGGAGACTCGAGTTCGAATCTCGGCTGAGAGTTATTTTTTTTCATATTTATTTTATAAATTAGCAAAAGTCATAAATAATTTTAAAATTAGTTATTTTGTCTTAATATCCTAAAATAATTTTTAAATTTTGTAGATTTTCGAAAGTGGGTCATAAAAAAAATATACTATACAACTCGAGTGGATTGTCCATATCGTACTCGGACGAATGAGCACTCTGGCTACGGTGTTGTGCTCAAACTTCGTCTTCGTGCGATATGGCCATCATATCCACTATTCTCTCTTATACCGGGTGTTCAAATTAAAGTGTTACAGTTGAATACCTCCGAAAAGTTTCAGAAAAAAGTTTTTTTGGAGAAACATTTTGGCGAAATTAATTTTGTTATAGCTGACCATAATATGGTCGTATCGAGGTGGACTTTTTTTATTTCAAATTGGAACCCCATTTTTTACATATTCTTAGAGTTCATAAAAAAACAAAAAACTTTTAAAGGAAACATTTTGTTTATTGGACTTTTACTTATTCGAGTAATACCTACTTGAAAATTTTGCTGCGCGAAAAAAAAGTTGGCCATATTATGGTTAGATATAAAAAAAGATTTTATCCAAAATGTTTACCCTCAAAAAATATAAAACTTTCGTATGAAACGTTTTTTTATAAAAGGCGGTATTTAACTGTAACACTTTAATTTGAATACCCGGTATAATAGTACCACAACACGCGTTTTAAAAAAAGGAAAAAAGTTCTTTCAGCGAAAATTTTATTTATTAAAATGGATAAAAGGTCTAATGCAGAAGTAGGTAGGTTTTGAAATATTTTTACTGATATTCAATCATATCCTGATGCCGTTTTGTTGTAAACTTTTATTATTTCTAAGCAATGTGTTTCTCTTAAGAAAAATGAGTATTTAATAATAGGTGAAGATTTTACAAATTTTAATGGGCCAATTGTTCGATTTAGATTTGTTGTTAGATTTTCAGCGATTTTGCTATAAAATGTATTGAAATCGTTAGGATTTATATTGGCATTGCATAATGCATGGGTACTTTTGCCTCTTAATTCATTTTAATAATAGACCACGTTTGCATTGCCTTATCATCTTAATTCTTGTATGATTTTAATAAGTGTTCTATTTAAAGTTCTGTAACGATAAGAGTAGTCAAAAAATAATTTTATTAGAGTAATTTTTTTGTATTTAGAGACCTCATATTTCTTGATGAACATATTAAACTAGCTGTAATCCACGGCTTTTTATATTTTTGGAAAAGGGAAAAACGCATTAAAAAATTTGCTTAAGTTTAAATAAAAACCGTTAAAAGATATATCAGGAAAGCAACTGTACCAATTAAAATTTTTACATACTGAATGAAATTTTCCAGAAATAGATTTACTAAACAATCGACCATGAAAATTGCTATTAGGAAGCTTGTGCTCAAGAGATATCGAAGTTAAAACGGCTTCACGATCGGAAAGGAAAGGACATTAATAAATTACTTAGAGTCGATCTTTTCACCTCTAAGTAAAGTTACATGTAGGTTTACTTGACAACAAACAATAGCCCTATAGCTTAATCAGCAAGTAGTTACTTTCAACTTTACTCAGAGGATAAAAGATTGACCCTAAATCTTATAGTACTATTATCATCATTGTTGAGTTAATCTGTATTTAAGTCACCTATCAAACCTATTTTAGATGATATAGAAAATCTACTTAGGAAAGATTCCAAATTGTTAAAAAAAAAACTAAAACAAACATTTGAATTTGGTGATATAATATAAATATTAAGTTTAAGAATAGAGATAATGGAAAACTAAAATTGTGTTTCCTCTAAAAGTTCAGGATAATCTACAATCTTAAATTCCAAAGTATGAAACATGGAATCATGTATTGCTGTACCCTCGTGTTCATACAGTTCTCTGTAAAAAAAAGTTATTATTTGGAATTCATAATTGTTCATCTTTTTCAAGCCAATCTTCTATTAATAAAATGTGAAAGTAATAGTAATCTTCTATTAATAAAAATAAATCATCAACTATATTACGAACAGACCAAATATTTAAAAGTAAGAAGTACTACATCTAAACAAGAACTATGGGGTTCTTCTAAGTTACAACCATAGGATCACTGTTTACTGCATATTCAAATACATTATTTGGTAAAATAACTTTTAAAACTAAATTTTGATTTATATTTGTATGCTTATGTACAAACTAATTTACCGTTTATTTAAATGATAGTTCAATATTTGTCACATTGAACACAGTGAATGGTCCTTGCACCACTTAACTGTTCTATATTTTAAGAGCTACTTGCATTCTTTCGTAGATGATCCACAGTAGAGGTGATACTACCCCTTCCTGTGGTGAACATTCCTTTGCAACCAAGACTCGTATGTTCACATCTACGTTTTTGTTGACTGCTCGCTTTGAGATAATGTTATGTATCCATCTACTAACCGCCTGTGAAACATTTCTGTTGGTTAGGTTAGGTTAGTGTATTATCTTGAGGAAGGTGATCTTGTCAAAATCATCTTCTATGTCTATGTAAAACTCCCAAGGCTGACTCTATATTGTCCAGAGGTCTATCTATCCGGCTAATAACTAGTTGAAAGGCTGGATCAGTAGATCTTCCTGGGGGTGTATGCGTGTTGGTTGGGCGTAGTGGTGTTCTTGTAATCATTATATCCATTAAGTACCTTTCGCATAGCCTTTCCAATGTTTTCATGGAAAACGATGTCAGGCAATGTCATGGAAAACGATGTCAGCAGTGAGATTCCAAATCAGTGCGAAATTCGAAATCGAATGGCATTCAATACTCGCAACCAAATATGATATCGAGAAATTTGCTATTCCTATTCGATATCGAATTGCCCTGCGTTTTGGTCGATTCCGAAACCCGTAGTATTCGTAGCAAGCATGCGCAATACGTGTTTTAATTGTCAACAATGCCATCCAAACTGACATTGTCTTTCTAAAGGAATGGTTATGCACACAATTTAATTTAACGCAAGAGCAGCCAATAAGGTGATCACAGCCAATAGCAGGGCTTAATTCGTAAATTACATTAAATTAAATTCGTGCATAAACCCATCATAATTACCTATATTAGTTTTGCGCTAGTTTGTTTCAATTTAACAGTTAATTATAGGTATTTACAATATTATTTTGTAAGGCAACCTTTTACTTATATTCTCAAAATTCTCAAGAACTTCTTATATCAATGACACAGAATAATCAACAGTGTTCAACTTTCAACTAGAAATCACAACCGCTACAAGGCTACAACCTCTACAACCACGTGCTATAACCTCAATAATCTACCGAAATTAAGCAATTCGGCACCATAGAGCTGGCGAGTGACTCGCAATCATTTTAGTCGATGCGAATATGATTTTCCGCAAATCGGAATTCACCAAACTGTCGAAATCGAGTATTTCGATATCGAATTGTCACTAGTAATACCACTAGAGGTCAAATTATTTCCGGAAATTTTTTCGAGCTCATGAATATTTTGAAAATTTCCCGAGTCGCAGACGAGGGAAATTTTCTAAAAATATTCATGAGCGAGAAAAAATTTCCTGATATTAATTTGACCTCGCGTGGTATTCGGTAAGAAAATTCCACGCCGAATTATGGTTGAAAATTAAATATTTTTAAAATTTATTTTTCGTTTCTCAACAATGCAAATTATTTTCTCCAAGTCACCAGTGAAACATAAAAGGTGTTGTCACCTTGATTGTTGAGTTGTCATGGTAACTAAGTGAGACCCTAACCTCGAATATAATTTCAGTTTTGAAGTTGTCAAGCGGCCCGACGTAAAAAAATGTTTCGCTGCAATTATTTAGGCCTTCAAATTGCTTATTTCTACTCATTGTAGTTGCATGGGAATACCATTTGAAAATAGAAAATAGTATATTCTTTAATTTTACGTAAGTTTTGAATAACTACAAGTGGTAGAAAATTGTTTTTATGCGTTTTTATTAACATGCGTTATGAGCGCTTTAAAATGGTATGAAATTCATAACCAGCGTCAGCAAGCATCAATCGTAGGAGGCTGTGATCATTGTATTTTGAATCGATTTGAAAATCATACGCTATGCAAAATATGCGTGAAATTGTCTGATGTAATGATCAATCATTGCACCATGACTTACTTACTCGGATTAATAGAGGATTGTGGCTCCAACTTGAAAAACGAAAATTTGTTCCGAATTGTCCACGAATATTTGTACCTAAACTACGCAAAATTCAAAGTGCTGAATGGGAAAAAGGTGAATAAATTAGTGTCTAAATATTATATATATTTTATTAGACATAGACACATAATTCAAAGCATCCAAAGTCCTGCATTTTCGCCATTAAGAAGAAAAGTAGTGGCCGAAGAATATAGAAAACACCTTAGCATTGTAATTAAAATGTATCAAAACTAAACCTATTATGTGAACAAATAAAAACCAGTCTGTCAAAAATGGTCTGTTATTGTAAACGTCAAAAAATTTCCAGTATAATTCGCTGTTGGGTACCCCACGAGAAAAAAATGTCCACTAAAATACCTCCGTTGCCATGGTGATCTGTCAAAAATACGTATTTTGATTGGTTCAAAATTACAGGTGTGGAATTTTCAATGGGAATCTGCCTGCTGTATGTTTTTGGGACAGTGTAAAATCTCAGGTGATTCAAAATACAAAAAGTGTTATTTAAAAAGTTAAGATACATACGTGTGGATCAAAAACAGTTTATAGACCGTGCATTTAAATATATTCAAATTGCTTGACGACAAAATTTTCATTCATAAGCTAAAATCATTTTCCTATGTGTTCTATTTGGATCTAACCTCTTTGTTGTTTCACAATAGGAGGAAAAAAGAAAAGAAATACCTATAAAAACACGGAAAGATAAAATGATAAACGTAAGAGTATAGCAAAATACCGAGTATTGAAAAATAACGCTAAGATACCCAACTTCCAATCAGCCGACAATTAAGTGGTTACGCATCTATACTAATGTAGTAAAATAGTTTTTTTTTGTTTAACGAACAATCATGAACAACGATTACTATGTACTAATGTAACGATTTTAATTATTATCTCTCATTGTTAAAAACTTGCCTATAAACACGTAATTTACTGATTTATTCAATTATGTACAAGAAATTAATGCAAGCTATTAATTATTTAAATCGATTTCGATTAGCAAATCATTTTCGATTAATTGTTTCTAGGGTTAGCCTTGATACTACACTACGCTTACAAGCAAATCCGACCAACCTGAACGATTATGTAATTGCGGTAAGAAAAAAAAAATGACAAAGCCGCAGAACTTTTATAATCATTGTAATCGAGCGAACAAACAAAAATACCCGATGACAAAAAATCAGTGTAAAAGGTTGGCTGAATATATACCGGGTGTCCATTAGAGCGTATTTCATGGATTTATATATATGGATTTGTATAAAAGTTAAATGGATATGAACTAGATATATTTTGAAAATCGTTTTGGTTATTACTGGAAATTTCTGAGTACTTTTTTTTTGAAAATTATCCCGAATAGCGTTTTAAACTCGACGAAACCAAAATAGTACAAGTGAACTTCACAAACAGTAAAATATCGACCAGTGGTATTAAACAAAAACAGTACCATATCCAAACACAGCAAAACATCTAGGCATGCACCCAGATATTAAACTCAACTGGAAAGAACATAAAGGAAAAATATAAAGTACTTATAGAAAACTATACTGGCTAATAAATAGAAAATCAAAAACTAAGTTATTAATTTAAAAACAAATACTAAAACCAGTAGAACCAATGTAACGATTCCAAAATAAAGTACTGTGACGAAAGTCTAATTTATTTAAAGTTTATTTATTTAAAAAGACACTATTTACAATTTATTTCACTTATATAATATTTAGACACTAACTAACAATTCTATTTCTTACACTTTAACTATTCAATACAACGTTCTATATTAAAACTAAACTCGGCGCTGATACGTCGGCTATTTATATTAGTCTAACTCCGCTACTGGAAAATGCTAGAGACTCGCGAAGATTCTACCCCTTATGACTAATCGGCACTCCCGTTCCAGTTGCTTCCAGTGCATCAGCGGCAGACATTCCGTCGTATTCTTGTACATTCGAGACGCGGGCCGGCTGTTTCCACACGTCAGCGTTGCTTCGATCACGAGTCGGTTGCGTGCGTACTTTAAAAATTTTCATGACAGTACTATTTGCAATTGTAGATGCATGTACGTAAGAAATTTTGACCTCCACAGAGATCTGAGGATGCCAACAATCGACGAAGAAATCAAAAGTTTTTTAATAACTGGGTTTATCTATTATTATTACTGGTGTGTTTTTAGTAATAACTCTGATTTTCTTTAGTGAAAATAAAAATACTTGGCACAGTCATTATTTTAAAATTATTAAAATGAGACTTACAATGTGGCCTTGAATTCACTGCAGTCAAGATTCTTAACTACTATTTTCTGAATTTCGAAAAGTTTTAATTAATAAGATTCCTGATTTGATAGACTACTTTATTAAGATTTTCAGCAATACAATTTACATAAATTTTCCAGTTCAACTCATCTATAAACTCCCACATCTTGGCACTAGACAATTCCGATAAATTCAATGTTTTGTGTTTTTTCACTGTTCAACTTCAACTTGTTTGATGCAAACAAACTATCCTCCTCATGTAGCAAGATTAAGTAGGTAATGTTGTGTCATCCGCATATAATACTTTCTACAGTGAAGTAATATTATCTGAAAGATCATTTATGTAAATAATAATTACAAATACCAGTTTCTGCAACTTCCAAAGTTATTAATTCGTTTGGTTTTAAGAATGGAACCAGATTGTTTTCGGGATCACTAATTTCCAATTCTGTCTCGAGATGGATTGGTAGGTCGTCTATTTCAAACTCTGTTTCAGTAGGTATTTGTTCTTCAAAATCTTCATCAGATTCATCAATGCATATATTAAATGGCAGTTCTTCCTCATCAGAGGATGATGACAATTCAAAGTTCGATTTTTCGTTTGATTCTCTTTTGTCTTCTTTGGTTTTTTATTCTTGGCTTTATGTTCCTTTTTTGTTTTATGTTGGTTTTCTTTGTTTTCTTTCATAGCTTTGTTTTGCTTTTCGGCGTCCTCCTTGTCTTTCAAAATTTTCATACACTCCTGAGATGTGATGACTTTGGACCCTAAACAAACTTTGGTTTTCTTAGCTGGCGGACCTCTCTGATTATGGGACGAAATAGTTAAAAGTAGCAATTTTTCGAAAGTATTGAGAGAGTTCTGCACCTGCCCTACGTTGCTTCCCGATGAGGTAGCGTCATGAATTTCGACGGCTTTAACCTGGTCATTTTTGTCTTTTTCAAAACCTGCAACCATATTAGTTTTAGGTGGTAAGAAATTGATCAATTTCGGATGCTTCAACTTTGTCCATTTCGGGTGCTGCAACTTGGTCCAGTTCGGGTGCTACCATTTGATCAGTTTCGAGCTGCAATGATTTCCATCGTTCCAAAGATAGTTGGTCAAAATTTTCTTCAGGAATGATATATTTAATAAATGGAAAAATGCCAGCTTTCCTGAATCAATTTTTAATAATGTCCGTATCCAAGTTTTTCCATAGTTCTCCTATTTTTATCATCATTGATCGTTTAGAAATTTTCTGACAGCCTTGTTGTCTCAACCTCTTGCAGATATACTCATTTCACGATGATTTAATGGACTTGAAAGCTGCCAGATCGATTGAGGGGCTGAAGTAAATGGCTTGAATGAGGAGGCAGTAAAATAATTGTCACGTGGTTTTTCGCACCCAATTCCACTAATTTTATACCGATGTGAGTTGCATGATCGTCGTAGATGAGAAGAACGGGATTACTAGGGGACGGCTTTGCTGCTTTTACAAAGGAATGTTCAAAATAATTCAGGAATACAGAAGACCATCCAGCCATTTTGAGTAGCGGTAAATGTTGAATCGGGAAATCCTTCATCTTCGTTAGGAACCCATTGGTTCCAAACGTTTTTTCCTTTGAAAATAAACAATGGAGGACACTTGTCTCCAGTTGCACTACAAGCCAGTAGGACAGAGGTGTTTTCTCTGCCAGGGTCACTAACAGTTCTTGCAGCAGGCAGTCCTTTTCCTCTTACTATTTTAGTTTTAGACGGATCGTGACTAAATGCCGATTCATCAAGGTTCCAAACATTTTTTGATTCAATATTGAGTTCTTCCAAAGTTCGTTTTAGTTGGTCAAAATAATTGAATATGACAGAAGGATCTTGAGCTTTTTTTCGGGCAACTTCCACATTTTGCGGTTTTTTAATGCTCAAGCGTTGTCTTTTTTTAAAACCTGACTACCACTCTTCTCCAGAAAAAGTTATTCTTGAACGGGTTTGGGATCTTTTCTTTAATTATGTAATCGCTCACCAGTTGTAAAACGTTTTTCTTTGACAAGCCGTAGCCGTATTTTTCCATTAGTTTAATGAGTCTACCCAATTGATCTTCAGTTTCTGAAGATAAAGCTATCGGTCTCCCAAATGTTTTTGACTTCACACCCCTTCTGTTTTTAACATGGTCAGTTATGGTAGCTTTTGGAATAGAATGTCTTTCTGAAGCCTCCTCCAATGTCAGTCTTTTAGATTTTACGCCATCAACTGCATTTTGGAGGTCTTGAGGGGTATAACTTTGGCCTTTATTCGTTTTTCTTTTGTAATTTCGCACCATTTTGGCTCTAAAAATCAAAACAGAAGCACTTTCATAAAATAATTCAAAAAAAGCGCCAAAATTAGACAAAGGGGGAAGTGCATACGCGTCTGCACTTTCCCCATGGTGTAAAAACGCACTTGCCTCTTGTCCTATTTTGGAGCATATTTGCTAATTTTATGCCTAATATGATTAAACATTGTGAAAACAATATCAAAAATTAAAAACACGATTTAAAATTAAGCTGCTTACCATGTTTTGAAAAACAAAAATTCACTTTAGAATGGAAAAAAAGTACAATAAATGGAGCACCATATGTGTCCCAGCAAACATTTTCTATAACATTAGTAATAACTCGACTTTGTTAAAGACGAATTTACTTATTGAGGCAATTATTACGTAAAATTGACTAGAAAAATATACCTCTAATGTAAATTTACCAAACATTTAAATTTACGTAAATTATACCAAGAAATCTACCTTTTACACAAATCTGCTTAAAAGTAACTTTAACCATACCAGCAAGGGAAAAAACTACTAAAAAAAATAACCAACAATTACTTCAAAGTTAAATTTCCTTTGTAGTAAAATTAGGTGCCATATTTAGGTAATATCTACCTGTTTGGCAACTAAAAATCGTCTTTATAGTAGAATATCCAACTATTTGGTTAAAAATTCTACGTAATTTTATGCCTCCATAGTAACCTATTTGGCCGCTTTTATTTACTCTCCTTTAAAGTAATATTAGGTCGAGATCGTAGCAAAATTCTACCTGTTTATCTACCTAATTTCAACCAAATAGTCGAATACTCATTTAGTTGACCTATAAGTCATCTTGAAGAAATATTTATTAACTTTGTTGTAGCAATTAGCTGAAAAATCTACCACAAAGTAAATTCGACTAAAAACCACCAATTTAAAAAGAGTCATACATGACATATTTGTAAAATTTATATTATTTAGGTTATTTTAACAATTAGGTTGTTCAGTTACTGTCTTCGTCATTATTCTTAAGAATTTCGGCCATTTTAAAAAAACCATTACAGTCGTAATTTTAATTTACGTGTGGTGTAGATAGAGCTTTAAATGAGTGCGAAAAATAATTAATAAAATGAGTTCGAAAAATAATAAATCATATCGTTATACTTCCGATTTTTATCGTAAAGTGAGACGTCTAAAATCTCAAGTGCAGAACAACGTGACCTAAATATGTTATATTTACCTATAGGTAAATTTTTTATAAAACCTATAAGTTATTATTTCTTTAAATAGGTAAAGTTAACTAATATGTCGTGAAATTGAAGTTAATTCAACTTAGTAAAAAGGTATTTGTAAAATACGTAGATTTCCTTAGTCATAATAACTTTTAGGTCGAATTAGCACAATACGCCATATTTTCTTAACGTAATTGAAGTACGATTCCAAATTTTAAATTTTTAAAATGACCATAACTAAAACATACGAATGAAAATACCGTAAAACAAAACATTATTGGTATTCTAAAGTGATACACAACAAACGTAACATAGTTTTAGCTCATAATATTATTTTTTTACACGATCATATTTTTTTCTTATATTTTTTTAATTAGAGAGTATTTTGGAAGGGCATTGTAATTTTTCTAAGTAGAACTGTTAACATGCACGACAAAATTTTCTTCGCATTAATTTCAACAAGCGTGAACTGTATATTCACCGCAATTACATTACATATATTTTTGTCACCGACATTTATTTATTTTCAATCTTTCATGTGAATTAGGTATATGTTTTAGTTGTGTTGGTGACTTCTTACAATATTTCTACTTATATATAGATAAAAATACCAAATAAGTATAAAATTTCTTTTCGTACACTTGGAGGCATATGTCATCTGCAAATATTTTGGTAGTTTCTACCTAAACTTAGTTAAATCAACGTCGAATTAACGTTATACTGACGTCAAATTTCCCTAGAAAGGTATTACTAACCAAACGTACTGGGCTACTACAATGTGGATTTAGATGTAATTCTACCTATTTTGGTAAATAAAACCAAATTTCGACGTCGTCTTATTCTCCACTTATGTCGAATCCACGTCGAGCCAACGTAAATTTTACTTAATTATGGTTAAATCTAATTTTGCGACCAAATTTATTATATATAATTTAGGTAGTATCGACGTCAAATTACACCAAAATGTTTGCTGGGGTAGAATGAGATCTAAATTGAGACTGTTTTGACAAATGCACAAAGTTTGGCCACGTGAGACGCAGTGTAGCCAAACTAATTATCACACTAAAAGAAAGTATCCAAGGAACACAAAAAAATACCCACTGCTGCATAAAATGAACCGTTATTAATATCAGAGCAGGAAAATGCACTTCCCCCGAATACGCACTTCCCCGAGTTGACCTTAAATTCTTGTTATAGAATTGGACTACTAGGTAACTACCAGCAACCAGTATTCGGCGTTGACAAATCTTTCCTACCCGACTGACTTAATTTAGAACATAAAATAAATCTATGGTTGCTTATATTATTTAGCTGAACGAATGTTGCATAATGGATAAAATATAAGGGTTAAAGATTGTAGCTAGATCTATGCAGGGCCGCCGAGAGCCAGGCCGGGCCCCAGGACAATTCTCTAGACCGGGCCCCGTGACAAAAAAAAGCTCCTCAAACAAAAACTTTTCCTCTTCTACTTGAATTGAATTTTCTAAAAAAAGCTTCTCAAGCAAAAAACTTTACCTCCTACGAATTGCTTTTTCTAAAAAAAAAAAAAAGTTATCTAAAAAAAAAATCCCCAACCAAAAACTTCCCCTCTTGTCTTCTGTCGAATTTCTCATACAAAACAAAAAAAACCAGTTGCCGGGGCCCCCTTTGAGTCCGGGCCCCGGGAATTGGTCCCGGCTACCCCCCCTCTAGTCGGCCCTAGATCTATGTAGGAAAGTTTAACTAAAATTCAATTTATATTATGTTATGAAAAACCGGAAGTACTGTACCACCCTTAATTTATGGTTAAAACTAATTCCAAAACATAATATAACAATGTTATACCGAATTTCCAAATTTTAAACATTCGAAAAAATAAATATGGAAAAGATAGAAACTATCTCCTAGCTAATTACCCTATAAAATCACGTAAACGGATCGGCACACGGGCTATATCCCCATCCTCCCCGACCACTCGACCGTTGTTACCCACCCCAACCCCCTTTGATTCCCGCTCACCATACGAATGGAGTCGTGCGAAACGATTCATTGAACCTCTTAACAAATCTATGTAATGAGTTCGCTTCTCAGTAGCGAAATAATACAGTGAAAATCTCGCTGCGATACAACCCTAGATTATGTGGTGGTTTGTAGGGGTGAATACGCAGTGGCGTGCTCGGTAAAACTAAGAGTCTTTATTGCGAAGCGTGGCGGTGCTGGTGTGACGTTTTTGTTTGTACAGTCAAGCACAAGACGTTTTGATGTAAACACTGAACTGTTAGTAAATTAACAGTTAAATCCGTTAAATAGCAAATAAAGGATGTGTTTTAGACGAATAAAATACAGGGTAAACCAGAGTATTTGAATATTGTACAAAACTACATTTTGAAAATAATTTTCTTTAAAAACATTGTATTCTACTAAACTTTTGTACAAAGAAAATATTTTTACTGGAAGAAATTAAGTAACCGAGTTGTTTGTTTTAAATTAAAAAATAAAATTTCTCTAAATCATAGTTACAAAACCAGATATAATGTTAATAAAAAAATGATCACTATCCCGTTCAGAAAACTTGATGCCAATCAAATATTCGTTTCAATCCTAGCATCAAAAATACAAATTACAATATCTTATTTGATAAAATAAAGTAATCATTTCTGGATCAGATCCTTATCTGATAACACAAAGTAGTATTTCCCTTGGTACAGACGATTTGACAGCGGCAAAATGTATCTCAATATATCAATTGCGTCACGAGTACCTGAAATTAGACTCGGTTTGTAACTTATTCTACGGGGGGGCTACTTTTGAAAGGCACTTAAGACATATAAAATATTAGTTACAACCTATATAATATAATGAGGGTGTCCGCAGGGTGGAGTGCTGTCTCCACTCCTGTGGACCTTGTAGTGGACGGGCTGCTTAGGGCTCTCAAAGATAAGGGACATAGAACCCTGGGATATGCCGATGATCTAGTGATCATGGCTCAGGGAAAATACAACACTATAATAAGAAATCGAATGCAAGAGGCTCTAAATATAGTAACAAAATGGACAGAGGCGGAAGGACTAAACATTAGCCCAAACAAATCTGACATAATTGCATTCACCCGCAGGAGCAAATTGGAGGGACTAGGGCCTCTAAACCTAAGAGGTGCAAGAATCCAGCTTAAGGGGGAGGTAAAATATCTCGGGGTTATAATTGACTCGAGACTTACCTGAAACCAGCATCTAGAAAAAACCACAAGGAGAGCGGAAACCTTAATGATGGCAAAACAATCCTTTGGAAAAAAATGGGGGTTAAAACCAGACATGGTATATTGGCTTTATAACATGGTGGTGAGACCGATAATAACATACGCAGCTTTGGTGTGGTGGCCAAAGACATAGCAAAGGAAAGCAATAACGAGGCTAAGCAAGGTACAAAGACTTGCCTGCCTCGGAATAACGGGGGCAATGAAAACAACCCTCACTGATGCAATGGAAGCACTAATAGGACTCCCACCTCTTCACTATGTAACACAAGGGGAGGCAAGAATAGGTGCTTACAGATTTTACAGATTAGGGAATACACTGGGAAATCTTGACATTAGGCCAGGTCACATGATTATCTCAAGGTTAGTGACAGGAAGACGTGCTAGACATGAGATCAGACCACATAATCAAGAGGTACTCTTTTAATGCTCCATTTAAGGTTTTAATACAGGAAAGAGCGGAGATTACCAAAGGGAGCCCAATGCCCAACGACAGGAACAAACCTGGTATACAGACGGGTCTAAGACTGCGGAAGGCACTGGGGCGGGAGTATTCTCCAAAAACCCTGATACTAACCATAGCTATGCTATAGGAATACATTCCTCGGTATTTCAGGCCGAGGTATACGCAATTTTGCAATGTGCAAAAACGAACAATGAAAGAGCTGTCGAAAATCACCATATTCAAATAATGTCCGACAGCCAAGCGGCACTTAAGGCCATATCGAGTCAGAAAGTTACGTCGAGGCTGGTATGGGAATGCATCGAAAAACTAAGAACACTGGCAGACCAAAATAGAGTAAAACTATTTTGGGTGCCAGGTCACCAAGGGATCGAAGGCAACGAAAAGGCTGACGAACTTGCAAAAAGAGGGTCAGAAGAAACACCAGAACCAGACACAAACCCAGGAGTACCAAAAAGTACAGTCCGGGGTTTCATAAACGACTGGATTCGGGAACAACATACTAACTATTGGGGAAGCACCCCAAAACAGACACATGGAAAAGCCTTCATAGGCAGACCATGTCCCAAAAGAACTGGAGAACTACTCTTAATGAATATAAACCAGTTGAAAGTGATAACAAAGTTCATGACTGGGTACGCCCCAGTAAAGGGGCACTTGAACAAAATTGGCATGTACAATGGGGAACTCATGTGCCGACTATGTCACAAGAAACCAGAAACGGCCAAACACATACTGTGCGAATGCGAAGCTCTAGATCGCTAAAGATAGGCTCTTTTTGGACAACCCCAGGTTGATCCAACAACGTATAGAACCCACTCATCCAAGGATCTGTACAGACTTGTACAAGGTACAAAGGTTACAGAGTGGGTGCTATGAACACAATAAGCCAATAGGCTTCAGTTTTATTCGGAGACACATAGTCAGACGAACCCAGGAGAAAAAAATATATAATATAAATGAATATTCTCTAATTTACACTTATTGTGAGTTAGTCTTAGGACATAATAATTGATAGATCAAATATACAACCAAACATATACCAACGTATGTTGCATTGCCAAAGTGGTATCTAGAATATAGCGAAGGCGGAAATTTTCGCAGCTCTATTGCATATAAAAATTATGTATCTGCGATCTCCGAGTGCAACCAACGTCGCCCGATCTGCCACTCGAACAAATGAATTGGGGGCTACACAAGTTTTGGCCCTTCCATGTTTGCAGCCAGCCAGCAACGTCAGTGACTATATCACGAGTTACGGAAAATGTACTGAATACCAGATTATAATTGGAACAATCGAAACAAAAAGTATGAAAGTTATAAATAGACGTAATACATTTTTATTTTATATTTATATGAATTGGTTTCCCCTTGTACAGGAGGCTATAACCCTACAGCCCTTACAGAAAAGCCGCCACTGGACTTGTTTACTAAATTACGTCGATTATTAGACCGAAATTGCAGTGCATAAAGTAGAAATTTTTCCTAACACTAAAATAAGAGGATGCCATTTTAATAAAAAATAAATATGGTATCGTAAGATATAATAATACTGATAGTCTATAAGAAAATTGGTTGAGACAAATGTTTGAAATGATTTTGTTTCCTTAAAAAAATAAGCAATAAATTTTCCTTCCATTTTTTATTTTATGTCTACAAAACCAGACCGTGACAAAATAATATTTTGCCATTATACAGGGTTAATACTTTTTTATCTGTGTAAAGAAATCATTAAAAAAACAACTTTAAAAAAAAATAAAAAATAAAAAAACAACTAAATAATATACAGGGTGTCCCGAAATTAGACGGTCATATTTTAACAGCGTAATCTACATCCTAAACCGTTTCTTTTCCGAAATACAGGGTGTTAAAAGGAAGTCCTAATGACACACTTTTGTAAATATTTTCTAAACGTTTAAAGATAACTAAGTGAACTATTTAAGGGACTAAAGTTTTTTTTTGTTGACAATAAACATTTTTGACTATAAAATTTGGAAAACCAATGTTTTCTTTATAATAAAGCTACTTTTGTTGCATCTCACTAGAACGCACCATTTTCAAGAGAAAAACATTTGAAAATTTCATGATAAGTTGATGTTATCTTATTCGAAAGCGTTAACAATAATTAGTAGGCCCGTGGAATAAGAAATTTTATTTTTTTTTAATTTGGAAAACTGGTGACTAAAGAAATTTTAGAAAATATTTACAAAAATGTGCCAACAGGACTTCACTTGTAACACCCTGTATATCTACAAATACTAATTTATTTTTGGAAATCAAGCATTCGAAATTTTGGAAGTTAAATCTCAAATGGACACAATTTTCGAAAAGCATTAGTAAAAATTGGTTTGTCTGAACACTTATAGAATTAATAAAAAGCTATTTAGAAAATAGAAAGTTTGTAGTTAGGCATAATGGCATTTGTTTCTGGGTAATACCATGCAAATTCCGGAGTACCGCAAGCATCTAATTTTGGACCTTTATTATTTATTATATTTATCAACGATCTTCCTTCTTTTTTAAGTTGATGCCTGTATTCGAGCCACTACTTACTACAACTGTTTCAAATTTCAATTATTATATCAAATAGTCTCTTGAGGAAAACTCCTGTGGCCGACACCGACGTGTATCCCTTTTTGCCATGCCAAATTGGGAGGGGAACACTATGATGTCATAATTAGTATTTTTGGGTAACAAAAGTTTTTTGATTAGCTAGTAATATAATAGTCCGTCTGATAGTGAGAGGTTTAGGTGCCCCATTTTCGCATACAAGCCTCGAAGAGGGTTGA
This sequence comes from Psylliodes chrysocephalus, assembly GCA_927349885.1. NCBI lineage: Eukaryota > Metazoa > Arthropoda > Insecta > Coleoptera > Chrysomelidae > Psylliodes > Psylliodes chrysocephalus. Next base: position 59,690,455 of record OV651816.1, read on the forward strand.
AAAATACATCGATTTTAAGTAGAATGAAAGGAAATTTACGAGTGGCTGCTGTGGATAACACATGGAAAATTCGATTTTCCCTTACAAAAACGAAAGGTTATTTGTTTTTTCACACAAACCATTTTCACTATATGATTAATTAATAGAACTGGGCTTCGGAAAACCAAAGGCTTTAATGTAGCAAGTGGCTTAAGGGTTGAAATAAGGGCGTAATCTTCTAAGGAAAAATCGGGATTTTGCCCGATTTTTCCACACAAGCCCATCGAATGTATGAAAACGTACGTCGTCACTAGTCTGAAAAACATATTTTCTTGAATGATCCGAATGTATAAGTGCATTTTGGGGTGTTATCCCCAAGAGTCACTCGTAAATTTTCTTTTATTCTACTAAACATCCATGTACTTTTCAACCCTCTTCGAGGCTTGTATGCGAAAATAGGGCACCTAAATCGGTCACTATCTGACGGTCTATAAGGAAAACTCAATTGTTATCGTTTTTATTATTTTTATATGGTCTAAATTTTGGTTAATTAATTTATTATTATTTATTAATGGTTAATTAATTGATTCAAATTTTTGTGAAGGCAGACAGTTAGGCATAAGCCTTTTATCAATTTCTTTAAAGTTTTTTTTTAATGCCCCTAAATTTTGGAATTTCAGTAATTTAAAAACGTATTTAAACACTAATATCTATCTAATTTAACAAATGTCTTAACTTTAATGATTCTTAAACAATTTTTATAAATAACAAAAATAAGTTTTAATTGAACACACCTCGAAGGCTGTTTCTAAGCAATTATTATAATCGTTTTATTTTGCTGAATTAAACACTGTTTAAAAAAATTACTTATTCACTTCATATAAATGCTTACAATAAGCATAAACAGAATTCACTTTTCGCCTATTCAAAAATTTGGTATATTTCTTTTTTTTTTTTAATTATGATTATCAATATCTTGTCTTATCCCCTAATTGTAAAATTTCCTTTCGCAATACTATTGATGAAGTAGTGAATGCTATCTATCATTATCTATCGTACTACGACTATGCGCGCGCAACTCCCTGATGTTTTGGTACCATTATACGTTGAGTACATCGTTACCAGATCAAAAATGTACTTCAAAAATCTGGCCAAATGTCCTGACACGTTTCAAATCATCGTCAATTAAACTGAAACGGACGATGAACAAAGTGATTAGGTTTTGCTTTCAAACGTTTCATGTTTGTGATTTGTGACGTCAAGGAATACTTTTTTGAAATGTGAAAATATTGAAATTGAAAATATCGTCAAATAAATTAGACTGGTTCATTTCAAGGAACGAGTTATTATATTTTAGAATCAAATTAAATAATAATGAATGATCGGTTAAAATGTCATTTTTGACACAAACGAATACCCAATATAAATGGATTTTCAATTAACATTTTAACTAAAAGAAACACCCAATCATCCATTAAAGGAATAAAAATATTTCACTTTTTAACAATCCGAAACCCTGATAAAATCACCAACACCTCCACACAGTAACTCTTTTATAGCTCTGTAATTTCGGGACCACCTGGTAATAGAATAAACAAGCTGAGAGATAAATCCATACGTTCTAGCCGATCGGTTATACCGCTTTTCGAGATCCCTTAGCCCCTAACCATCAAAACAATCTCAACTTTACCGATCTATCAATTACGTAATCACGGAATTAATGCTCCTCTGCCAGTTTAAAAGCAGGGCTGCACCCCCGTTTTAGCCCTCCGAGTTAATAAACTGCGTGCCAGAGGGAAATGTAGAACATAACGTAGATTAGATTTTGAAGTCTTCTAATAGAACCAACCAATTAAAAAAAGTAAAGAGTCCAATAAGTTTATTATTGCGTTTGAAGACAGAATATAAATGCCAACATTTTGTTACATATCTAAGTACGTATCTAAATACGTATATTATTTATGAAAAGGAAGAAACTTCATAATCACATTATATTTGAATGCCAATCCTTATCTAGGCGGCGACGCCTTTTCTGTTTAGAACCAGAAAGAGCGCTTCAGGATCCAGACCCACTTGACAAGCAATCACTTAAAATTTACAATAGTGACAGTAGACAGTACTACCCAGAGAGGCAGGAGTATAATAGACCTAAGAAGCCGCGAGCAATGGATGTTTTAAAAATTTATAAACAAATAACTTGTTTTGTAAATATTAATCTTTGAGAAATAATTCTGCTGCTGCTGTTGCTAATGATTTACCTACGGCTATTAAAAAAACGTTTTTCTTTATTCTTTAAAAGAAACGAGTTGACAAGGAGGGTAATATTTATTCCTCTTACCATATAGCATCAAATTTGAATTAAATTTTCATATAATTGGTCTATATTGTTGGACGAGTAAAAATAAATAAACATTTTGGAAAAATGAATTTATAATGTTCATTTTTACAGAATTTTTTGAGCAATGAAATAATAATCAAATTTGTGACACTTTATAACAAACATGTACAAAAAAATTTACATTTCTTGGGATGGTTAGTACTAATTCACACAAATTGACGACTTCACAAAGGGACTTATTTAAACCAGTTGTTATAAGAAAATTTAAGACCTTGATGGGCGTCTTTTTATCACTAATTTCAGTTGTTTCATAAACAACACTTAACTGGGACTTTAATGCTGGAATATCGACAAAATTTCCATAATTTAATTTTAGTGAATTAAAAGCTTCCGATGGAAATTTTGATGAATCGTAGTTATTAATATTAAAATTGCACAAATTTTAATTCGTTAAAGTTTTGAAATCGAGAGTTCATTTTTTGTTGTAAAATATTATCAAAAATTTCGGCGTATAATCGACGATAGGAGGTCTCTCTGTCGCCGACATTATCAATTCTAATTCTCTTTCTTTCAGGTTCTAAACCAATGTTTTGAGTCTTATTCCAAAAGTGTTCAAACTGATCTCGTTTTTTATTCATTTTATTTTTAAAATCATCAATTTGTTTCATGCGAAAGCCAATGTCATTTGACTTTGTCTGTAAAATGTCGAATAAAATGTTAGTAAAAGCGAAAATATCTGCAAAAATGTTGAGCAAAAAATTGAATTCAAAGTTTTGTTTGAGCCAATGCAAATACCCTTTAGCAGCAGTAACAGTTTCAGCACCCCATGTTTCTTTATTATCCCAAACGTCTTGAAAGAAGTTTATCAAAGAATCACGGTATTGAAACACTGTTTGCACTAGACGTCCATTGTAGTTCCATCGCGTCGGAGCAACTTTTGGAAACCTTCTTTGAACGTGAATGTCTAAAGCGCGATTATTTTCGATGACTTTGAAAAGACGGAAGCCAAACCACTAAGCGTCGAAAAGAAAACTTTGCAATCTTTAATATTATCCATGCTTCGCGATAAAACTAAATTAAGTCTATGTGCTATACAGTGAACGAAAATTGCATGTTTAAACTTCTCTTTCACTTTAGCTTGAAGGCCTCCTAAATGGCCAGCCATTACGGCAGCACCATCGTAGCTCTGGGCAACAATTTTAAGCAATGCATCTGCAGTTCGTTCGCTAGTGACGTCCAAAAATCCTAAGAATCGCTCTTGAGGAATGCCATCCAATACATATCGTACAACAATGGATAATTGACTTAAGTTTGCTACATCTGTGGTTTCATCAAGCGCAATTGATACGAAGGGTGCTTTTTTAATTTCAGTTTTAATGTGATCCATCACAACGTCGGCAGTGCATTTAATTAAATCATTTTGGATTCTGTTTGAGGTACCTCGGAAAGTCGTCGAATCAATAAAATGATTTTTTAGGGTATCATCGTATTTTGCTAAAAAACTTAGAAGGTCCACGTAATTTCCTCGATTGGCGGATCCACTTGCTTCATTGTGACCCCTAAAACTTAGTTCATGCTCTTCCAGGAAACAAGTTAAATCTATTAATCGTTGTAAGATGTACCTATTTTTTTTTTCACCTTTTTATTGTGAATTTTGTTGCTTATTTTTAAATGATTGCCCGAAATATGTTCAAAGCACTTATATGAGATTTGCTATTTACATGTCGTTTTACACTTTTGTGTAATACCGACTGAGTTCCAATGTGTTTGTTCGGCTATATTAAAAAGTAGGCAAGGCCAGCAAAACAATTTCTTCAAAGTTTTGCAGCCGGTTAACCATTCATACTTTTCATAGAACCCTACGAGAAAATGTCTGGCAAATTTCTTTGCTGACTTTTCTACTTTCATCTCTAAATTGATAGGATCCTTTATTCTACTAGAATTAATAATGTCCGTTTTCTTTTCAAAATTTCTACTTCAAAATCCTTTTTTCAATAAAGAGCACACAATACAGACACAATTTACCACATTATTATTGTTCACAGGTACAGTGCATAGTTCCTCCATTTTATAAAAAGAAAAACAACTACGAAAAACAAACCGAAATCTACCTGAAGTTTACGATTTTCCTCATAAGTCGATTCGTGGTGCGAATTGCAATATACATAAGGCGACGTAACAAAGCAGGGTCAATAACACGAAGCGAAATCAATTGGAAGATGAACCGGCTATTTCAAGACGCGCTTCCGCCGACGGACTCGAAGTACATAGGCATATAGTGTGTGCGTTTAAACAATTAATTTTCTCATGGGTGGTGCGTGCGTTTACACATTACACCAATGAATCGTTAGTACATTTAAGAGATTTATGTAATGTTTCAGAGAAAATATAGTACCTAATTTAATATTAATTTCTATGCAGTGTAAACTGAAAAATATTTATTTTTAAATCTCAAAGTGTAGGGAAGCGGTGCTTCCCCCGCTTCCATGGACCGTACGCCCCTGCGAATACTACAGTTGTGCAATCGCTTAAAACCGACTCGAGGCTCAAAAACACGACTCTAATGTTTTCTCTCGAAGTCCGAGGTGTGGATGAAGAATTTCGAGGAGATTCTAGATCGCCGAGAATCTACTAGAGCCAGGACTGGCTTTATATAAATAGCGTGATATTGTTTAGCAGTTGAGTTGAAGTTTATATACAGAAGTCTCAATATAAATGCTGTCAAGTAAAGATAAATTGTAAAAATAAATTAGAAGTATGAGTAATAGTACTTAAGTATTAAATAAATTAATTAATACGTTATAAATAAACTGTTTTAAATGAATAAACTATTTTTAAATTAAACAATCTTTCACTACTATGAAGAGTTGGAAGAAGGCCTTTGATGTTGTGTACCTTAATAAAAAAAACTAGTATGAAAATGATAAGCTTGAATTATTTTTATATTTTAAACAGACTTCGTATATAATAATAATATTAATTAATAATAATAATAATAATAATAATAATAATAATAATAATAACGTCTTTATTATTTCTATAAAAATACAAAACAAAATATAATTATTTTATAATAAAACAAAATATAGAAATAATGGGCGAAGTTCATCCTTTGTAAATGTTTGATCATTTACAAAGCATGTTCTACCACTTAACCCTTAAACCCCTAAACCCCAAACAACCTATACTAAATGGTAATTTTTAACGAATACGAAAATGTTTGTATATTGCTTGAACACAAGAAAGTCTGTTTGATGTTTAATGTAGATCTCTAAACTAAATCTGTGAATTGAACAACTGGTTTTTTGATATAGTCCTAAATTTGTTTATATTTAAACTTTTCAGTTCACATGGTAAAGAATTGTATAATTTAAATATTTGATATTTAAAGGACTGCCTATACATTTCAATTCTAAATCGAGGAACTGTAATTTCACCCCTAAATCTAACATTTAAATTATGTATGTCGGTGCGATATGTAACCTTCCTATGGAGATATGATGGTTTTTTGGTGGTAATAATTTTATGAAAAATACATAATGCGTGATGAGTCCTTCTATTGTCTATATTCAACCATTCAATTTGTTTTAGTTTATATGATATTCGTTGTCTTCTGCGGATACCATATACGAATCGCAAACACGAATTTTGTACTTTTTGAATTTTTCTCTTGTAATATGTTATATTTGGACCGTATAGAACATCAGCATAATTAAAAATCGACAAGATAAGAGATTCGCATAAAGACTTTTTTATATGGATAGGCAGAAAATGTCTATTGCAATAAAGAATTTTAAATGTAAAATAGGCTCGTTATATTAATTTGTTTATATGATTCTCAAATCTTAAATCCGCATCCATTAATATTCCTAGATTTTTCGCTTCATTTACGACAGCTAAGTATTCACCATTTATGTGTAAATTTATTGACTGATTTATAGCTTCCCGGTTATTTTTTGGTCCAAATATTAATACGTTTGATTTATTTGAATTTATCCACAGACAATGTTCTTCAGCTGCTTTAGCAAATTTATTTAATTCTACATTGACTAGATTACATGCATTTTTACTCATTTCTGCTGGAAAGCTATAATAAATTTGAGTGTCATCAGCGTATAAATGTGCATGACATGATTGAAGGTTAAACAATAGTTGAGAAGTATAAATGGAAAATAATAAAGGACCAAGTATAGAGCCCTGTGGTACTCCTGACTGAAGATTTAAGAAATCTGAGCTGCAATCCCCTATGCAGACTTTTTGTTGCCTACCATTTAAATACCTACTCATTATAGTCCAGTCATTTAAGCTTAAATTAGGTAAGAATCTCGGAACTGGAGATACCCAGCTGTAAGTCTGTAAATACTTGTATATTGACACGCTAAAAGTTATCTCAAAACCTACATATGGCAGGGTGTACGCAACTATTAAATTTCAAGGTCAAATGTCACAAAAATCGGTTTTTTGCGCTTTTTTGTAAATATCTCATTTTTATGGGTTTTTTGCTATTTGTATTTATTATCAATATTGTAGAATACAAAATTCTCTACAAATTTTTAAAAAAATTCAAATTACAGTAAGAACGTAAAAGCTATGGAGCAGCAGAGAAGATGAAACAATAGTTGTACCAGTTACTCAAGAAAAATTCTTATCAAATCGAAATAACAAAGATATGCTCATTAATATGTTAAATGAAAAATTACAAGCTGCAAATATTACTACTAAACAAGCCAGAGATAATGCTGATGTTCTTATTGTTGAAACTGCAATTGAAGAATCAAATTCTGAAAAAACTGCAGTTATAATAGGACAAGATATTGATTTACTTGTCATTTTAATTGGGCGTACACTGTCTTACGAACAAGACATTTTCTTTAAAAAAGTTGGGAAAGGAAATGTAAAAACGGGGATATACTTGACTAAAAGTTTTGATAATTATCCTCATTCCAAAACACATATTTTATTTCTGCACGCATTAAGTGGCTGTGACACAACTTCTGCGCTTTTTAAAAAGGGAAAAAATAATTTTTTAAAGTTTTTGAGAAACTGACAAATTTGAATGAACTAGCTGCAGCATTTGAGAAAGAAAATTGTTCGGCCCAGAGATTATTAGAGAGTGGAACTCAAATCTTATTGGCAGTCTATAATGCTCCGAAATCTGTGAAAAGTCTCGATCATCTTCGTTATATGCATTACGTCAAGTCTACAAAACTTAATTAACCTGTGCAGCTTTCAAATATTCCACCAACAAAAGCAGCTGCTCATCAACCTTTCAAACGTGTATATTATTAAGTTCAAACTTGGTTAAGGCATGATTTGGAACCCCAGGTATGGAGTTGGGCAATGCGAAACGATTTTCTGAAGCCTATCATGACAATTTTACCACCTGCTCCAGAAGATTTGCTAAATACAATTTTCTGCAACTGCAAGAGTGGTTGTGGTTCGCGATGCGGATGCAAGAAAGCGGGCTTGCAATGCTCTTTAGCTTGTGGCCAATGTAATGGGCAAGCTTGTCTCAATGCTCTACCATATCAGAGCGACATTAACGAAGATGGAACCTTTGACCCCGAAATCATGGAAGAACTTGAGAGAAATGTCGTTGAAGACGATAATGAAGACTAGTTTGAAATTTACCAGCAGCCGGAAGACGACGATGAAGAGGAAGAAGATTATTAAAATTATAAATTGTAGTTTTTGTACCTTTTATTCCATTTTTTACTTTTAATAAAAATAAATGTATTGAATGAAATTTTTTAATAAAAAGATTAATTCATAATTTATTTGTTTTTTTTTTCATCATGTAAGAATTTATTAATATTAATTAGGTTAAAATTCAAATATAATTCCTATATTTTCATTAACAATTTTGCAATTACATGGGCAGGTAAGTGTTGTTAAATAAATTAATACTAAATAAAAAGTGGATAGGTTAGGAAAAAAAATGATAAAATATAATATAATAGTTAATAAAAATTGACAAATATTTATAATCATTGATTTATCGATATTTCATCAACTATATATGGCGCGTTTTCGACCGGAAGCACCGGTTGACCTGAAGTGATGCTGTGACCGCGCGTTCTCCGTCATCTATCTCGAAAACGGGTCACCGTATGAAAAATTTTTTTAAACAAAATTTTTAGAAAATTTTGTATTCTACAATATTGATAATAAATACAAATAGCAAAAAACCCATAGGAAATGAGATATTTACAAAAAAAGCGCAAAAAACCGATTTTTGTGACCTTTGACCTTGAAATTTAATAGATGCGTACACCCTACCATATGTAGGTTTTGAGACAACTTTTAGGGTGTCAATATACAAGTATTTACAGACTTACAGCTGGGTATCTCGAATTCCGAGGTGAACTTACTATAATGATTGGACTATTAGCTCTAGTGCGTTATGAGTGAATCCAATATACTTCAAAATACTTATCATTAGGTCGTGATTGATATACATGAAGTAAACTTTAATAACAATAAATTAAGAATTATTTTGAATGTTTTTGCTGAAACTTTTTATCGCCAGCGGATAATTCGTTGCATTTCATCTTTAAATAGTCTTTTTCTCTTTTGCATGATTTAAAAATCGTCTGTCAATAAAAAAACAGTTAACCGAAAATCTCACGTTTCCGATCTCGTTCCTTTTTTTTCAGCCTTTGGGCCGATCCCTATCAACTTTTTGTTTGTAGGTATCCAAATTGATGGGTATACAGGTAGTTTTGGGTTTTTGTTTTTTACAGAGTGGCAATTACTAAGGCTATAATTACGTTTTGCCGAATTTGTTGTGTAATAAAATATATATATTTTTCCGTGCCCTGGGCGGTTCCGAATGCAATATTCGCAGTTCATGATTCAAGTAAATGTAATACAGCGTGGAAACTAAAATTCTTGCTTGGAAGAGTATACTAAAATTATCAACTCAAAACTTTTAGGTATTTCGGCTTTTTCTACTATTGAACACTTAACAAATCTTTAGAATATAACTCTGAATTATATTTAATAGTGATTCAACTAATGACTGTATATATTCGTACTAGAACCTTTTTGTTAAAAATGTTGGGAATTGAATAGAACTCGTGAATTAGTTTTCTAGTTTTGTTGTTATATTATGTATTTCCGGAATCTATTTTAAATTATTGTCAATAATTCTTCCTAAGTATTTTGTTTTCAGTTTCCTTGATAAGAAAAGTTGTTTCTTCAATAGATATTTAATTATAATTTTCCTACTAGCCTTAGAGAAGAAAAAAGATATGTAAAAGGTTTTGGAAGTATGTCAGTTTAATATATTTTTTACCCCATCTATTAGTTTTTGCTTAACATCGTCCCACGTGGTTCCTTTAAACAAGAATACTGTTATCGGCATAGGAAGTGCAAATCAAAAATTTTATTCTCCTCGTTTTTTACAAAATAAAATCAAGATGCATAGTAGAACACCTTGGTGTTTTAAAGGTTTTTTTCTTAAATAAACTATTCCACAGTTTTATGTTAATTTTTGGCTATTTCTAGGTTCTTGAAAAATCAAACTTTAAGAAAACATTTTCTGTTTTTAAACAATACGGTGCGGTTATTTTTAGTAAAAAACCTTAAAACGCCGAGGTGCTCTACTGCCCTAGTTCGAAGTTAGTAAAGTAACACAGAAAAAAAAATATCATCTACATTCAAGAAAAGCTTTACACTTGGAAGATTACATTTGTTTGAAATAAAGCAGAGTTTGTTTCAAATAAAATTTCTCGATACAATAAGAAAATAAATGTTGAATTAAATGTAGGCATAATCTTGAATTTTAAGATTTATAATAATTAATCTGAGAATAAATTATTTTATTCGAGTCTAGAATTGTTAATTACTCCAAAAAAGCTCTTACGTTTATTATTGTATGATATGCTCTTAAAACCGACTATCGCGTACTTCATTCAATGTTATAAATGGATTCGATTCAAAGCATTTAAATTTCAGAACAAGAATTAAACAATTCGAATCAAAAACCTATGTACTTCACAAAAGATTAGCGAGTACAAATTCACTGCACGGTGTTGACAGCTGAAACTTATTTTAAAATGCAACCACTGCACTGATACGGTAGATATGTGACTGGTACATGTTGAGATGTGATACTTTTTATTCGGAAGTCAGAGAAACAACGGATTTATAGAGAATCTGGCAAACTGGCATTAGCACGTGTTCGTCCTATTGTCCGTTTTTTAACAAGTTTGCGTCGTATCTTTAGGGTTACGTTCTACTTTTTGTTAGAAATTCTTTGTGATTCAATTAATAAGTGTATGGATAAATTAGATTTAAATGGAAGAATTGTTAGATGGATGGGGCCTCAGAGACCTGATACCAATATTTAAATGTAAGTATATTTAGTTCACTTCTTGTTAGGTATTATATATAAGTAAATTTATAATTATAAGAACACAAAATAAACTGGAATAGAAGTAAAAAAAATGTATGATGTTGAATGACGACTTTTTGGAAAGACGACTTCTGTCTTGCTAAGACAAGAGGTCGTATCTACGAAAATTTCGATTTTTAGATTCTTACAAATTTAATAAGCTTACATTTTATTTTATTATGACACAAAATAATAAAGGCCTATTTGCATTAGAAAATATTTACTATAATTATAAGAAAAGGTTAGTTCTTCCATTATCAATTGCAGAACATAAAAACTCGTTCGGAACCTTTACCGACAATTTTGTTTGATCTGCCATAGGCGTAGATACCTACCTCATTTTATAAATACTTTTAATATATAAGTATCATATGCAATAAAGTATTCGTTAAAAGGAAATCGAATCATTATAAATTGGACGTTATTATACGCCTTGATTTAGACAGATGCACTTAATTGTAGTCTTACTTGGACTTAAAAAAAATCATTATAGCTCGTTAACTTGCTACAACTGAATATTAAATTATAAAACGTAAAAAAGCGAGTAAAGTGTACCTGCCTGTAAGGGCGTTTGGTTTACACAGGGTACCAGACGTGAACTGAGCCGTTTTTGTACCCCATTCGTTTTTTTTTCTGGAAAACGAAATTTCAAAGCAAAAAACCATAAAGGAAAATAAATTCTTTGCAAATAAAACAAAAGAAAAAAAAACAATTCAATTCTAAAGTATCTTTATAAATAATCATGGCAGTCTGAATCCTTTGAACTAGAGTCATCATTTGGTTGAATTATGATGGGTTGTAAAGAGGATAATACTACATACTCATCTTCTTCTTTAATAACATGTTCGACGCAGTTTTTTTCCAAAGCTCTTGGCGGTCTGCTGCTAGAACTTTCTTTACGAGTTCTACAACCTCTTTACTCAGTTCTGGAGACTGATTACATTTTCGTAATTCTGATTTTACGTTTGCCCATATTAACTCTATAGGGTTAAATATGCAATAGTAAGGAGGTAGTCTGAGAAAAGTATGACCCTGTTCTTTGCACAGCTTGTCAATATAATAAATTTTTTCCAACTTAATGCCTTTAATAACAGTAAGCAATTCTTTGTTTGTTGGGCCTTTTTTACGATCACTGACAGGAATAGGAATATTTTTTTCAGACATAAACGCTAAAATTTGAGCTTTGTTACTGCTACTATTTGGTATTTTAAGGAGTTGCCATGAGTGGTAGGATGCGTTGTCCATAACGATTACTGACTGGTGGAATGTTAGGTAAGAGCTGTTCATTAAATCATTTTTCAAATAATTCTGCTGTCATATCTTCATGATAATCAGCTGCACAGTTTTTAGTTTGTTTCACAGATAATAATAAAGCATTAGGCACGAAACCGTCTTTGCTTCCAGCGTGTACTATTATAATACGTTTCCCTTTAGAATATGGCCCATTCAAACAGCAATTTTTACTACTGTCAACCCAACCGAAATTTACTACATCGTGAATGTCAAACCATGTTTCATCTAGATAAATTATGTGTCTATTAGAACTTCTGTACTCTTTTATCTGACGCAAATAATCTTGTCGCCATTGAACTATCCTTGACGATTCGGTGATTGCCATCCGTTTATTCATTTTTTTGTGTTTAAAACCACATGCTGACAAAACTTGACGCAATGTTTCCAAATTGGTATAAGTGTATCCTGGAAAATCTGCTACCTTTTGCTGTATTACTTCCAATGTTGGAACCCTGTTCTCCTTATATAAACTATAAATTGTCCTTCGTATAAAATCTTGGGTAGCTCTGTCAACTGATTTCAGTTTTTCTTTACATGTTTTTCGGTTTTGTGAATGATCCACAGCAACCCCTTTTGTGACTACCCGATAAATGGAAAATTTATTTACTTTAGTTAATTCAGCAATTCTTATTAAGATCGCATTATCAGACTGCTGAATATTTTCCTTTTTTAAACATTCGAATATATTTAAAATAACTTGTTGTGTTTGTATATCTAAATCCTTATTGTTAAAGTCATACCTGTCTTTAATCTCACTACATTGTGCAATTTCATTTTCTTCATTCGCCCACGGTCTAAAGAACGTCATATTTATATTTATTAAAAGAAATTTAAATTAAATCAACCACACATACAAAACACACCGCACGACAGTACTCCACTGATATCGCAGACTGTCTTCCAGGAATATTTTCGAACACTCCTCCCCTTCGTAAACCTTCGGCCAATACAGTGCATTTAAGTTTACGATTCGATGTTTTCATTGGTTAACAACGGAGATGATGGATTTTGACACATATATATCAAGTACACGTTGACTGACCGTTCCTTTAATATTTACCGCATTGTATAAGGGGAATAAACATTATTTTTCGTTTCTAAATTTGGCATGAGTACCGTGCGTATATAATAATATAATAATAATAATAATAATAATAATAATAATAATAATAATAATAATAATAATAATAATAATAATAATAATAATAATAATAATAATAATAATAATAATTTTATTTCCCAAATTCTACAATTTACATACAAATTTTTTTTTTTATACATATCTTTTCCAAATGAAGATGGAAAATAAATATCTCCACTGAAGTCTTACGACTAGTATGTGGGAAAAAACTATATTTTCCTTCTCTTTTAAAAGAAAAGTTAAGTTAAGAAAGGTTTAATATATTAAATATTGATGATTCCCCACATAACTGTGTTCTGCAATTGATATTGGAAGGACTATAACTACCTACATTTACTAAAAATATTCATTTTGTAGATAGGACCTCTTATCTTAGCAGGACAAACTTTTATGTTTTATTTAGGTTTTATAAAATTATTACTTTTTAATTATAGGTGGGACACCTCAGAGGACAGATGAATTTGGTACATTAACTAAAAACAAAAGCAAGAACAGCCTGTTCTTATTTCAAGATTAATAATTTCTTCAATGAAACTATCCTATAATTCAGCCAAAATCAATATATTTATGTCAAAGCCAATATTAACATTTCTTGGACCAGATCATATTATTATTGTAACAAATTAGTTGTATTGCATTTAAGGACATGGTATTATTGAATATAAATAAAGTATATTTAAAACAAGTGTAAGACTATTTCATTTAAGATGTACATAATACTACAATTAAGCAATAGATACTCTTCATGTAATTAGAGGTATTTTGGTTAGGGCAAGTTGATTCTAATTTTGAAGCACGGCTTATTAGCTATTGTTGAACAAGTATTACTAAAATTTCAAATCGAGACGAGTTTTATTTGCGGATATACAAACACAACAAAGCATTGAAATAAGACCATTCATTTTGAATATAGAACACCTTTTTTTCTGTGTATGTTTTTAAAATAGCAATTTTTTTTGGATTATTTTGTTTCAAGAGCCTAATAATGTGGTATAGTTGATTTTAGAAACAAACTTTGAAGCCAGCAAAGCACCCCCTTTTAAAAATTGTCAATTTCTTTCGGATTGTTATTAATATCTCAAGAGCCTAAAAAATTCTATAAATAAATGTGGCATTGTTGTTTTTAGAGAAAAAACTTGTGCTCGGTTGGTTTCGTCAGCAAAGAATCCCGTTTTTTTAAATAGAAATTGATTTCGGAATGTTTTATAAAATTTCAAGAGCCTAAACATAGATTAAAAATGTTATATAGTTGTTTTTAGAGAAACCTAAAAAACGCGATATTCTGCTGGTTGATTTTTTTTAAATAACATATTTTTTTCGGAATGTTTTATGTTTTAAAAGCCTAAAAATGTGGCATAGTTGATTTTAGAGAAAAACTAAAAAGCGACGTGCTCTTCATTCGAAACAAATATCAAAATTTTTCGGAATATTTTATATTTCAAGAGCCTAAAAATAGTCTAAAAATGTGACTTAGTTGTTTATAGGAAATTAAAAAATAATACTAAAAAACAACGTGCTCTGCTTGTTTGTTTGATGCTAGCAAAGCACTAACAGTATTTTTTAAAAATAGCAAATTTTTTCGGAATGTTTTGTTTCAAGAGCCTAAAAATGTGGCATAGTTATTTTTAGAGAAAACCTAAAAACCGAGGTTCTCTGCTGGCTTCACTCGAAACTAATAAAGCATCACCTATTTTTTGAAAAATCGTAAAATTATCAGAATATTTTATATTTCAAGAGCCTAAAAATAGCCTAAAAATGTGGCCCAGTTATTTAAAAAAAAAAAACCTAAAAAACAACGTGCTCTGCTGGTTTGTTCGATGTTAGCAAATCTCTACTCGTATTTTTTTTAAAATGGAATTTTTTCAAAAGCTTAAAAATGTAGTGTAATTGTATTTAGAAAAAACTTTCGACAAAGCATCCTGTATTTTTTAAAATTACCAATTTTCAACTGCCAAAATGCTAGTTTCTGCTCTTAATACACTATCCAAAGTAGGCTTTTGCGGTTCGCCTAATTTAACCCTACAATGCGCAATGTATTAAATTTGAGACAACCCATTATTTTCTTCTTGGATAAGTGTATACTATATTTTGTATCAAATTTAGGACGTTTTTATGTTTACCGTATTTAAGGAACAATATCCAATGCGCCATTTTAGTTTCGGTGTATACGATTGAAAACATTCAGTATTGTTTACCACCTGTTTGTGTAAACAACGCAGCACATTATAGTGTGAATTTATTCGTGTTTTGTTACATATATTAGTGTTTTATCAGGATCTATTTAATAAAGGTGAGATTTTTTTAATAAAATAGCATGCCGTTGTTTAACTTCTTTTATTTTTTATATAATTGGCTTTATATTTGGATGTACTAAATTTGAGACATATCGGGTTTGACTGAAAACTTTGTTCTTTGTTTTGAATGTATCAGATTTGCTCAAAATATATTATCTTTTATCTATAATTTTTGAATTTTGGTTTCAGAAAATGCCTTGGCCAAGGGAAAACCTAACCCAAGCCGAATTAGAGCAATATATTGAATACTTGTCAGAGAGTGAAGAAAAATTTGACTCTGATTTGGAAGAAAATGAAGAGGAATTCATTTTAGGAAATGTAAATGAATTAGAAATCCAGGATCTTCCCATTGAGTTTGATGATGGATGGATGAAGATGCTAACAATAATGAAGCTGATCTTAGCAAAGAAAAATTTGAAGGAAATTTGAAGAAAATGCAGTTGAGCCTAATAATGCTGAAACTAATTATGCGAAAGAGATAGAGAAAAATAATAAAAAAAAACTTTCCAACGTTAGGTGTAAAAAAGGAAATTTATTTTTGAATGACGATGCTAAAGCTTTCAAAGGCAGTGAAGCACTTGGTAGTAGTATTATGGAACTTGGAACACCTTTTGCCTTTTTCAAATACTTTTTCACCGATCAATTGTTGCAAAAAATAATTGATAAGTCAAATTTGTACTTGGTTCAGAAGGATCCCAATAAGACAACAACAATCACAATTACTGACCTTCAGAAGTATTTAGGCATATGTATATATATGTCCATCGTGCATATGCCTAACGTAAGATAATTTTGGAGTCCTCGATTGGGATTTTCTCAAATTAAAGAAGCAATTAGTTAAAAGGCGTTTTGAAGGAATCCGAATGGCAATACACTTTAATGACAATTTGAATATGTTGTCCAGAGAAAATGATAATCATGACAGGCTTTATAAATTGAGACCTGTTATTGACGCACTTTGCTCAAAATTTCAAAGTATTCCATTGGAGCAGTAATTGTCAGTAGACGAACAATTATGTTATTACTTGAAGCAATATAAGCCCGCAAAACCTCATAAGTGGGGGTACAAACTGTTTGGTCTGTGTGGAGTTAGTGGGTTCTCCTATAACTTGGAAATATATACAGGCTCAGAAAACCTACCAAAATTTAGATTACCTGATGAACCAGATTTAGGAGCTGCGTCAAATACTGTTGTACGTTTATGTAGAGTTGTTCCAAACAACCTAAATGATGTTGTTTGCTTTGATACTACACATCTCTTCCCCTTATGTCATTTTTGGCATCCAAAGGTACATTCGCACTATTCGCAGTGGGTACAGTAAAAAGAAATCGTGTTCCTAATTGCAAATTGCCTTCTGATGATGTAATGAAAAAAAGTGACCGAGGGAGTTCTTGGGAGTATGTATGCAATTTTGATGGTGTGGATATAACCTCCGTCGCTTGGAAAGACAATAAAAACGTTTCCTTGTTGTCTACCGTTACTGGAGAGCTCCCGAAAGGAACAGTAAAGCGTTTCGACAAAAAACAAAAGAAGACAGTTGAAGTTTAATGTCCAAACCTTGTTTTTGAATATAATAGGCACATGGAAGGTGTGGACCTTTTGGACAGCCTTATTGGTCGCTATAAAATTATCATGCGAACCAAAAAATGGTACATGAGGCTCTTCTACCATTTGCTAGATATGACTTTGGTAAATGCTTGGCTGCTTTATAAAAGAGCTGCGACTTAAAGAAATGAGAAGAAAATATCAAAGTTAGCGGAATTTAGGGCAGAAATTGCTGACTGCCTTTGCAGAATCGGTACAGAACGGACATCAAAAAGGGGAAGGCCATCCGATGTAGAAAACAAAATTAGTCAAAAAAAGAAACGCTCCGCCACAACTTCCTACATTCCACCGAATGACGTTAGAATGGATGGGCAATCTCATTGGCCTATGTATACCGAAGCCAGACAGCGGTGCAAGTTTCCCACATGTAATACTGCTCCAAAGTAAAGTGCAGCAAATGTGAAGTGTATTTGTGTCTAAATAAGAACAACAATTGTTTTGTGCAATTTCATAAAAATGAATATAATAATATAATTAAATTAGCAAAAACACACTTTGTCTCAAATTTAATACAACCAGTTTTTTCTAATTAAATAAAAAAAATGTGGTTTAGAATTTTTTTTAAATTTTTTAGGGCTTCTAGATAACTTGATAAGCATAAAATTATTTTTTTTTTCACTAAAAAAAAAAATTGCGCATTGTAGGGTTAAATTAGCTATAATACAATAATATTTCTTTTTAATAAATGATTTTCAAGTTATTTGTATTTGTAACACGGACTTTAAACATCAATTAGGGTTACCAGACGTCAGGAAAAGTCCGGGCATGTCCGGAATTTTGGAGTTTTGTCCGGAATGCGCCGGGAATTATAAATTGTCCAGGAATTATAAATTGTCCGGTATTTTCAGGAAAATCATCAAACGTGTTAAGGTTAGGGTTACCAGATGTCAGGAAAAGACCGGACACGTCCGGAATTTTGGCGTTTTCTCCGAAATGTGCCAGAAATGATCAATTGTCCGGAATTTTCGGGAAAATTCTTTTGGGCATTAAAACCGTAGAACCTAGATTTTTTAATAAAACGTTTAGTATCCAGGCCCGACGAGAGGGGGCTCGGCAGCTTTAGCAGTTCTTTTTAGAAATTTAAAACGGAAAGGACTTGATTTTTATAAAAATGCCCCGCTATTTTCCGCAAATCTGCCAACCCTAGTTATATAAGGGACCCTTGCCAGTGTTTTTGCCACAGGGCCGCCATGGCTCTCGGCGGCGCTATTAGTATCTAATTATTTCATAAATTTATTTGGTCCAGATTTTTAAATGTCCGGAATTTTTATTAGGTATGTCAGGAAATTGTATTTTTGAATATGGCAACCCTAATATCAACTGCATTTTTCATGATTAATGTAGGTACAGGCAACACATTATACTATACACTACTTATGAACAATTTTCAGTTTTTATATCTATTTCTTAAAAAAGTGTGATCGTAGAAAAAATCTTGTATGCATTTATCGTAAACGTTTAAATATTAGATGTTTAACTAAAATATTCAGATTACTTCACATTTTATTTTTAAAATACTGATTAACTTTCTTCTATTTACTTCAAAAGAAAATGGGTCAATTTAGTAAAAATCCCGTAAAACGTCAACTTTCCAGTTAGATTTGAATGTGCAGAAGCCTACATGGATAGTGATGGTAGAAAAACTAAATTGTTTTGATTAAATTTTACTTTTTCGATATGATCTGTAGTTCATGAGATACATCCATTGTTTTTAAAGTTTTTGAATTATTACCCCATACACAAGATTTATCTAATTGAGAAAAAATTAGGTTACATACGATATATACAATATATAGGTTGATTTATAAGCTAGGAGGTGCCTATCAATTTAGGAAGATGCACAATGGGCCTAGTGAGGCCTAAGTGCCGTGGGGTAACCCACCCTCCACACGTAACAGATACAAAGAGAGATATGATATATAGAGGATTATTAGTGAATGCTAACAAGGGACAATATGTTCTTCCCTCAGGATTAATAGAATTAGCTGTATCTTATACAGGGTGGCTAATTAATACATGTTTATTGCATCGAACAAATAAGTGATTCCTTAAGTTCAACTACAACATATCAAAAATGTACTAGATTTGACAGATCGCCGCTATTTCGTATGAGGTCTTAAACATTCAACCTCAAATCGCTATTACTTCTATATAGAAATACATATTTATTTCTACGCTCTTTAATTAACCACTAAAATAATAACGAGCTTTTTTACTACTGGATGTAAATACTCGAATCCCTCATATTTTAATGGTGTTTTTTCAAGTGCTTTGTATATCAACTTCGCTACCCCAATCTGTACAAGGGTGCGCTTTATTTCTTCCTTGTCATCTCCATAAGTGGTAAATGTAGTCATATGTAGGGTTGAAAACATCGCGCAATGGGGTTAGTGTGAGGGATATCATGGGGTTTTCTACTTATGGTTCATCTATTTATGTATTCAAATTAGGGCGATTTAATCAAACAGGGGTTAAAGATAAAAAACGCATTTTATTTTATTAAAGAAAGTATAATAGGCTTTGATATTTTTATTACATTTTGGAAGGGGATAAACTAAAAAAGTAGTATTTTATCTAAATTAGAAAATAACACAAATATACTTTTTTTGTGCCAAAATATATTATTGTTATTGGGTTCACATTAAAAATTATTGATATATTTGCTTTTAATGTCAAAGTAATTGGTAACAGGGTGGTCAGGATAATATAATTTATCATATCATATAAATACTGGGCGTTACAAGTTAACGTTTAGAGATAAAATATCCCTTATTTGAAAAGATAAAAGACAAAAACTGTTTTCAATTGCATTCAAACACTTTATAATAATTTCTAACAAATTCCCTGACTTTTCGCTGTTTTTCCATATCCAATCCAAATTCATTTTTAAGTGTCCTTCCTGCGTTCAAAGCTGAAAATACAGCAGGAATAAATTAAAAATCTGGTTATGTTTTTTTTTGTGTAGCATCTCACCCCGGATTCGCTTTGTGCTCTGTAGTCTATTAAACCTGGTAGAAACGCCATGAAGGGCGCTAGAATGTAAAGAAATAAGGGCTGTTTCTGTCCCTTTGTCAAAGCGATGAACATCATTCCCGTTAGTGATTTTATATCGGGGTCGCAAGGTGACAAAAACAGGCTGTTATTTGAATAACGATTCTCTTTTTTTATAAACGGACAATGAAATGGTTATTTGTACTTGATTTGAAACGTCAATTATTTTGCTTTTAGAGTGATTTTTGTTAAACATCTATTATGTTTTTTAATCATTTTGTTTCCGTAAAAAATATAAATACAGTACGTGAACATTTGAAAAAACAGATCCATACACTCTATTGGACAAAAGTAAAGCAACTTTTATGGTAAAATCAAATATATATTTAAAATAAATGAGCAACCGAAGAAATCAAAATTCATATAGTTCAAGTGGTCGAAGTAGGCTGGTGTCATAGGTGACATGTGATTGTTGGCAAATATCAAATAAGTTAGTATGCAATAATTTATTTCAACAATATACTTTATTAGCGCGACAAAAGTATAACAACTTTTAAGAAAATAATGTTTATTTCATTTAACGTATAAATGGACGACAATCTTAGATCGTATTAAAATAAATTTCTAAGATCCATCATTCGTTTACCAGTATTAAGTTTTCGACTACGGTCCGCCGTAAACGTGAAATCAAATGAAAGAAAAGTGAGGTGAGAAAAATCGGAGAATCGAAAAACTGAAATGCAATTTAGGAAATATAAATAATCCCCAATTCGCCATACGAAATAATGAAAAATACACCACCACATATCCGTAAAGTGGGAAGTATCCGAGTTAAGTCCAAATCATAACCACTTACCTGCCTTTAAAAAGGAGTGGGTTGAATTATGTAAAATTTGAAAGTGCGGCCTTGTTGCCGCACTTCCAAATTTCTAACAGAACATAAGGACGTATGTAGGTGTACAAAAAAATTACCTAAACAAATTAAAACTAAAAAGCGCCCCAAAAAATTTTTTATATAAAACATTTAAATGAAAAAAATAAAAATTTTTGACTTTAAAACGATATGATTTTTTTTCTACCTTATTTTCTCGTAATTCCTGAATTTTTGCATCAATAAACTGACATTTTAATTTAGTTTTTTTTTTGGCTTTCTACTTTGATAAAGCTTACACCATTTATTTTTATATTTATAACCGTAGATTGTAAAAAGCTGTACAAAAAAATTTGGACAATATTTAAAGGTTCCATCAACATACCAATCTAAAACACTCTTTAGAAATTTTATGTTGGTTTTTATCACTTCTTGAAACACTTGGACGTTTTTAGGAAGTCTACACAAAATCAATGTTCTGGCGTGATAAGCGTTTTCTCTTGCTCTGGTAATGTCATGTGTTGTTATTGATTCTTGTCGTATCAGCTTCATAGGTTTCCCGTAGGGTTATCCACAGGAGGTCTCTTGACCGAGTGAGACAAAAGTTGGCGACTTAAGAGATGATTTGGTTGGTTTTCATGATTATGTTCCAATGCTGCCTTGATTATGAGGTTTTCTTCAGTTGTTTTTACAAAGGCTTTGCAAAATGATTTTTTGCATGTACATATCCACCTTTTTACACCACCTTTCAAGTCTTTTTGGAAGCAAAATTTGTACCCGTTAATCAGTAGCAGCTATTTTCCTTTTTCACTTGAAATTAGCGTACATTTCATTTTTTAACGTACCTACTCTCACTAAAAACACTTTAAATAAGGCAATTAAACAACTAACAATTTTGAATAGCAAATAAACTTAATAACGTGCACCTTATTTTAACAATAATATAAATAGCTCAAATACCTACCCCTAATGTATTACCGGAGTACCATCAAATTTAGAAAAAATATCTATCCTACAGCGACAAAAATGTTTTATTAAAATTCAGTTTTAACCAATTATCTTAATATTTCGGAGAACCAATTAGGCCGTAGTGCGTACACAATTGAACCGTCTGCAAACATATCTGCTAGAATTAGGACCCAACTCGGACTCTGAAAAACCAAAGCAAAATTGAAAAAGCTGAGATTGTTTTCTTTAATTCACTGTAATATATTGTATTAAAATTATTTGCGCACTGTGTAAATTGGTTTTGTTACTCACCCAGTATGTGATTGGTGAGCTAGGTACTAAAAAGAGTTCTGGTTATTTTCTTGTATATTTATGGTATTCCGATATCCATTATCAATGAATAAACATCTTAGCGTAAAATCGCAGTTTTATTTTAATGTAATTAAAGTGTTAACCGAAGTTTTTACAGTGGCGACGGGAAGTGTTTAAAAGAACTCTACGCGAGTAATATTTAGGCAAATTGGCGGTAACAAGATCAAATTCACGTGTTATGATGGCAAATGTAGGACATCTCCGAGAATTTGATCCGCAATCATCAGATTGGTTAGTGTTTAAACCACGTTTAGAAAATTATTTTGCGGCTAATGAAATTGTAGAGAATGATAAGAAACGTGCAATTTTGTTAAACTTGCTGTCCGAAGATGCTTACAAGTTACTTCTAAGCTTGTGCCTTCCCAAGGCAGCGGAAGCAGCAACATATGTTCAGCTTACTGAGGTGTTGGAATCTCATTTTCAAGAATGGCAATCAATGTATGTAGAAAGATTTAAATTCTATACCGCAAGAAAAAAGTATTTAGAATCCCCTAGGGAATGGGCCGCAAGACTTCGATCATTAGCAGTGAATTGCGAATTTTCCGATGACCAGTTAAAAATGGTTTTAAGAGACCTTTTTGTCATTGGTTACGAAAATGGGTCTGTACAAGATATGCTTTTTGAAGAAAAAAAGTATACCTCATTTTCTCAAATGGTAGATATTGCTACATCCAAAATGGCGATACATCCACATCAGGGTCTTCCAATTCCAGTTAAGTCCGAAATTCAACACATGCTCGATATGAGAGTGACGTCAAAGAGCAACCGACCAATGGGCACAACAAAATATTCAACGTCACAACCCTCTACGTCACAAGGTCTGCGTCAAACAACTAGATGTACCGTGTGCGGACGAAACAACCATATTGCAGATAAATGTTATTTTAAAAATTATATTTGCGACATTTTTAAAATCAAAGGTCATCTGGCTCCAGTGTGTTCTCAAAAAACAAATAGAAATAGTAATTTAAAAAATTTAAATAATTTTCTTGAGGACGACACTGAGGCGGTAAATTCGTTTAAAAATGATGAAGATGATAATTTTTTATTGGATTTAGATTTTGAAAAGACTTTGTATAATTTGAGTAGCAAGAAAACTATTTTAGATCCAATTTTAATACCGAGTATGGTAAATAATGTACCTATTTCGTTTCAGTTAGATACGGGAGCAAGTTGTTCTTGTATGTCGGATACATTTTTTTATGAAAATTTTGGGAATTTCGAAATTGTACCCATCGAACATACAGTAATTAATTATGATGGTAGTAAACTCGAATTGTTGGGAAATTTTGAAGGAAATATTAAATTTAAAAATATAAAAAAAAACCTTACATTTGAAATTATTAAAAATGGTGGGCCCCCATTATTGGGAAGAGATTTTTTGAAAACTTTTGGGTTATTACAACATTTTATTGACAATGTATTTTCAGTCAATTTGTCAAATGTCGAGGCTATTAAAAAAACATTTCTTCAACTTTTTTCATCAGGATTAGGTTCATTTAATAAAACCACAGTTAATATTAAATTAGTAGACAAAAATGTAACCCCTAAATTTTTTAGACCTAGAGTATTGCCATATTCAATGCGTGATAAAGTAGAAACTGAGCTAAACAGACTTGAAAAAGAGGGAAATATTTATCCAGTGGATTTTAGTAATTGGGCTGCGCCGATAGTTCCAGTACTTAAAAAGACGGTATTTGCGGCGACTTTAAGGTTACAATAAACCCGTTTATTGAAATAGATCAGTACCCTTTACCACGCATTGAAGATTTAATTTTTTTGTTACAAGGTTCTACAATTTTTACAAAACTTTATCTTTCACAGGCATATCAACAAGTATGTTTGGAACCAAAGTGTCAAGAATTGGTGACAATCTCCACTCACAAAGGTCTTTACCGGTATTCTCGATTGCCTTACGGAGTTGCTTCTGCACCCAGCAAATTTCAGAAAATTATGGAAGCACTTCTTCAGCATATTCCGGGAACAGCAGTTTTTTTGGAAGACATTGTGGTGGGTGGTAAGGATTTATCGGATCATAATACGAAGGTTCACAAAGTTTTGTTAACCTTACAGGAGACTGATTTAAAACTAAGTTTACAAAAATGTGAGTTTGCAAAAAAAGAAATAACCTATTTAGGTCATAAAACTACTGATAAAGGTATAAAAACTTGTGAATCTATTACAAATTCAATAAAACATGCTCCAGTTCCAACTGATGTAACATCACTCAAGTCTTTTTTAGGTTTAATTAATTATTATGCCAAATTTGTGCCAAACTTGTCATCAATTTTACATCCTTTATATAAACTTTTAAAAAAAGAAACTAAATTTGTTTGGTCGACTGACTGTCAAGGTGCTTTTGAACACATAAAAAAACTTTCATATATTTGAAGATGGTTCTGAAAGGCCTATAGCTTTTGCATCTAGAACCCTTAATTCGGCTGAAGTAGCTTATTCTCAGATAGAGAAAGAAGGAGCAAGCACTATTTTCGCTCTTTCTAAATTTCATCAATTTTTATATGGTATAAATTTTATTCTAAAAACTGATTGTAAACCATTAGTTGCTATATTCAATCCTAAAAAAGGCATTCCTCAATATTCGGCTAATAGATTAAAAAGATGGGCTTTAATTTTATCAAATTATAATTATGAAATAAAATATATTAAATCAAAAGCAAATATAGCAGATTCCTTATCAAGACTTCCATTAAAAGAAAATTCAAATTTTAAAGATTATGATTACCTTTTTTTTTAATAAATCAGAGATTCCTATTGATTTTAATTTAATTCAATCTGAAACAGTTAAAGATAAAATTTTATCCAAGTTGAAACAATAAAAGGATTTCCAAAAAAAAACTAAAGATTTGGATTTAAAAAAATTTTGGAATTTCAAAAACGAGTTAACAGTAGAACAGAAATGCTTATTTTGGAACAATCGTATTATCATTCCCCAAGTTTAAAAAAAAAAATATTAGAAAAATGTCATCAAACACATCTGGGTTCTGTAAAAATGAAAATGTTGGCAAGGTCTTATTTTTGGTGGCCAGGTTTAACACAAGATATTAATAATATTACAAAAGAATGTAAATCTTGTTATGAGTTGCAACCGAACCCACCTAAAATAGAGTTACACAGTTGGGAATGGCCAAAAAAACCTTGGCTGCGTTTACACGTAGAATTTTTTCAATTTAGTGATACATTTTTCTTTCTAATCTTAGACTCACATTCAAAGTGGTTAGAAATTTTTCCCCTAAATTCCATCACTTCAAAAAATACTATTGATTGTCTACGTCATACGTTTGCAAGGTTTGGGTTACCTGATTTAATTGTCTCAGATAACGGCAGGCAATTAGTATCTTCTGAAATGAATGAATTTTTGATGTCTAATGGAATTAAACACCTTACAATTGCTCCTTACCACCCAATGTCCAACGGAGCTGCCGAAAACTCCGTTAAGACAGTTAAAAATGCTTTAAAGAAATTTTTGCATTCCAAACATACTCTAGATATAAAAAAAGATTTAGCAAATTTTTTATTTGCTTATAGAACTACACCACATGTAACAACAGGGGTAACACCAGCATTTTTAATTTTTAACAGATATATTAAAAGTTCATTTCAAAAAATGATGATGTGATCCCTGAAACCAAGAATAATAAAAAAATTGTTATTAATGATCATGTACTCAATAAACAGAAAAGTCAAAAAGAATATTTTGCAGGAAAAAAATTGTACAGTTTTTTTAGGAGAGACTGTATTAGTTAAAGACTTTAGAGAATTTTCAGGTAAACGATTTTTAAAAGGAATAATTTTAGAAAATATTGGAAATTGTATGTTCAATATTCAAATACCTGAATCTAATAACATTACTTGAAAAAGGCATTATAATCAAATTCATAAATGTGTAGATGATAATAATAATAATGAAAAAAGACCTAGACGAAATTGTAAACAACCGGATTGGTTAAGATATTAAGGTTATAATGTAATAAATTATGTAGGATTTAAATTATGTGTTTATATTAGTTTTTTTTTAAGAGGGGAAGTGTGTAATATATTGTATTAAAATTATTTGCGCACTGTGTAAATTGGTTTTGTTACTCACCCAGTATGTGATTGGTGAGCTAGGTACAAAAAAGGGTTCTGGTTATTTTCTTGTATATTTATGGTATTCCGATATCCATTATCAATGAATAAACATCTTAGCGTAAAATCGCAGTTTTATTTTAATGTAATTAAAGTGTTAACCGAAGTTTTTACATTCACCAAGCGTGTAAAAAGACAATTATTGCAAAATGGTTAGGTATAAGGTTAAATTATTAATCGATTTTAATATTAGTTATTTTAGTAGGTCCATTTACAGATTTGACTTAATTAATTGATAACTTCTATAAAAGTACCATTTTGGAACGCGCGACAAAGGAAGACGACAGGCAGCAAATTCTACCGTACTAAAAGTGGTATCTGTCTCGCCTTACCAAATGTGTTTTATATAATGACATGTGTTCAAATGTGAAGAAACCGTTTTCGGCCTCCTTCGATGTCGCGAAGGCTATAGGTCGAAGGTGCAGAACTATTATATTAAAAATGAGATGGACAATGGTTGGATTCCTCCAAAGTAAGTGAAGTCATCTTTCTATGAACCTCCGATTTTCAGACTAGATATATTTTCTTTGGTGTTTTTTTTTTGTACAATTTCTACAGACGTAAAATATTTGAATATTACTCGTATAACATTAATTCTTTAGGCCATTTCAGAGTGGCCAAAAATGGAGAGATGCATCCGAAAATAAGTCGAAAAGCCAAAAGATATTTGATGAGGTTTCATCCCAACCCCTTGCTTTCTACCTCGAGCAGCGCTAATTACTTATGCCACTGTCACTCATCCAATATACATACCGGGCTTTTAAGTGATGCATTGTATTCCGCATACGTCATTTTTCATAATATAAAAGCTTTTCGGGATATGAAACTGTACACGGTAGCTGCTCTTATTACATTCGACATTTCCTCGCTTTATTTGTGGTCCTGTGTCTCTTTTTCCTTTTTTTTTTATTGACTCTATGCTCTTATATAGATCAACAGAGAGACTCTGAGTAGTGAGTATCACAAAGAGAACACATTTTTAAGAGGAAAAATATTTACTGTAATATTGCGGATTGTTTAGAGATGGTAGAACCATTTCAATTCTATATATAGCAAGCGAAATAGTAGTTTGTGCATCAGAGTGGATATGAACAATCCATTCGAGTTGTACAGTATATTTTGTGTACGACCCACTAACGAAAATCTACATGTTTTAAAATGACTTGCAATCTAGTCGCAATGATAAACAAATATTTAATAAATTCTCAAAATGGTTATGACATTTCGCAGGCGTCAAATTATTTGCGCCGTTATGTACAAACTTGTAATTCAAAAAAGCATTTACAACGTGGTTGGACACGAGCCCAAGTGAGAAACTGTAAACAGTTTTCGTAATCAAAATATTTGAAAGACGACCATTTACAAAATAATTGCGAAGGGTGTACCATATTGAAAACCACCCAGAAGCTTTAATGAAACTGTAAAAACGGTATTGCAGAAAAAAAGTCTTGAAGTACCGTAAAAGTGGTAAGTGTCCAACGTCATACAAAGGATCGTCAATAATAATTAAACACATTCTTGTTAGACAATTCTTTTAAACAATAATCACAGTATTTTTGTCGTTTCTATGACAACCTGTTAAAGTGAATCACAATAATAAGTACACAAATAACTCTTCTCAAATCAGCAAAAATTGATTCATATTTTTATTACTTATTACCTATTAATCATGAATAGACATTTTTGGTGCGATATTAAGAGGAAGAAAGTTTCCCTTTAACGATGTTCTCAAGAATTATTTAAATATGTTATTTTCTGGAATACTTTCAGGCAAAATAAAATGATCGCTGTCATATATCTTATGTGATTTTTTTAATCTGAAATAATGTTTTTGACTACTTTGCTCAGGATAGTGATTGACACAGGGGCCGTTTGGTAAAGTACAATATTGTACAATATTTGGGCTAAATTGAAACCTATTCAATTTTGATGACTGTAGTAGAAGAAAATGTGTTGGTGACACACTTTTAAGTTCTAATACTCATAATTAAATTGATTTCATATACTTAGTTTTTTAAAATTTATGATTTTTAAATATAGACTAATAACTTGTGAAATGCTATTTATTATTTACCGATTCTTCAAAAAAAAAAAAAAAAAACTAAGTAATTTTTAATTATATTTAATCTCAATATTTAACACATATACTGACAATTAGTTTGACAAAATTGTCACTTATTTAAAATTTTAAAAAATAATAGTAGCCTGGTGACCAAATATGAAATGTGATTGGTGGATTTCATATCCCTGCAGTGTACTAGGTAGAATGGATATGAAATAATATTCGTTCAGTTGAACGCAATGACCTACTTTTTCGTTTTGTAGTATATGATGATGTAGAATACATCAAAAGCTAAGAAAAATTGATATAATCATCGTCAGAACATGATGGGACAAGTTAGAAAAAAATGCATACCATTGAAGAACATGGTCCTTTGTCATTATTTTGACTGTAGATTTAGTTAATTTAAATATAAGGTAAAATGTTGGTAAAGTAATCATTTAAATAAATTACATTATATGTAGTTAGTAACATTTTTGGTACGGCTTTCGTCTCTAATATCACCATATTGCTTGCGGAACTGACTCTCTAACATGCCACATAAAACTGTACATGAAAAGAGCAGTCAGTCCTCCTTGAGATTATCGAGGTGTCGAAATATTGTCGTTTTTATCAATTCACTTTTCATATTTTTCATGCCAGGGCAAGCCGTAAGAAGTTTCACTTATTTGTTTCTATTTATTTTTATATATTTTTATATATTTTTATATATTTTTATATATTTTTATATATTTTTATATATTTTTATATATTTTTATATATTTTTATATATTTTTATATATTTTTATATATTTTTATATATTTTTATATATTTTTATATATTTTGTATATTTTTATATATTTTTATATATTTTTTTTTATATTTTTATATATTTTTATATATTTTTATATATTTTTTTATATATTTTTATATATTTTTATATTTTTATATTTTTATATTTTTATATTTTTATATTTTTATATATTTTTATTTCTCTTTATTTATTTTTATTTATCACAAATATAATATTTCTCTAATTTCACCTCGTTTTTGTTTCATGTCTCTATATTCTTCCATTTGCAAGTCAAGAGGAGGGCAGCACAATTTACGTCCTCACTATATAAATATTTAGATTATAAAAAATTTAATTTTTCTCAAAATTTATTTGACATACATTATATCCAATTATTTATTGGTACATTCTTGAATATTGTAACGATGTAATTTATATCGCGGGTAATTTTAGAAGAAAAAATTCCTTACACAACGTCTAATTACACGACATGAAAAACTCCCTATTTGTAAAAAAAAATGTTTATTTAATGGTTAAATTTTTTTGTGCGTTAACGAACCGCTCATTATATTTCAGTAGCGCTGCTTCCGGCTCGGGGTGAAACCTCCCCAAACCCCAAGGGTAAAGTGTTTCCTATGAGCGTCTAGGGATTGGTTTCCTTTGTGTTTTCGCTAGTAGCTATGATAATAGAGGGTGCCATGGCGTAACGGGGATGATACGGACAATTGCTTATCATTAAAGAATATTGTAGAAACGCCGTTAGACCAATCTGTTTTGTATAAGAAAAGAGGAAATAAATTACAAGTTGTGAAGTTCTGAATTTATGTATATAAAATAAATAGCAAAATCACACTTGGTTTTGACAGGTGAGGTACATTTTCTCACATTTGAAATGAGAAATGACTAACCTGTTTCTTCACACGCAGATTCCACTTTTTTTTTAACTGAAAATTTTATCAATTTTTTTTTTCTAATATCGGTTTTATAAATTTTGACATATCGCAATACTTGTATATACCATTCGAGATGAGTTGAATGCCACAAATTGTATCTCAAACAATTGCTGATATACATATTTAAGTTCAAAGTTATTGTAAAATTCACCCAAACTGGATACAACATTTTGTTCTGACCTTAAATGATTTAATTATGCACGGATGTGATACATGGGCGTCCTAGTACACCGGTTAGAGCAGAATGCATATCGCGTCAGTATTAGTGAAAAGAAATTTTTGAAAAAATAGAAATTTTGGTCGAGCTAACTTCAAGAATAGCGAAGATATGGTTAAAAAATCAACCAGGGGCGTGCGGTCCATGGAAGCGAGGGAAGACCGCTTCCCTACACTTTGAAATTTAAAAATAAATATTTTTCAGTTTACAATGCATAGAAAATAATATTAAATTAGGTACTACATTTTCTCTGAAACATTACGTAAACTTCGTGAATGTACTAACAATTCATTGGTGTAATGTGTAAACGCACGCACCACCCATGAGAAAATTAATTGTGTAAACGTACACACCTTATAATTCGAGTCCATCGGCGGAAGCGCGTCTTGAAATAGCCGGTTCATCTTGCAAGTGATTTCGCTTAGTGTTATTGACCCTGCTTTGCGGCGACAGTAGTCAGTCTGTTTGGATACGTGAAATACTGTCGAGAGGCAGCGATTGTTACGTCGCCTTACGCATATTGCAATTCGCACCGCGAATCGACGTGTGAGGAAAATCTTAGATTTCGGTTTGTTTTTCGTAGTTGTTTTTCTTTTTGTAAAATGGAGAAACTATGCACTGTGCCTGTGAACAATAATAATGTGGTAGATTGTGTCTGTATTGTGTGCTCTTTATTGAAAAAAGCATTTTCAAGTAGAAATTTTGAAGAGAAAACGGACATTATTAATTCTAATAGACTAAAGGATCCTATCAATTTAGAGACGAAGTCAGCAAAGAAATTTACCAGGCATTTTCACGTAGGGTTCTATGAAAAGTATGAATGGTTAACCGACTGCAAAACTTTGAAGAAATTTTTTTGCTGGCCATGCCTACTTTTTAATATAGCCGAAAAAACACATTGGAACTCAGTAGGTATTACAGACTTGAATAATTTTCACAAAAGTGTAAAACGACATGTAAATAGCAAATCTCATATAAGTGCTACAATTAAAGAAAAAACATTCGGGACCTATCGTATTGAACATAGTTTGACAATCATTTAAAAATAAGCAACAAAATACACAATGAAAGGGTAAAAAAAATAGGGACGTCTTACAACGATTAATAGATGTAACTTGTTTCCTGGGAGAGCATGAACTAAGTTTTGGGGGTCACAATGAAGCAAGTGGATCCGCCAATCGAGAAAAT
Organism: Psylliodes chrysocephalus; assembly: GCA_927349885.1. Classification (NCBI taxonomy): domain Eukaryota; kingdom Metazoa; phylum Arthropoda; class Insecta; order Coleoptera; family Chrysomelidae; genus Psylliodes; species Psylliodes chrysocephalus. The sequence goes on from OV651816.1 coordinate 59,722,025, forward strand.
TACATGGACCTTCTAAGTTTTTTAGCAAAATACGATGATACCCTTAAAAATCATTTTATTGATTCGACGACTTTCCGAGGTACCTCAAACAGAATCCAAAAGGATTTAATTAAATGCACTGCCGACGTTGTGATGGACCACATTAAAAGAGAAATTAAAAAAGACCTTTCGTATCAATTGCGCTTAATGAAACCACAGATGTAGCAAACTTAAGTCAATTATCCATTGTTGTGCGAGATGTATTGGATGGCATTCCTCAAGAGCGATTCTTAGGATTTTTGGACGTCACTAGCGAACGAACTGCAGATGCATTGCTTAAAATTGTTTGTGACATTATTTCAAGTTTAGAATGTGGTTCTAAGCTTGTTGCCCAGAGCTACGATGGTGCTGCCGTAATGGCTGGCCATTTAGGAGGCCTTCAAGCTAAAGTGAAAGAGAAGTTTAACATGTAATTTTCGTTCAGTGTATAGCACATAGACTTAATTTGGTTTTATCGCGAAGCATGGATAATATTAAAGATTGCAAAGTTTTCTTTTCGACGCTTAGTGGTTTGGCTTCCGTCTTTTCAAAGTCATCGAAAAGAATCGCGCTTTGGACATTCACGTTCAAAGAAGGTACAATGGACGTCTAGTGCAAACAGTGTTTCAATACCGTGATTCTTTGATAAACTTCTTTCAAGACGTTTGGGATAATAAAGAAACATGAGATGCTGAAACTGTTACTGCTGCTAAAGGGTATTTGCATTGGCTCAAACAAAACTTTGATTTCAATTTTTTGCTCAACATTTTTTAAAAACGACATCAATATCTTTCAATAAGTTTTTTCAAATATTTTTCCAACGCGTGATAATATAGATATTGGTCGGTAATTTTCATTAGAGACCTTCCCTTGTTTGAAAGGTCTTCGCAATATTTGTTCTTCTTGCCAGCGTTTCTTAACGTAAAAAAATATACAACTATCAGATGAAGAAGTCTTTGCGTAACGATCCTCAGCGTACCGTTCCCGCATTAAAGGATAAAAATTTCACAAATTTAGAACTCTTTCACCCCCGAATATTGTAAGACTTTAGTAGATTCCATGCCACGACACATTCAAGCCGTTATTACCGAAAAAGGTGATGTTACCTCTAGTTCGATTTAAGCTATAAAATTCAAGTTTGTCCGAATATTTATTTGTCGGCAAATTTGATCAAATTTCGTTACTTTGTTATGTTATATAAACAAAATAAAAAAGTATTTCCTTACGATCAGATTTTATGTTAAGTATAGAGTATGTGACTTGATTTTTCACTCAGGAAAATCGGAAAAAATGTTTAAAATAAATATCAATATATTTTTTTAATTTTCTTACATCGTCCGAACACATAGTTGTTAGGGCTCGTATTCATAAAAGATTTTTTAAACCGGCATGTATTGTGTTCCGTTTTTTATATAAAACAGTTTTTCGAATTACTCATTTGTTACATCGTTTTAAATTAAGTTCAGAGTTTAGGAAGATAGAATAAAACCAATTTTAATCAAACGACAAGATCCATCACTTAGTTACTACAGTTCACAATCTATCCGATGTGACGGAAGGAACCCTTACACAGACTACGATAATTTGATAAAAAAACATCGCCGATCTGTGACAATAATACTTTATTTTTCCAAAATATTCAGCAAAAACCTTCAGGCCATCTTTGGCTCCACTACACTGCCGTTGACACTCAGCGTGGTGGTGGTGCGAATTGAATAGAAACGCAAATTACAAAGGGGAAAACCGAACCCCTATTATGTTACAAAATCATGCCAATTACTGGCCCAACGCGATTTCGCCTCCCTTTCCCCACGCCCTACCCTCTTCTAGGGCCCTTATTCTTTCTGACTGTTCTCTCTGCTCACCCTTCGATTTTTCTACAATTTAACAACTGCACTTAAAACGGCATTACCGGCAACTTTGTTGTGTGCTCTAATAAAATTCTGAGGGGTGTAAAAACGAAAACGGGAATACCGTTTGTCGAGTAAATATGTTATGCACGTATGTATGGCTTGTTTTGACTGAAAAACTTTTTAACCCGTATTCAGTTTCGCCCTATTCGAGTTTTTATGGCTCTCTGCTCATCTCGAAAAGTAAACTTACGCTCCGGCGGGAAATCGCGTGGGGTTTATTGATATTGCATTACAAGTATATTTAGGTACAATTGACATATTTCATAGATTACTGGGCACGCCAATTTCAAATCAACAAAGAAATAAAATGTAAAGAAATAATTATATGCCTACGATACCTGATCAGTATCTAAAAGAGTAGCCAAAGAAATACGAGTGCAAACACATGCAAAAAAATTCGTAGATTTCGCTATCCTTGCAACCATTGAGATATTGAAAATGTTAATAGCATAATTTTCAAATATTATAACCATCATTTATACATATTTTTTGGAATATTTAAATGTATAATTGCTATTTGCTATATCACGTGCGGCGCTAATTTCGATCAATCGAGTGGACTGAATTTTGTTATCAATAAGTAACAATACCACAGTGTTGTATTATCTGTCAGTTATAATTGTTGTTTTATAGTTGTCATCATACTCATTCTTTTTCTAAATATAATTTCGTGGTACTCTTAAATATCAATACTTATAATGTGATGTTTGTAAAGTGTAAGGTATCTTCTAAAAATAATGTTCTCTTGTTTGAAGAAGCTATCACGCACCGTTTAATTTGAATTTTTTAGAGATTAAGAATTTAATTTATTACAATACCAAGTTGGCTTTGGCAAAACAATAAAATTTGACAGATGTAAACTGGAAATAGTTTTAGGGTCAAACTTTTGAGATGTCATTTTTGAGGTAAGTTGAAGGTGCCTTAAAGCCTTTCAAAGAGCTCTATCTCCATTATGAAGCATTTTCGGATTAGGGTAATTTAGGTTAAATCAATATAAAATCAAGTCTAATATCTGTAGTTTCCGTTTGATAGGAGAGTTCTGGGACACCTTGTATATTTACTAAAGACAAAATTATCTCAGCTTGGAATCTGAAAATACTAGTACACAATTTTACCAAAATAGAGTATTGCCACGTAAATAACATACCAATGTTGACAAAGTATATGAATCATCCGAAAATCGAGCGTTCTTTAATCATTAATGGTTTAGAAGAAGGGATAAAGGGAATTAGGGATTTTCTGGCACAATGATCCTCTGATTTGAATTTTATGGGAATTCCTTTACCTCTAGCTAAAATATTTTAACGGCATACGTACTAGAAGACATGTTATTTGCCTGTCAGGTACGCGTTCTACATCAGCTGTGAAACTAATTTTCAGCAGTCTTACCAAATTTCAACATTGGCCTAATATATATTACAGGGTGGCTCATATTACGGACGTAAAATTAAATATAAAAAAAATCCTACAACTAGTCACATAGAAATTAAGAGCTGAAATTCAGCAGAGACGTTTTTCTTTTTATTCGTGAGGGCTAGGAGCATGGGTTTTAAAAACAATCTATTTTTGTAGGATTTGTTTTTTAAATATTTAATTTTGAGTCGGTAATATGAACCACCCTGTATACATTTTCGGTCAATGTTGAAATTTGGTAAGACCATTTTCGACTGAATACGGCCAATCACTGTAAATTAAAACGATCAATTTATCCTATTTTAAGCTTTTCTGGTTTTTTGTGAATAAGGTACTATGTTCCTTTTAAACATAAGTTATTAAAATGAGTGATTCTTGTAAAGTATTGATAACTAATAGCATTCCACAAGAAATTCGTCTATATTTACAAATGAATCGTAAATTTTAATAAAACCAAAACCAACCTAATTATCAGTATTAAAAAGTATAACTATGTATATTGTTTGTCTCATTGACGTAAATGATCATGCGAGGGGTTTGGGGTTCAAACCCACGAGCAAACAAATGATCGTTTTTTTTTATAAATTGGTTATTTTTAAAATAAGAATGTGTGCGCAATCTTTAATGAAGAAGGAAGGAATATAATCAGGTCCCATTGTAATTTTTGGCTTTAATCTTTTTATAGCGTCTACCACTTTTTCATCAGATACATGATTTATAGATAAAATAGGCAAATTAACAGAAGTTGATTGAACAGATGAGATAGTACGTGTTGGTAATGTAAAATTGTTTGAAAAATGCTCTGTAAATGCCTGCATAATATCTAATGGATTATTCAATACATCATTATTCATTTGTACTGAAGATGGAAAGCTTGAGGAGTTCTTAAAAGAGTTTACGTATGTCCAAAATTTCTGAGGGTTTTCCTGAAAATGATTTTCCATTCTTTCAGCATATTGAGAATGTGCAAGCTTAACTTATCTATTAACATTAGTACGTGCGGATTTGAATGTATTTAAAGCCTCAAGAGAACCTGTAAACATAAACCGACAATGAGCTTTATCTTTTTGTTTGATCATTTTGATAATAGACCCATTAAACCATGGAGGATACATTTTATTACTAGCTTTCTTTTTTGGAACATGTGAAAATAATTCATATAGTTTTTCATTTAGTTTTATATTATTAACCTCTGAATCGTCTTGCTCAAATTTCGTCTTCGTGCAATAAAATGTCCACTCTTGTTGAACAAACTAGTATTTTAATTATTAAGAACAATCTTTTCATATTTTTGAGTATATCGAATTAATTTGAATACATTTTTCGGGATCATCAAATTATAATTAAATTATAAAGTCCAGTAAGTTTGTTAAAATCTGTTGAGCTTATAGCCCTGGAAGTAGTTTTTTGTTTTATAAGGCGACTGGACATTTTCCCGAGTTAAAATCGGAACTGGAAGGGTGGTGGCAATCGCCTTTTTGATCTATATTCCTTAATTAAGATATTCGACGATTAATTACTCGAGAACGGTAGGTACAAGATAAAGATAGAATAATATATTTTTTAATTAAAATAATATAAATTTCAAAATTTTAATAACATACAGAGTTTCCCATTTAAAATAGTGTAAAATAGAGTCAGCGAACTAGAAGATCGCCGCCACTGGGGTCGACGATCGGTATCACATCTCGCCCGTTGCAGTATCCAAGAGGGAACTGGAATTTCGATCAGCCGAACGCAAGCAACTAATAGGCATTATGCCCGTTAAAAACATTATTTTGTTTCTTAATTAATTACATTTTAAACATTGTTTGGGAGATATTTAATAAAACATTATAAAACCATGTTAACACGTGTTTTGTGAAGCGGCTATATATGGTGTTATAGTATACGGGGTGATAAATCATTTAAAAACAATATTTTTGAAGTTAATTTATTTAATTTCTAACAATACACATTTTTTTGTATATGCAATAATTGTTATAGAAGGTGCCTAATTTATAACGAATAACCCTGTATATGATTTTAAATAAATTTGTTGAAATTAATTTCATATTTAAATTTCACTTCTACTTCTCCCGTTGCTACAAAGAAAAAATATCTGGGTCTGTGATTTGATTGTAAATAAGTTTTTTAGATAACATTGTTTTCCTGTTTTTAAAAATAAGGGTTACTGTCGAGGAAAATTTATATTTTTTGGACACACTGTATGTTTATATATTAAAAACTTCTACCAATTACTTTTGCTCAATTAAAGTACATACTTTTAACCGTTTACGATTTTAACTATTATTAATTTTGTCATTCATTCGTGACTTCGTGATTCATTCTTCATTCATTGTTTAAATTGTTCCCTAGTTGATTTTTGTTAAAATGGTGCGTTTACGGGTAGTTTTGTAAATTAGTTGTGTTTATTTTTTGTTGTTATTGGATTATTTTACTGTAAATAAGCGCATTACATTTGTAATAAATTTGAAGATATTTAAACGTAAAGTAAAATTTATTATTTGAAAGTGAACATGAATGAAATACATCCATTGGCTATACACTTTTTAGCATATTTTTTTATATGAAAGACTCATGGATTGTAAGAATTTTAATCTCAGAGGGCGCCATGGCTCCCTCCCTGCTATTAATAAAGAATTAACAATAAAAAAGTTTTTTTGCGACACATTTTATATTATGTATTACATAAAACCCACGAGGTCGAAAGTTATTACTTCCAGAAATTAAAACGACAAAAACGTGCGGTTACAATTTTACTCCACTACTTAGTACTAATTTGGTCATAAAATCCAAACCCATCGGAAATGCTTCAGTTTGATGCTCAATATCGCCCGGTCCAAGTCAACCGATTTTCGACGTTATTCAAATTCACTAGCGCCATTTGCAGGGGCGGTTCTCCATTGGTTCATTTGTGCAGTGAACACCCAGTTAAATTTCATAAAAACACATTATTTTAATATTACATAAATAACACAAAAATGTAAATTTAATTTTAATATTTTTATTTTCATACGTGTTAATCTATATTTTTTTGTACATCATTGTCCTCTGGCTGATCGCGTCTCTGTGTCATAGTATACCTAAGTATACTGTGTCTGTGGCGCATTATGATGAGTGAGTCTAACACGAGTGAGACGATATGCCGAATGCATATAGCTAAAAAGAGAAGACAACACGCCAACAGATCCTTCAAACCGTCAAAGAACACATTAATTGGCGCGCCGCTCACAAACAAGGTTGCCAAACCAGTGTTGCCAGTTTAGTACAATTCACCAATAGCTACGTTCGTTTGATCTGTCTACAGGCACCTCATAATTTTGTAAATAACCATAGGAATAGAGTAATATTTTAATATTTTATCATTCCATTTCTTTTATTTTGCATAATAATTATTTTTCTTTAATTATATTTGACCATAAATATGAGACACGAGAAACTGGCTGAACACTAGTTCTTTTTGGTCTTAATAGGTTGGCAACATTTTTCGTTAGAAATTTGTCAGTTCTATGATCGAACTGTAACTTGTTTTTTTCGGCCCTTTCCGATTTGATTTTTGGAAGATGGCCGTTGGGATTTAGCTCCGCATTGTGTTAAAAAGTGTTGAGTAATAGTTTCCGAGCTTTTTGTTTTGTCCAAGGGCCCCCGTGCGAATGTTTATGTTACTTTTATTTTGGATGAACCTGGTTTTTGACCAAAATCTGAGGCAAGTGAGACGCCGAGAGATACTTTCTTCCACGTGTTGCTGGATCCCGGTAGCAGAGAAAACCCTCAAAAGAGGTAAGTCATTTTCTTTGCTGCTCCTGCATTTTCTTTGTCTGGCAAAAAACTCATATTTTAATATATATAGGGTTCTTCCCGTGGATGAACAAGAGAGCCACAGGTGGTTATTCTCAGAAAGCTACAGAATGGAATTCTGTCTTGCCAATATGCTGGTCCGTTTTATTTACCCTGCGAAGCAGTGATTTCCTTTTTATTTCAAACGTTCTTACGATGGTCCCGTGCCCCAAGCAGTCCTGTAACATGATGAGCTTCGGTGTGCAGTGTGCAGCCTAACAGAGGGCTCTTTCTAGTGCCGCTGTCAGACCTAGGATTATATTTTGGTATTTATTATTTTTTCTTTAATTTTAACAATATGTTCGCAATGTCTATGTAGACACTTATACTTATATTTTGAAACGGGTATTTCTTTATTTTCTGTATGATTTAGTTTTAATAATACTTTTTGTTTCTTTTATTTACAACCAGTTTGTAAATATTATTTTGAGTATACAAAACAATATATCTTAATTTTAACAAGACTTCTCGGATAGGTATAAATAAACCTTCTTATTTTATTATTAATATATTTCTCCAACTATTGGCAAATGAATTGAGGGGACATTCTCAATTACACCATTTCTATTGACTATAAATTTAACTGTTTAAAAATGAATTGAGTATTTTCAATTATAATGTTTCTACCGTTTACAAATTTAAATGTTGATAAGTGGATTGAGAAAATACTTTCAATTTTATTACTTTTAGAGTTTGATTCATCAAATGAATTGGGTAAATATTGTTAATATATCATTATTTCTCTTTTGAGCAAAGAACGTTTGTATAATTTAATGCTCATCGAACAAATTGAGAAAATATTGTTAATATATCACTTTCATTTATTTTTCTATTAAATTCAATTTAAATTATGTATGACTCTATTTCACAGAATATCATGAACATCTACAAGATGTCTATTTGCAGATTCATGTATTTATGGTTTAATTATTTTAATGTTATTTACTATGGTTTCTGAATTTACCTTTAGATTTTAAAAACTTCTTTATCAAATAATACCAAATTTTTTAATTTATAAAAAATTCAGTTGCATCCATCTATGGTTTAAATACCCTTTTTTGTATTTTATTTAAGTGTACTTAAAGTTAATTTAAAATAATGAAATTTCAAGACAACAAATCCTTACTCACACCTTTATGCCACCGACGGTAGAGCTGCTGTGCTGTATATAACCTAAACTCTTTGTCAAAAGAAAAAAAATAGGTTACAAAGTTGAATATTATTGTTGAACTTTTTAAATTGTTTATTTTACCTTATACACTTTGTTTCTACTCTTCATACAGTATTATGTGAAGAGTATTATAGGTTTACTTTGTCTGTCTATCCGACGTTACGTTTTTTGTCTGCACAATAAGTCAAAAACGAGAAATGATATGAACTTGAAAATTTTAAGCAAAAATCAAGCTCTATAAGGGGACAAATCTGATTAAAAATAGGGTTGAAATTAAAAAAAAATCCTAAATTAAAAACGAAAAGCAATATCAATATAAAATTTTTAGTAAAAATGAAGCTTTATAAGAAGATAAAGCCTATTGATACTGAACAAAATATGAATATATTGGGGAGTTAAGGGGGGGGTTAAAATATAAAAAAAATCCTGACTGAAAAACTTGAAATGTTTAACAAACATCAATCACTAAAAGGAGAAGAAACCCTTTCATAATAAAAAAAATCTGATTAAATATGGGGGGATTTAAGGGGGTTTAAAATAAAAAAAAAAATAAAAATGAAAAGCGATATCAACATGAAATTTTTAGTAAAAATCAAGGTTTATAAGGAGATGAGTCCTATTGATTTTGAAAACAATCTGCTTAAAAATGGGGGTTAAGGGGGTCTGTTAAACTGCGAAAATGCCAGGCATTATATATCTTTATTCTAGTTTGTGTCTGTGTAATATTATGTATTGTGATGGGACTGATCTTATAAAATAAACATTTAATACATTTTAGTTCTTATTTTATTTGCCAATAAAAGGTATTGTGATGTTTGTTTACTTTAAAACAACAGTTTATTTATTAATAATTTATTTAAACACTTATTTATTTTATAACACTACTATTTTAATTTATATATATTTCGAATGTCTTTGAATCGTTCACTATTTATATTCACCACTGTCTATCTACTGATTACTATTTATCTTCACTGTCCATATAATAACTAACTCTGATGAGTCCTCCACCAATTTATATACAAATTTAAAAAATTGGCGAATGTTCTAGTAAGTTCACATATTCTCTCCAATACACTAGAAACATTATCTCGTTCTTTCTCGAACATCATCGAACGCACCTCCACCATAGTCGTCCCATAGGTTTGGTCTTAAGGGGTTTAATTATGTATAATAAGCGGACAAGTTGAGCCTTAAAGGCCAAATAATACAGAGAGGGACTTGGAGTATTAGAGCATGACTGAATAATGAAATGGCTCACATTACAGTATTTAAAAAATATATCTTTTATTTGACATCTGTGACAAATTGTGAAAATGATTAAACTTACAATAAAAACTAAAAATTGGTAGGTAAAGTTTCATATAAAATTTTTTACACAAAAATTAATGTCAAGCTTTATAACCTGATATATATTTAAAAATAATCTCAAATTATGAAGAAAAGTCAGTTTACTAACTAATAATGTTTATAGATGGTTTTCAACGTATTAAAAACAAAACAAATATCACACTAACTAAAATATTCATTTATTAATAGTTGTAGTGCTTGAAAACAGTATTATGTTGATAATAATAACTACACTTAATACAAACTCAAATAATAAAAAAAAACAGCGATATTGACTCTTGTACAAAGTTTTGATCCGAACATACATATGATAAAATTATTGGGAGAAAGTGAACACTCATTATAAATTACAACCAGCCGCCACTGGCCATTTGTTAGTTATAGCCATTTCGCTCCAATTATACTTCCATAAGGTTATATTACTAGTAGTTCTTTATACAATAATATAAAGTGAACTGGCTCATTGTGAAACTCGAAATTATATTTTTAAGTTCTGCCCCATAAACAACTTATATTTTCAAATTAGGGTAAATCCATATACGAACCCAAATACGAATCGCGCAGTGAATAAATAATAATGTTTTATTCATATTTTCGTATTTATCCGCCATCTCCGGTGTATCTATATTGATGCATGCACATAGAGAAAGAGAACGGCTCAGATTTACTTTTTCCCGGCATTAAATATTCAGTTGTCGGTCTGGACACAAAACGCGGAACTCAAACCCGACCGAAACAAAGCTGAAGCTGGTGGCAGGATGGCCTTCGCTCTCTGAACATTCGTGTGTCCGCATGCATCCCATCAATACCATAAATCTGCACTTTTTTCCTTTCCTGTGCCGTGCCTGTTTTGGTCCGTTTCTTTGTTTTTTGACCGGCGAATGGTGCCAGGACTCCCAGATCGATATCGGCTAATAAAAGTGTTTGGTTTCTGCATACCGCTTTGTGTATTTGATCAGATAGAATTACCAGATCTTTAAAGTTCTGTATTTACGCGTCTAAGCATTAACTATCCTACACTTGTTTTATCACTACCGTTTTTTTTTTTATTGAGAAATCTACTTGTGGAATATACTTATAATGGCCATGAACTTATTTTTTATTATCAAAACCAGAATTCATTTATGGGTTCAAAGTTCAAACAATTCATTTTATAGCTACAGAAGGGATGGATTTCGACTTTTCTCTTCAGTATGAAACTTTTCTACGACAAAAAAATTAGTTAGGCAACTGTAATATAAGATTTTAATATATGGTGGTTATTCTTTAAATTCCCATTCAATTCTATCGCTTAATATATTCAAAAAATTATAATTTTTCCAGCTGGCAAAGATTTATAATTATTAAAAGGAAATTTTACAATAAATTAAAACAAGTAGAATAGGTTTTGTTCAGAAACGACCCTGTATCAGCTCTGGTATCTCTGAGGTGCTAATATTCATACAAGTGCAAGTATTGCGAATATTCCAATTAGTTGAAAAGATGTAGGTAGTAAATATACTTTTTTCAAGATTGTACATGTGCCTTTTCCCAAATCAATAAGGATCATTAAAAAAAATGAAGTTATACCTCAAAAATTATCCAAACATCTATCACCATAGATACTCCTAATTAGAGACATAACGATACGTTTATTACGAAAATATAATAACGCTATTTAGTTTAAACTTGACCATCTTAGTCTTGTGACGTGCATGTGTAGATCACAACTTTTGTTATGATGTCGTAAATTATAATGGTTATTATATTTCAACTGTGTTTAAATCAAAAATAATTAAGAATAACGTTCAATACAAAAAGGCAACTTAATACTTTGGTATGTGATTTAGTACCTTTGAATGTAATTTCTCCTCTTTCACTGGGTTTCTTCACTATGAATCAGAGTCCTTTCTTTGATGTCCATCGATGTGTGAATTGTTTTCTAGAACCAAAATTTGCGTCGAAAATAATAGTCTGTTGTTTTTCTGGTCCCTATAAATTTGTAAGATTGCCTTTTCATGGTATTAATACCTGCTACAGTCTTTGCACATACAGAATTTTAAACCTCACTTTTTGTCACTATTTTAAAAAAACACCGCCAAAATTTTTGGACCCCCTCGTAAATATTAAAACGAAATACTTATCATGGCTGCTTTTTTGTACATTTAATCTTTATTTATTTCACCGTTGATACGCATCCAAAAATGTTTACAGAAACAATTTCCCACAATTTTAGGTACCAATGTTTAAAAAGTGGTTCAGATCGATTTTGCATGTTTAAGTCATTGTTGAGTTTTTCTTTGCAACTATGCCTGGCAATATAATTTCACTGTTCAATAGAGCAAGAATAGTGGCTTTGCATGATGAGGGTCTGCCGAATCATCGAATCGCAGATAGACTAGGGATTCCCCGCGCTTCAGTTATCCGAATAGGGCGTGGCGTTTATACCAGGAAACTAACAGCGTTGACTGGAGACGTGGGACTGGGCGTCTTAGGGTAATTAATCTAAGAGAAGATCGGTGTGTAGCTGGTTATATACGTCGGAATCGAATTGTAACAGTCTCAGCTGTCTGAATTCCTTTTAGCAGAATGTATGGTCGATTTATTTTCAGTACCACAATAGGGCGGAGACTTGCTGGAGCCAATTTACGATCCAGGAGACCATTAAGAGTACCCAGGTTACTTCCCAGACATATAGCTGCTCGTCTTCAGTGGGCACAGGAATACAGAGACTGCCTTTTAGCTCAGTGGCGAAATGTTCTTTTTTCGGACGAAACAAGATATGGTTTAATTAGTGATCATCGGCGAAACAGAGTTTGGAGAGGGCCAGGACGACCAGAAGGCCAGAGAAGGCGTTTTATACCAAGGAGGAACAGTAATGTTTTGGGGAGGCATAATGCATGATAGATATGTTCGAAACATTATTGAACCCATTATTTATCCTCTCCAAAATGAAATTGGAGCCAATTTTGTTTTCATGGATGACAATGCTAGACCCCATCGCACAAGAAGGGTACAAAATGCACTAGAAATTCAGAATATTCAAAGATTACACGCCAGCAAATTCGCCAGATATGAATCCATTGAGCACATGTGGGATTTCGTTGGAAGAGCAATCTCAAACAGAATTAATCCTTCTATCACCCTCCAAGAACTCACAGTCGCGGCCCAAGAAGAATGGAACATTATCCCAATGGATTACATTAACACCCATATTGTTTCCATGTACAGGCGAGTTAATACCTTACTACAGAACAGGGGAGGACACACCGAATATTAATGAATTTTTGATTTCGCTCTAAAGTGGTTTTCTTCTGGATTTCAAATTCTAGTAATCATTTTATTATGCACTATTTTTCGTTTGTATTTTTTTCTTGTTCAGTTAAAATTTAATTCAGCTAATTTGTATTGGATACATAACCAAATTAAAAGTACTATGTAACACACCTCTTGACTTTTAATAATAGTATCTCATTTGACAAACATAAGGGGGTCCAAGAATTTTGGCGATGTGTGTAATTACTGATAAACTTTTATATCAGGCATTGTTTAATGTATTATTTAACCTACTAATATACAACTTATGGATCCATATCCATATTTTTAAATAATTTAAATGAATTTTCTTTTTTTAGGATCGACCATCTAACATGTTTTCCAATTTTGTAGATTTCTGACGAAATTAAATCTAGGAACAATGGTTTAATTCAACCCACCAACTAACCAATCAATCAATCAATCAATCAATCAATCAATCAATCAATCAACCAAAAAATCAACCAAACAATCAACCAACCAAGCAAACAACCAACCAAACAACCAACCAACTAACCAAAGAACCAACCAAACAATCAACAAAACAACAAACCAACCAACCAAACAAACAACCAACCAAACGACTGTAATCAAGTGACTATCTTTATCGGTATTTCTTTATTTTACTCTGTGCAGATATCACATAAAGTATATGCCTTGGTACCAGCGCGTATGATCCTAATATATTGAGTTTACTTAATTATGCGGTAGGGGATTATTGGCCCCAACAAAGATACTTTTTATTGGTTTGATTTCTGTCCTAGGGACAATGATTATAGTTATATACATATATTTTTTTGTACCATAACCAGCTATATAAATATATTCTTACTTTATTTTACCACTACTTTTTTAGGCTATATTGATATTACATTGTTTCCTAGTTTTTTTATATGAAGTCATTAGTGTGGATTTGTTTATAATAAAGCCTAGGGGGTACATTGTTAATTTACACTAGAGGGTAAAGGTTTGAAAGGAGTTTTCATTGTTCGTTCCTATTGTTTGATCGATTTAGGTTGGGGACAAGGAAACCTATTTAGCTGGCATTCAAATCCATCTGGTACCATTATTTGAATATTTTGAATCTTGGTACTAAACTGACCACGCCTTTCTTCACTCAAAGCGAAACCGGAGCCACGGCTCATCAGCCAGTAGAAACAATTTGCGTTACCTGTATATCTTCGTAAGTTGGAAATTGTCTTTATAAGTTGAATTTAGTGACAACCATTGGACCCGAACGCGGTCTGCTTTCTGCGGGGAATTTAGGAGGTAACATATCCTTTAGGTTAAAACAACTTTAAATGTTGAAACATAGTTGTTTCCACATCAGATTTAAAGGTAGCAAAAGAAAACTATCCAAAATCGTACAGAAGCTTACCTAACTATTGTACATTAACCACTATTAAAGACTGGATAAATTAATTATATTATTAATCGATATTGTAAACATATTTGCTAGGTAAGATTTAAAATTATTTATTTACATTTCATGAGAACATCTTCCTCATAAAGCTTCTATTGTAACATTCAGAAAGTTACGTCGAGGCTGGTATGGGAATGCATCGAAAAACTAAAAACACTGGCAGACCGAAATAGAGCAAAACTATTTTGGGTTCCAGGTTACCAAGGGATCGAAGGCAACGAAAAGGCTGACGAACTTGCAAAAAGAGGGTCAGAAAAAACACCGGAACCAGACACAAACCCAGGAGTATCAAAAAGTACAGTCCGGGGTTTCATAAACGACTGGATTCGGGAACAACATATTAACTATTGGGGAAGCACCCCAAAACAGACACATGGAAAAGCCTTCATAGGCAGACCATGTCCCAAAAGAACTGGATAATTACTCTTTATGAATAGGAAGCAGTTGAAAGTGATAACAGGGTTCATGACAGGGCAGGCCCCAGTAAAGGGACACTTGAACAAAATTGGCATGTACAATGGGGAACTCATGTGCCGACTATGTCATAAGAAACCAGAAACGGCCAAACACATACTGTGCGAATGCGAAGCTCTAGATCGCAAAAGACAGGCACTTTTTGGACAACCTGAGGTTGATCCAACAACGTATAGAACCCACTCACCCAAGGATTTGTACAAACTTGTACAAGGTACAAAGGTGACACAATAAGCCAATAGGTTTCAGTGTTATTCGGAGACATAGTCAGACGAGCCCAGAGAAAAAAAAAACATTCATGTATAATTCTTGTTACACAATGAATGTGAATTCTTGTTTCTACAAGAAGTAGTGGGCTTGTTTCACAAAATAAAGCAAAAGTAGCAAAATTAAACTAGTTTTTCATTAGGGAAAAAAGTATGACTATACAAAAATGTACCACAATGTAGTAGAAGAAGACTGCTGTGGAAATAACTTGTAGCAATTAAATAAATGTCGAATGACAACTAACAACGTTTAGTATACTTGATTATTGTTTGCAGAAGTCGAAATTTATCACAATTACCTATCGTAAACTACTACTACGTTCTATTTTTTAAACTTGAACAAATTTGCTTTGCAAAAAAATAGTAATACTAATAAATGATATTTTGTTCCCACTGCTCCCACTGCCCCCCATTGCAACCCAGATGGATCTATTGTGACTTATATGAATTATAAGTCAAGTGACTAAATAATAAATTTGCTATTGGACAACGTTTTGTGACGTCTAGCATCAACATCCAGACAGCAGTGGCCATTTGCCATTCTCAGAAAACAAAGCATGTCTATAATTTATATCAATACGAGTATAACATATTGCAATGATAGTTCGAGAAAATAATAAATTGCGAATCATATTTTATTATATAATTATGTTAGTGGAATTATTTAGGTTTAGGTAACTAATTTTAAATAACATAAGTAGATTATTTTTATATAAAAATTATAATGAAATATATATCGCACACGTATTGAAAAATAGCAAAAGACACATGTATTGAAAAGTAAAAAAATATCGTCCTATGACCTGTGACATGTACGTCAAAGTTATCATTATAATTGTCATTACAAATTTTTATTTAATATCAAATGAGCAATAAAGTTTTTTTATATAGGTTTTTAAAATTATAAAATAATAATAAAACATGTTTACCAACTATTATTTATCGAATATTGAAACAAAATTTTCTATAAAGGTACTTCTGGAAAGAAAATAATTTTCTTCTTCTTTTCTATAGTGTTATTTTCGGTTTCAAATACGACAATGTGAATTTTTGAGGTTATGTTTATGTTAGTGTTTACAATAGGCCTTTTCATCATGTGATGAGCGCAAGCGCAGCCGCCATGTTAAAATAGCGCCAATTCAAAAGTTTTGTACTGTTTTGATCAACAATGGTTGGAAAAGCAATATTATCTCTACATATAAATCAATCATTAGAAAAAATCGTTGATGGTGATTTAAATTTTTATAACTCTGTAGAAGCACATAGTTGTGAGCAATTAAAAAGGTTCTTGAAGTGACGTGGACTTTCGGACAAGGAAAAAAGTGTGGTGATTGAGAGGTTAGGTTCAATAAATGTGTAAAAAATTAATGAAAACAAATAATAATTATAACTCTATTCTAATTAATTATGCCAACCAACTATTAATAATTGCAAAAACACTTTAACATGAAAGTTAATCACGAGTATAATTATTAATAAGATAAATTATTTAAAATTTTAAGGATCAACATGTCATTTTTAATAATATTACTGTGTATACCGAAGTAGTATTTAATATTAAAAAATATTGTGTAATACCAGACAAGGATTTTCTTCTGTTGAACCATTTTTTCCATGAAAAGGTAGTGAACAAATATAAGTACCTTTAGTAACATTATCCATCAATCGATCGAAAACCTTTATCGTTTCGACCACATTTTTTCACTCATACCTAATCATCAATTTGAATATATTTTAATATGTATTTTGCCTAATGATTTGATAATTTTTTTATGATACTGCAGGCAAGTTTTTTTATAAAATAATAATTTATACCGTGTGTCACTTTTACATACTCATAACAATACTGTTTAGTTTTTCCTTTCCGTAAAGATAATTGATTGCAAAAATTGATTTTTCAATTAAGACACTTATTACTTTACTTTTTTTAATCCATTTTTTAAACGAATACACTTAATATTAATATTTTATCAATTATAATTTTTTTCACGTGGACATTTTAACATGCTTGTTTACAAAAAACAGTACGAAAAAGATGGCTGATACTGACGCATGTGCACAAAAAAAAATTGTGATGAAAAGGCCTATACACCTTTCTGTAGGTGTCTATTAGTTTGAAAATATTTAAAGTTTATTGTAATGTGTTTAAATACATACTAGTGTCTAGAAGATAATTCAAACTTTAAAATTAAGTGTTATAAAGATTACTGGTTAATGCATTTAAAAGAAAGTGAAGGAAAACTTATTCTTCATGGCTATTGTGATTATACTAAACCCAACAGGTAAGTTTAAAGTTTAAAAATTTGAAAAATTACATTAAGTAATAAGTAATAATAATTTGGTATTAATTGTCAAACACATAGGCGGTCATTTTGTAAAATTTTATTTTATTGTAAAATCCAGAGTAAGGTATCAATATGCTTATGAGTCATTCATTAAATGGAGACAAAGGAAACAAATAAAGAGTTCGTTTTCTGAAAATGTTCTACTGGCCTATATGAATGAATTATCATCAAAAGTACAAAATTCGACTTTGTGGACACAGTACTCAATGTTGAGAACTACTCTGTCTATTGAACACAATGTTGATATTTCTAAGTATCTAAAATTAAAAGCATTCTTAAAGAGAAAAAGTGATGGCTATAAACCAAAAAAGCCAAAGTCCTGTCGCAACAAGAAATAAATAATTTCATAGAAACAGCTCCAGATGAATTATATTTATTTATAAAGGTGAGCAAGTTTAATATCTATTATTTTGTTCAATGTGTGAGTATTTTTTATTATTTATGGTTGCACTTATCCTTGGAATATCAGGAGCATGCCGAAAGCAGGTGCTCACACAGTTGACTATAAACGATATAGAGGATTTGGGTACAGCAGCTGTGATAAAAATAGATAACACAATAACCAAGTATCCAGAAAATTTACGATTACTGGACCGTTTTATACCATATTTAAAAAATATGCCAATCTTAGGCCACCAACCACTCAACTAAGGTTTTTTCTTAATTATAAAAATAAAAAATGCATCCAACAAGTAGTAGGCATAAACAAAATAAGCACTGAGTGCCAAAGGTAGTGGAAAAGTTTTCAAATCTTCCTAATCCAGAACAATATACTGGCCACACCTTTAGGCGTTCTTCTGCAACAATTTTGGTAGATGTAGGAGCAGATCTTGCTATATTAAAGCGCCACTGGGGATGGAAATCCTCTACCGTAACCGAGCAGTACATAGATGACTCTGCAACTAATAGATTAATGACTGCTAATAAAATAATGAACACCATTCGCAGCACCAAAGAATACCTACCCAAGAAGCGAAACTGAATGAGTTTTCGTATGTACCAAAGCAAGGGAACTTAATACACTGGGAAACGTATAAAAATTAATCAGTTTTTGTCGTTTGGTTCATAAGAATTAAACACATACTAAAGTAACAATGACAGAAAAATCTAAACATGTTCATTATGTCAAACATATTATTTTAATAACGAAATAAGTAATGTAGGAAACAGTCACTACACAATAGCGCAAGTTGATAACGGTCATTCTGCAAATAGGGAATTTTGAGAACAATTATGGAACAGTGGTGCAAGAACCATTCACTGTCTATCAATCCCAAGAAGACAGAAATAATCCTTTTCACAAGGAAATGATGAAAATGGAATTAAAACCTACAGATCTCCTAAACGCAAAACAAAACTTTGCAACAGAGGTGAAGTATCTAGGTAACACCTTTGACAACAAGTTAACATGGAACTCACAATTAGAAAACAGAATCAAAAGAGCATACATTACTTATGAACAATGCCACCATACCGTGGGGCGCGCCTGGGGTTTCTTTCCCAGAGTCGTCACATGGACTTACATGGCCATCATACGAACTATGCTAACATACGGTGCAGTTGTCTGATGGGTACCGAAAATCCAAAAATTGACAGCTATCCGCAAAATAGAATAAATTCGAATAACAGCATGTTTCAACATAACAGGAACTATGAAAACCACACCAACCAGAGCCATGGAAGTCATTCTTAGTCTCACTCCCCGTGATATTTACATCAAGGAGACTGCTCTGATGACAATGACTCGCCTCTGCACCGTTGGAATAGAATCTGACGTACGATCTGGTGAGGC
The DNA here is from genome assembly GCA_927349885.1 of Psylliodes chrysocephalus. Taxonomy (NCBI): domain Eukaryota; kingdom Metazoa; phylum Arthropoda; class Insecta; order Coleoptera; family Chrysomelidae; genus Psylliodes; species Psylliodes chrysocephalus. The sequence goes on from OV651816.1 coordinate 59,741,324, forward strand.
GAGTGAGGAGTCGTTTTTGGCAAAAGGCGCTCGATACGCTCCAACTGCTTCAAGCGAACATGAACCTTATCTCACCGAGTTATATCTTCCATAAGCCATATGAAGTTATAACAAAACAAATAGAAGAGCCGGAAGTGGCAGGTACGATACATATCTACACAGACCGTTATAAAACAAAACAATGCCCAGGGTGTAGAATATACTCCAATTCCTTAAACCTCAACATAAACTTCTCAATAGTGCGCAATAGTGCCAATGTAGCTCACGGAGGTTCTCATAGCAGCAAAAGAAATCGCTGGTAGGAACATACTCATCCATACAGATAACAGAAAAGCACTTCTATGGGACTGACAACATCGGTAGTGACAGACCCAAATAAAGAATATTCTCTTGTGAAATTGAAGGAAAGATGGGATGAAACAAGAATCTGCTGAGTTACCAGGGAGATTTTAAGTTATCCTGACAACATTACAACAAACAAATACTTGACTATGATTAGACAGAATCTGCGTCTTATCACAGGCATTCTGACTAGTCATTGCCAAGTACGGAAGCATCTCCATATCATGGGACTGTCAGAATTCGCACCCTGCAGGGGGTGCAAACAAAAAGATGAAACCATTGAACATATCCTCTACGATTGCCAGTCGCTCTTATTTATTTTCGGCGAGTATTGGCTAACACCGGCCGATATAAGAGAAGCACCTCTTGGCGACGTTGTCAACTTCATTAAATGTGTAGGCTGGCTCATGAGCTAGGAGGTGTCTATCATTTTCTGAGGATACACAATGAGCATAGTGAGGCCTAAGTGCCGTTGGGTAACCCACCCCACATTAAAAACACCCCACAGTAAAAACATTGAACAATACTCTGAACAAAATGCTGAAACTACACAACCCAGATACAGTGCAAGTTTGTGTACTTCATCTATACAGCAACAAATTAATGTAGATCCACAAAAGACAATAAACACATATATTAGGGGAACCACTGAGAATAATAATAACAACATTACAAAATCCACTGCAATTTAGTAAATGTTATAATAACAATTTTACTTTTAACTTTTATAACGTCCCAGAAAAAAAGTAAAACAAAATTATTAATAATTATTCAGTTCATTCAGTTTAGTTACAAACATTTCCTAATTATTATATTAGTTATCTCTAGTTTAGTTACAAATATTGTTTATCCATTCCATTAGTTATTTCTACTTTAGATGTAAATTAGTATCTCTGCTTTAATTATAAATGTTTCTTATTGTTATATTAGTTCTTGTTCTGCTTTAGTTATAAATATTTTTTAAACATTGCATTAGTTTTTGTCATTTCTACTGTTACAAAATGAAAAATATTTTGGAGGATTTTTTACTTTTCAACACGTGTTGATATTCTTTTCAGTACATGTGTGATATGATTTAATTGACTCTCATTTAAAAAAGACGTTTTTTAACAATTTTGTGTGTGGTCGTAGGAAAAATAGTGTACACAACTCGTTGGAAAGTGTATTTCTCGCACTCGTTTAGTTTCCGCACTCGCCGCTACGCGGCTCGTGCTAAACTTCAACTCGTGCTAAATGTTGCACTTTTCACACTTGTTATGTAATATACTATTTCAATAATGTGTCTTCCTAGGGACTTTCCTTATTTAAATTGCAGAGGTTGCGCTATCAGGAGATAGAAATTACAGGACCGAATTTACATGTTATTTTTGAACGTCATATTGCTTGGAAACCAATATACATGTACCCGAATTGTCCCTGTCCTGTATATAACTTTCTTCTACAGTTTTTTTGTACTGTCTTGACATTTTATGACCTTCATTTTTTAATTCATTCTTCCAAAAGAATTTTCCTCGCTCCACAGAGCAGCCCTCTAGAAGTTTTAAGAAAGAATATAAGACAGAAAGCAATATAAATTACCTTTAACATGCTACCCGGAGGTCTCATTTTCAACAACACGCCGGCCCTGAGTGCCTTAGGACACGGATTAGGGCTACATTTCTTTCCATTTAACAAGGGTATAATTTTTGATGGACCAGGAACTTTTTAAATAACTTTGATTGAAATTTAATTTGGAGACTGAAAGAAGGGAAAGAATCGTTCCATTCAGGACCGGTCGCAGACAATTCAGTTAAACATTATTTGTATTTAATTAATATAATTATTTGAAATATTTAACTTCTAATTTTAATGTTTTACGCGTAGTAACTATTTAAAAATGCTTTGTGCATACGGATAATCTAATTGTCTCCGTGCCTTGTTGTATCGGGTGACTGTAAATGATAGTGATTATTTTGAAAAGTTGGCAATTACTGTCGAAAATTAATTTGAGAACATCGATTTCTTAGACTAGGTAATAAAGAGAGGACGCGTAACAAGTATATCGAGCATACGTAGTATTCTGAGCCGATTATCTATTGGCCGCCATTATTTTGGTGCTAACCATTTCGATGACACCAAAATTTTTGTTCGTGTTTATTTCTGATTTTTGAATTAAACGACATTTAATAATTGGTTTATTACATTGGTTTATTGTGTGGCATATCAGTGTTAAAGTTATAGCGGCAAGAAATAAGCAGATATTACGTTTTACAGGTAAATGATAAACATCAATCGTTTTCACTTTATATATTTTCTTATATTTTTCATTTTATTTGGTGTTATACAACTTGGTACTTACATATTGTACATGCCTCACTCCAGAGTAATAAATTTTACCCACCAAGTTTGTTTATTTTATGCTTTTCATTGATATTTAAGCAATTAATGATATTTAAATGGCCAAACATGTAATTTTTTCCAGTGGCGTGTCGTACAATTCTAAATATTAACTTTTATTGAATCCTAATTTACTTTTGCTTCTTATTTAATTGCAGGAATGTTTATTTGTTGTTTTATTTTAGATTTCCTGTGGATCCAGCAAAAAATCTTTGGATTCAGGCAACGAAAATTGCAAATTGGACACCTACGCCAAATGTTAGATAGTGTTCAAAACATTTTGAAAGCCATTTTTTTATGAGACAGACTGTAAAAGACGTTTACTAAATGGAGCAGTTCCCACTATATTTCTTGAATTCTCTAACTACATGCAGCCGAAGAAGGTGCGTATACTAATAAACATAATTAAACATATATTTTTTTTTTAATTACTTTTCATTATTATGTTACGAACTTTTAAGAATTTAGCAACCCTTCTGTGTATTATTCAAAACATTACATTAGAAAAGAATAAAAAAAAAAACAAGACAAATCAAAGTTCTTAAACAAAAACTTAAAAAATATTAAAAAAAGAGTTGTTCGCTAAAACTTCTTGTTATTGTACCAAATTAGTATTATTTAAGGGTTAGTAATAAATTTATCTTCATTTATGTATAATTTTATAATTTTTCTTATTAGCTTAATTTAATAATATCCAGATAGCACACTACATCTTAAAGACGTACGGTTTATGTCTTACTTTCGTCCAAACGTCCTGGTACGTAAAACGGACGGTTTTAAGACCACTGCTCAGGGTCTTTGTTAGGATGTTTTTAGGACGTTTTAAATATGTTGGGAATGTGGACGTTCAACTCTTTTTGCTATATTTGAATATGGTACCACGGCAGCGTTCTTGGCGCTGCCTGCAGCGCATGTAGATCGTCATTCGTCCTTGTCATTGGCTGATTGGAGTCTCGCGCGCGCGTATCGAGTCGTGTTCTTCCTCTAGCTGCCTTCTTCTCGGGACAGCCATTGTATAATAATAATAATAATAATAATAATAATAATAATAATAATAATAATAATAATAATAATAATAATAGTGGTATACCGGAACTAGTAAACTTTATCATTATAAACGGTAAGTTTTAATTTATTTGCCTTTTAATTTCATGACCTCACATTAATAATGTCTTATTTTTTAGAAAGAAAAACACCTTAAAACAAAATTATATGCTACGGAGACATTAGTTACAGAAGCTTTGGCTAAAATTAATACCATAAAAGAATTTTTTAAATCGACCAAGCTGGAATAGTTTCTTATAGCAACAAGTACTTGAAGTCATTTTTTAATTATTTTATCCAACACTGTAAAATAATATTTATTCTGTGTCAGTTTTAATAGTTTAATAATGTATAATAAACAGTATTAAATATAGTAGACAAGTATTCATTTATTTTTTTTTAAATGAATTTCCATCAAGTAAATAGACGACTTAAACACGTCTAATACGGTTTGTTTTCAAGACGTACAAAACTGGATGTCTTAAAGACGTACTAGATGTCCAAAAGACGCCTTGTTTTGTAACAAAGTACGTCCTATAGACGCCTTTAAAACATCTTTTGGATATTATCGTAGATCTTCAGAACGTCACGAACGTCGTGAACAAACGTATTTAAATGGCTTTAAAACATATCTGTGCTATCTGGGTAGTGTCATTCTTTATTAAGTAAAAATAAATCTTTTTGTAATACATGTGATCATTATGTTATATTTTGCGGAATTTAAAAAAAACACTTATTTTATTATGGAAACGATTTTATTCAGTTTATTTCTATATGTTTGTTTCTTGTGTCTTATTGTTACTTATTTATTTTAAATTGTATGCTTTGCTTGCTTTATACCTAAAAAGACCAATTAAGTACTAATAACATAAGTACAAGTTCGTTTTTTTATTTCCAACATGTTACGCCTTTGGTCAAATATCGTTGGTGTCAGAATGGAACAAGATTTTCAGCGACGTTATGAGTCCTCTCTTTATTACCTAGTCTAAGATCGATTTGTAATTCAGTGGCGTCACAAAAAAATTAGATATAAATATTTTTTTTAAATTTTATAACCGCACGCCTATGTTTGTGTCAAACAGTAAATTGTCACCAGTACTACCAACTGTTTTGTTGCCAACCGACAAAAAAATTACAATCATTTATATAGTTTAATTTATAATTACAGATCTGTAAATCTTGAAATACAGAAACGTCAATGTCAGCTCATATAACGCCGATAGCATAATTTTTTCAATCAGATTGGTAATAGTTGCTTTGATTAGTAAAATTTACAATTTTAAAGCCACCCTTGTGACATCGTGTAGAAGGACGACAATCAAATTGTACTAGAAAAAATTTCTAGCCATTCGTTCACCAGTGTTAATTTTTCGATTACGGTCCGCCGTAAACGTGAAATTATTGAATAGAATCGATTTTCAACAGATGCCTTTTTTATTTTTAAAAAATTTAATTATTTTGTTTCTCTAATATCTACGGGCAGATAATTAAATAGTCTAGATGAGTTTAGTACAAATTCCCTTTGGCCTATTGTTTTGGAGAAGTAGTTTACATGAACAAGATTATTAGTATTTGCCCTCGAAAGAATGCAAGTAGCTCTAAAAATTATAGAACAATGGTGCAAGGACCATTCACTGTCTATCAATCCTAAGAAGACAGAAATGGTCCTTTTCACAAGAAAAAGGATGAAAATGAAATTAAAACCTCCAGAACTCCTAAACAGAAAACTAAACTTTGCAATAGAGGTGCTAGGTCTCACCTTTGACAGCAAGTTAACATGGAACTCGCATTTAGAAAACAGAGTTAAAAGAGCATACATTCCTAATGAACAATGCCGCCGAACCGTGGGGCGCACCTGGGGTTTCTCCCCCAGAGTCGTCGCATGGACTTACACGGCTATCATAAGACCTATACTAACATACGGTACAGTTGTCTGGGTACCAAAAACCCAAAAATTAACAGCTATCCGTAAACTAGAACAAATTCAAAGAACAGCATGTCTCAACATAACAGGAGCCATGAAAACAACACCGACTAGAGCCATGGAAGTCATTCTTAGTCTAACTCCCCTTGATATTTACATCAAGAAGGTTGCTCTGACGACAACGACATGCCTCTGAACGGTCGGAATAGAACCTGATGTAGGATCTGGTGAGGCGAGACGTCACTTTTGGCAGGAGGCGCTCGATACGCTCCCACTGCTTCAAGCGAACATGGACTCCATCTCACCGAAATATATCTTTCATAAGCCATATAAAGTTATAATAGAACAAATAGAAGAGCCAGAAGTGGCAGGTACGATTCATATCTACACTGACGGTTCTAAAACAAAACAAGGCTCAGGATCTGGAATATACTCCAGATTCTTAAACCTAAATATAAAATGAGCTGTGAGCAATAGTACCAGTGTAGTTTAAACAGAGCTAACGGGGGTCCTCATAGCAGCAAAAGAAATAACCAGAAAGAATATCACTGCTCATCTATACAGATAGCAGACAAGCACTACTCACCCTGAACAGATCACGAATTTATTTAGGGTTAGTACTAGAATGTCACGAAGCTTTGGCCGAAGTATCCATCAACAATGTGGTCACCTTAAGATGGATCAAAGGTCACGCCATATCAAAAGACCGTCTTGCTGATTCACTAGCCAACAAAGTAGCCAACCAAATACGTTTTGGACCTGGCCCTTCTATTGGCCTGACAAAATCGGTAGTGACAGACCTAATCAAAGAATATTCCCTTGTGAAATTCAAGGAAAAATGGGATGAAACAAGAAACTGCAGAGTTGCCAGGGAGCTCTTAAGTTATCCTAACAAGACTGCAGCAAACAAATACTTGACTATGAATTGACAGAATCTGCGCTTAGTCACAGGCAGTCTGACTGGTCATTGCCAAGTACGAAAGCATCTCCATATCATGGGGCTGTCAGAATCCGCACTCTGCAGAGGGTGCGAACAAGAAGATGAGACCATCGAGCATATCCTTTACGATTGTTCGACGCTCTCATTTATTAGAAGATTTGTGTTCGGCGAGTATCGGCTAACACCGAACGAAATCAGAGAAGCACCTCTTGGCGACGTTGTCAATTACATTAAATCTGTAGGCTGGCTCACGAGCTAGGAGGTGCCTATAATCTCAGGAAGATGCACAATAGGCCTAAGTGCCGTGGGGTAACCCACCCTCCACACGTTACAGATAGATAGTATTTGACTTATATTGATGGTCTATATATTTAAGTTCATTTTTATTTTTATAGGTTTCGATACATACGAAATAATAAAGTTGCCTTACATCCAGAAAACCAGCTTCTTGAAATAGATTGTCTGAAGAATACAGTCGAGGCTTATTTACCCCAAATAATTTAAAAATAACAGTTTTTAACTACATATCTATATATCTATATTTTTATATAGAGAGCCGTAGCTGCATCCCATTCACCCAATTCCGTACGAAAGTCTAGATTCTATCATCGCATGGTACATTATTTTCAACTGTGACAACTCTAAAATACTCTTGAGCAATTTGAATTTGTACATGAAACCTCTTAAAGTATTTGTAACTTTTCCAATAAGGACATCCCATCTCATATGTCAGTGTAACTAAATACCCAGATATTTGATATAGTTGGAAGATTGTATTCGGATATCGGTAACATGATTATTGATGTTCAAGAAATTATATGTTGGTAGGGTAATTTAGTAACAAGTAAATGGTAAAAGGTACGTTTTCGAAAAGTTAATAGTAAGTAATTAATGATTGACTTAATCAATTAATTTATTTAATTTATATTGTATTCCACCGTAGTACATTTGCCTTTCCTGAAACCGAACTGATTTTCTGATCTGAACAATTTTATTGGGGTTACGGATCTTGTTTACCAAGGCTGAGAGCCTTTTGTTGTATTTGAATCGCGGTTTTAACGTTTAGTCAAGTTGTGATATGTGTCCCAAATATTGGAGTTGGTAACTAAGAAATTCTGCTATTTTTCTTGCATAAAACCGAATTTACTGCTGCTGGCTGAGATATACATTTTCCATCTGATATCAAAAAAAAATTGAGGTAGGTACAAAATTGTAAATATAGGTGTAAAAAAATAACGACGAAATCCACTATCATTTTGCAATATATTGCATAAATATTCTTTTCTTTTAACAAAGTAAAAAAAATACTCAAGCCATCACTGTTCGTCGATGAGTGAAAAATCTAATCTTCGAATTAAGCCATTTTGGAAGGTTGAAAGGGGGATTTCAGCGAGTTACATTCATAATTAATTTTTTGCAGCGGGATCTCGACCTCTTTTGGCTTTTCCTCGTAGTCAAAACACTTTGATAATTCTTTAGAAAGTGTTAAAATTGATTTTCTTTTCCGCGTCCTGGCCAACGAACGAAAGATGAAGCAAGGCTTAAAAAGAGATTTATTTTTTTTCAGTAATAATAATTTTTGAGCATCAATTATGGCGTTGTAGAAAGGGTAATTAATAAAACGTTATCTTTATTTGTTCCCCTTTTTCATGAGGTTGGAATTTACCGTATTATTTGTATTTTTTTTTTTAAATTAAATCCTAGAGAACTAACTTTACATTTTAAACAAAATACTATACAATTTTTTTCAATTTCTCATTAAAGTTGTTTTTATTTTGGGAGTTCAAAAATATTTTTCATTATTTCGTAGGGGCAATTTTGTAATTTATTTATAAACTATACAAATTTTTATTATCAAGTTTATAAAAAAAAATTATTGATTTTGTAGATTTTCAATATTTATTTGGCGTTAATTTACATCAAATAATAATTTAGTATCAAAAGATTGCCAAAAAATAATGATTCATATCACTAAATTAATTTGTACCTACATATTTTAATCAGCATTATTTCAAAAGCAAATCTGGTTGTATTTTTTTGGTCCATATTTCCATACTTAAGAATCTTACGATCATAAATAAAACAAAAAAGTAAAATTAACATTCTTAAAATAATGTCCTAATTTAATTTAGTCCTATATAAAATGCCTTTGTTCAGATATCATTAAACGTGTAAGAATATTAATTGGAAACTGTCCAAAAATCTCGTCTAAATAACACAAATTATGTGGAATTTTCACTTTAAAGCTAATTAGCCAAAATTATGTGCACTTGCCAAAATGTCACAATAAAGAAAAACTGAAAAAAAAATGTAATTGGGAGGAATACTATAGTATAGGAGAAAAGGGTAAATAGTCCTAGAAATTAGGCATTTCAAAATTTAAAATTCTCAGCCCCTTTTCTTATTTTGAGAACTGGCTTCGCCATAAAATCTTATGAAAATGCCTATACCTGCACACGCCGAAGAGATGCAGTGATCACGAACACATCAGCCTAAAATGAGTGTCCTGTTGCCGTCTGAAGATCGTCAACAATAGCACAGTTTATTATCGTAACGTGTCCATATTCGAGATACAGGGTGTGAAATTAAAATATTTTTTATTTTTTGCTTCATAGCTCCTGCAGTTTTTGAGATATTTAGCTCAAATTTGGAATCTAGGCTACGCTGTAGGGCTTACATCATTGAGTTGTGAGAATCTATGGGGTCATATATTTTCAGGGCCGTGCCACCTTTTCTGTCCCTGAACTTTTTTGCGATGCGTCGCTGGTAAAAGCTATTTGGTCTCCTATAGTTTTTCTGGAATTATTGTGGATAATTTTTTGTTTTAAATAATTTTGATAGTACTCATTTGAAGTCGTAACTTGTGTCTGTAAGTGTTTATAAATTAAAAAAAAAATCAAAAATTTTGAAATTTACCTGTATCTCGAATAAGGATGTCGATACAATTTTTTACTAACCTAACACCGCTTATTTTTCAATATTGTACCTAACCTACCAAAGGGGCAATTTTTTAAACACCCTGTATACAGGGTGTACCAATAAAAACTCCCAGGTCGGATATTTTGGTAAGTAATAGAGATATTTTAATTCTGTAAAAGCAAGTTCACAGAGCACTAAGAGAGCTTCAGTTTTAGATATAAATTGATTTTAAATAGGTCAATATGTAGATGGCACTGCGCTCAATATTTTTTTTTTCGATGGGAGGATCTTTCTTGTGTAGCGCATCTGGTAAACAATGCATTTTTAAGCAAATTTTGGTCTATGAACTGATTCGATAAATCTAGCAATTTTTGATATACAAAGTGAGTCATTCAAAACAGTTTTTCTTCAAGCGTATAATAATGTTTACATTATATCAAGGTACACGTGTTGTAGAAGTAGCCTATTTTTATATTAGTACAAATATTTTTCATTTTTGTACTAGTATAAAAAAGCACAAACCTAATGTTAAATGGCTTATTATGAACGTTACAATCAAGTAGGCTGGAACTGTCATTTGAATACTTATTTAATTTGACGTTTGACAGTGTATGATTTAGAATATAAAAAAAATAGTGTTAACCCGTTCGTTATACCTGTGTTTTTCAAGTAAAAAGAAAATGTCAGAAGAAATGCAATCAACACCTCCCGAATTGCTAGAAATAGCCAAATCTTCGATAGAAACCTTATTACCTACGAAATCGAAGAAAGTTTACGATTATGCTTACACAAAATTTGTGAAATGGAATGAAGAAAATCACGTACATTTTTATTCAGAAAATGTTCTGATCGCATATTTTACTAACTTGTCTGAAAAATTCAAAAGTTCAACAATGTGGTCGCAGTATTCAATGCTGAAATCAGAACTAAATATTAAACATAATGTAAAAATTGAAAACTATTCAAAATTAATTGCCTTTCTTAAAACGAAAAGGTGATAATTACAAACCGAAGAAGTCAAACGTTTTTTCTAAACAGGAGTTTGATAACTTTCTTAAGAGTGCACCAAACAAGAGATATTTAGCAACTAAGGTAGGTACATAATTTTTTAAAATGTTATTTAGTTTTACAGATATTCTATTAATTTCAGCTTTTTTATTTTAATTATTTTTATCCATACTTTTATTTAAATGCTTGAAGAAAAAATAGTATATGTCACTCGGATTAGAAGGCCCATTATGTTGGCCTTCTACTCCTAGTAACGTAATATACTATTCATCCTGTTTTTCGGCAATAATCATTGTATTTTTAGAAAAAGCTAAAACAGGTCGATTTTTATTCCAAATTAAACACATTTTTACAATACAGACATCTGTCATGTGTCAACCCCCTCCCTTCCACTTCTTCAACCCCTTAATTTTAAATAAGGAATGTACCATGTACGGCACATCATTAAAAAGGTAATTTTATGGGGAAGTCAGAAATATGACAGTTTATTGAGATAATTTTAATTTTAGCGCCCTCTATCGGGATAAAAAAAACTGTAACTTATAAAGTGTGACACTTCATTTGAAAGCTAATTTAATTACTAGATCAATGCACGCGAATCGACGTGTGAGGAAAATCGTAAACTTCAGATAGATTTCGGTTTGTTTTTCGTATTTGTTTTTCTTTTTGTAAAATGGAAGAACTATGCACTGTGCTTGTGAACAATAATAATATAGTAAATTGTGTCTGTATTGTGTGCTCTTTATTGAAAAAAGCATTTTCAAGTAGAAAATTTGAAGAGAAAACGGACCTTATTATTAATTCTAGTAGACTAAAGGATCCTATCAATTTAGAGACGAAAGTAGAAAAGTCAGCAAAGAAATTTACCAGGCATTTTCACGTAGGGGTTCTATGAAAAGTATGAATGGTTAATCGGCTGCAAAACTTAGAAGAAATTGTTTTGCTGGCCTACTTTTTAATATAGCCGAAAAAACACATTGGAACGCAGTAGGTATTACAGACTTGAATAATTTCCACAAAAGTGTAAAGCAAATCTCATATAAGTGCTATAATTAAAGAAAAAACATTCGGGACCTATCGCTTTGAACTTAGTTTGGACAATCATTTAAAAATAAGCAACAAAATTCACAGTGAAAGGGTAAAAACATAGGGACGTCTTACAACGATTAATAGATGTAACTTGTTTCCTGGGAGAGCATAAACTAAGTTTTAGGGGTGTCACAATAAAGCAAGTAGATCCGCCAATCGAGGAGATTACATGGATCTTCTAAGTTTTTTAGCAAAATACGATGATACTCTAAAAAATAATTTTATTGATTCGACGACTTTCCGAGGTACCTCAAAAAGATTCCAAAATGATTTAATTAAATGTACTGCCTACGTTGTGATGGATCACATTAAAAGTGAAATTAAAAAAGCACCTTTCGTATCAATTGTGCTTGATGAAACCACAGATGTAGCAAACTTAAGTCAATTATCCATTGTTGTGCGATATATATTGGATGGCATTCCTTAAGAGCGATTCTTAGGATTCTTGGACGTCACTAGCGAACGAACTGCAGATGCATTGTTTAAAATTGTTTGTGACATTATTTCAAGTTTAGAATGTGGTTCTAAGCTTGTTGCCCAGAGCTACGATGGTGCTGCCGTAATGGCTGGCCATTTAGGAGGCTTTCAAGCTAAAGTGAAAGAGAGGTTTAAACATGCAATTTTCGTTCACTGTATAGCACATAGACTTAATTTGATTTATCGCGAAGCATGGATAATATTAAAGATTGCAAAGTTTTCTTTTCGACGCTTAGTGGTTTGGCTTCCTTCTTTTCAAAGTCATCGAAAAGAACTCGCTCTTTGGACATTTACGTTCAAAAAAGATTTCCAAAAGTTGCTCCGAAGCGATGGAACTACAATGGACGTTTAGTGCAAACAGTGTTTCAATACCGTGATTCTTTGATACACTTTTTTCAAGATGTTTGGGGTAATAAAGAAACATGGGATGCTGAAACTGTTACTGCTGCTAAATGGTATTTGCATTGGCTCAAACAAAACTTTGATTTCAATTTTTTGCTCAACATTTTTGCAGAGATTTTCCCTTTTACTGACATTTTATTCGACATTTTACAAACAAATTGATGATTTTAAAAATAAAATTAATAAAAAACGAGATCAGTTTGAACACTTTTGGAATTAGACTCAAAACATTGGCTTAGAACCTGAAAGAAAGAGAATTAGAATTGATAATGTTGGCGTCGTCGATTATACGCCGAAATTTTTGATAATATTTTACAACAAATGAACTCTCGATTTCAAAACTTTAACAAATTAAAATTTGTTGAATTGTGCAATAAATAAACCAAGGAAGCTTTTCAATGGTAAGTTTTTTTATAGCTTCTAGTACTAAACTAGGTAGTAATAGTAACACTTCAAAAATCTCAATCTTGAATCAATATCTGTAGTACTGAGGAAAAAAAAAAGAAGCAAGAATTTGACAAAATGCTGAATGCACCGCGAAAAATTTTCGCCTGCGGCGCTGTGCTTACTGGCCTGCTGTATTTTTATACAATCGCTTCCCCTTCCAAAAATAAATGTCACCGCACGCCACTGCTCCCTAATATCATCACAATGTTATTCAAATTCTCAATTTTTCAATATTAAAAATCTCTTTCGACTTGTATCCTTTCAAATATTAAATAAATTAATGACAGAAATTACGGGCTCTAGACTAGAATTAATATTTGCATATCTCCGTTTTACATTTGACTGTAAAAATGTGGATAATCGCCTCGACTATAATGAGCAAAAAGATAGGTGATAACTACATTTCGCGGGTTGCGGCGGTGTTTCAATTTTAGACCATTTGGCAGACTGCCGACTGTACCGACTTTCAAGAAGTTTGAAACAAAGCATAATCTATTATCGTTTTGAACTTTTCGAAACGGTTTTGTAAACATATATTTCGTTTGAAGTAGCATAATTTGCCATGTAACGGCAATTAACTATTTTTTTTATATTTTCCAATAAAAATGTTTTTCGTTTTTAGATAGCTCTGGCTATTACGAATTTATTAGTGTAGGCGGAAATAGGAGTTTCAAAGTGATGTGTATCAACTCGTCAATTTAAATTTGTTATGAAAACATTTTAAAGCAAATTATTTATTTAATACAGTGCTCAACAGGAAACCTAAGTACTATTTATACAATAATGAGGAAAAACTCGGAATATTTGCCAAAATTTGTATTACATCCCGACATTTCCTCATAAAATGTTTTAAATTTATGTGTATCATAATTGTCTATAATTTTTTAATTTATTTTCCAAACTGTTGACATTTACCATCTAAATCAACGCCTGGCTACGGTTTTTGTCTATTAACTTTTTGGAATTTCAATAACTAATTTTGTATGTCTAGTCATTATTGAGCAACCTACAATTTTAATTTAAAAATCTTAATGAACTAATTACTTATCTAAAAAGTCCACTCTTAATTAAAAAAAAATTCTGAAATACTTGTCTCTTATGTATTTTATACGTATTTCATTCCAACTCAAGAGTTCATTATTTGAATACCACGCCCGCGTCGAAGATGGTTATGAATTTCATGACTGACAGTTATACGCGACATATTAATATTTAGTTTGAATTTGTCTGAATGATTCTTATATGGAATTTGATAATATTCCTCATGATCTGACAAATTATGCAAATAATTTAAATAAAAACATAAGTTAGAATAAATATTTAATTTTATTCAGTTTCATTTTACTATATTCAACTCCCATTATGTATGTGGCCGTGGAGAAAGTACAGTCTGTTACTTTGTTGGAATGAAAATCCGATACTCGTGGTTCTTCACGCTCGCGTTTAGAATCTTCCACTTGTATCGAATTTTTATTCCAACTTTGTTACAGAATATACAATTACGATAGTTAGAATGACGGTTTACTACTGTTTTACACTAGCACAAGTTCGAATGGCTTCTTCATTTTGAGCATTCTGCCATTATAGACTCTACGTCTAGCCTACCAAAAATAAATCTGGCAACGTGGTGATCGAGTCCATTTCACTCATGTTTTAGTATACTTATAAAGAGTGTTGTTTTGCTAGCGATTTTTTTTTGTTTTTTTGAAAAACGGTTCAGATTATGTGAAATAACATTTTTTTTATTTAGTTGTTAAAAGTGTGTATTAACATGAAGCCGAAAGTTTTTGTTGTTACACCTATAGCTCTCGCGTAATGGCTGCATTAGACATAGAAAAATAAAAAGAGAAGGTTTGAATAAATGGCGCTGCTATTACTAAATTTTAACCCGTTTTACATTAATAAAAATATTTTTTCAAAAATAATTACAAAGAAATCAATAATTTTACTAATATAACCCTTTATATTTTACTTTAATACAATGTGTGATCAAATACAGGGATAATCGTTAATAAATGTAAAGTTAAACTTAAATTGAAATATTTGTCACAACCTGCACCAAGTCCCAGAAAATCACATACTGAAAGAAGGTTCTAATATATTAAGTTATATGTTTGAAAAGGTCGATATCACAGAAAGTTTTCAGGATCTAGTATCAAATTTAAAACAAAAATGAATCTTAAAATAGTTGAACATCAAAATACATGTTTTTATAGGATAAATATGGAAAATGAATGTTTAATTATTTTCACCTCACTTCGTAGAGCTTTTACTCGCTGCGGTGTTGCCTTGGTTTTTTCATGGCTAGAAGCAAAGTCGGTAATGATTCTGCGCTTTTTCATTATCGTGTGAGTGAAGTCGACTCATTTGTTTCGCAATAAACCTTCGACTCTTGCCATCCTCAAGTTGTAACGGTTGGAACCGTTATTCGTTATTTTGACACATTTACCTCTACTCAAATGTTATTTGTCGTTTATGCCTTGTGTCAAAAGTTCATATTTCATTTGATTCAAATATATCAACCAGATCACATTCATTTCAATATATCTTGGTCATCCGATGTACTAATTGATTTTTAATATTCTTATTGGCCGTCTGATTTTATAAGGTATGTTTTAATACTAATATATTGTTAAATATATATATTTTATACAAGGATTTTTTAAATATATTGTCAAGTTCCGACATTACCTCAATACCTATCAACAATGAGTAACACACATGGATAATTTATATATTATTTTTTTTTAAATAAGATATTATGCTTTACTATGTTTAAATATGTTAAATAAGATTTTTCCTTTTCATATTAATTGTAGTCTCTGTGAAATTATTCACTTAATAGTTTTAAATTGTTCATTTATTAGTTAAAAGCATTTTATCTAAATCCTGTTCTAATTTCCTGTCTTAACATTTTAACCTTTTCTTTTCAGCATTGGCTATATCTAGACGGTTTATGGAGATTTATATCTAGACGGTTTATTTGGATCTATATCTAGACAGTTTATGTGGATTTATATCTAGAAGTTTTATGGTTTTTATACCTAGAAGTTTGGTACAATCTGAAGACCGTGGTTTGGTTCATCGATAGAAGATCCAGAATTATGATCCCGAATCCCTTTGAAGAAGGCCTGAAGAATACCATTCCTTATTTTACCTCCTATTAACAAAGATAAGTGTTTTTTTAAATAAATCAACTTAAATTTGAATTTAGTAAAACCACAGTTTATTGCTAAAGAATCAGTTAGCTCACTAGGACCAGTTGAATGTTCCAAAATAATATCCACTCCAGGGATACAAATTCAGGATGCGCAGAAGACTGCTGTTTAAATAAGCGGTTGTCATTGGTTATGATTTAATTCTGTATGCGCCAGGGATACAAATCCGAGTTGCGCAGTGTATAAACTGGAACATTGAGATCAAAAGTGCTGACGCAGAGTGAGCGAACTGATTCTTTAGCTATAAACTGTGGAAAAACTATGTGAATTGGGAATTTGCTACTACCTTATCTAAAGCTTGGTTTAAATATAAATTGTTAGTGGTTAGTGATTTTCTATATTTTTATCACTAATCTAAAGTCAAGTATAGTAAGTTTTAAATATAGTGGTGCCCAACTTATTTTTCAAAGTAATTCGAGTTATTTAATAACCTGACCCACGCCCAAAATTAAATTGAGTTTTAAACACACTATAACAAATAGATAAAATATCAAGTATCAAGTTACAAAGACTCTATGAAGATAATCGTTACGAAAATATTATTAAAGAATGTCGACATTTTGTCAAAGTTTCTGTATCAAGTCAGCATGCCAAACCTTGTCAAATACTTGACATATACAGGGTGGCCATTTGAAAACGAAACAAAGCAAGTTTTGGGCACCCAAGTCAATTACGAAAAAACGCTCGGAACCGTCAATTTTTGATTTTAGGGGAAAACATTTTTTGCCAGTTTCACCTCCTGAACGGAAACCCTCTAGCGAGGGCGAGACTCACCTCTAACATCTTAAATGGAAAGAGGGACCGAATGATATCTTATTTTTAAGGTATTTTTACCTAGTTTATAACCCTCGAGTTTTACATCGTTACTATCTACGTAGCCCATACAGTGGCTCACAAAAGTTAAATATAATTTTTACATCGTTATTAAAAAAAGGGACTTTTTGTAAGAATTCTAGTTTTATTCCTGTGACCTTCAATTATTGTTTTCAGATGACATTCTTTGGTCGCAGTAAAGTATAAGGTTTAGTTTATTTCGTTGTAGAGTCGGCATAAAAGTGGCATATCAGTGATAATGGTTAACCCTACCTGCTTACAACCGATAAAGATAATGGTTTACTCAATTGCTGAGAGGATGCTTTTTTTACCTGGAACTTTAACCGCAGAAATGTATCTGGAATTATTAGGAAAGACCACTTAGCCAGCATTACTAGAGTTGATTGAGAATGACGATCAGTACATAGCAAGACGGTGCGCCACCCCATTTTGCACTGACTGTTCGTCAGTATTTGGATCAAACGTTTTCAGGTCAATGGATCGGAAGAGGAGGAAGTATTGAGCATGGTCTCCGGATCTAACCCCGTTAGATTTTTTATGGGGCCACTTAAAAACTAAAATGTATGCCACCCAGCCAACAACACTGGAAAATCTGCGACAACGGATAATTGATGAATGTCATCAAATCAACTCACAGATGTCCGAGAGCGTTTTAAACAAAACCTCTATTATTGCATGGAGGCGCAGTGTCAGCATTTACAGTATTTACTCGAGTGACTGGTAAGCATTTAAAGAAAATAAAAATCGTTTAAAGATCATGGCTAAGAAGATAGTAGAGATTTAAAACTCGGGGGGTTATAATCCAGGTAAAAATACCTTCAAAATAAGATATCATTCGACCCCTCTTTCCATTTAAGATTTTAGGGGTGAGTCTCACCCCCGCTAGATGGTTTTCGTTCAGGGGGTGAAACTGGCAAAAAAAATGTTTCCCTTAAAATCAAAAATTGACGAGTTCAAGCGTTTTTTCGTAAATGACCTGGGCTGCCCAAAATTGGCTCTTTCGTTTTTAAATGGCCATCTTGTATAGCTGAGCATATTAGTTTTCCCGTCTATGATTTCTCACATATAACGTGTACTGTGATAAATAGAGAATTCAACTCCTTTACAAATGAGATATCACAAACACCACCACATTAAAAAAATAAGTATCTATATATAACTATCTCTCTAAGAAGGTTTGCGTAATAAATAAAATTGTTTTAAAAATTAATAATAACAAACATGAATTTATTAGTTACTTATTCTGCGCACTGTATAACGAGAATCATTGTTCCTATTGCTAGAAACGACCAGAATCATTAATGAACGAAAAATTCGAATAAATACACTCTGTATATCCCAAACATAATATTGCTTTTCCATTGTTCAGTATGGTTCAGCCTTCGATTGGCAACCGATAATCGACCGTCGACTACAGCGGACCATTCAGTGACTTTATTAAAACCAATATAATTGAGCAATGAAGCAGAAGAATAACACTACATTCAACAATCAAGAGTCGACAGACGTCGGCATTATACGAAAATTATACATCAAATTACCAGCCGTCCGAGAACCTTATTATTGTTCTCTTTATTATTATATCGATAATGCCAGTACAAATTTTCAAGAATCAGAAGGGTTTTGTTTTGTTCGGAAATTTTATTTCTCTTCAGAATTTATGCATCGGCAATTATCTTTGAGGAAAATCGATAAAGGAAGGTAGAAATTATGTGTTAGGGTACGGACATGCAATAAGGAAGATGCGACTATGATAGCGGTGGCTGTGGCGATAAAATCCCGAGTGAACCAATAGTGTACAAATTACCACGATGGTTGTTAGGTTAAAGTTCTACCGCAATGGATAAACAAATTTTTGGTTTCAACATCGCTGTAATAGACCTCGAAAACATATTGACCCTTTGCCCAGTCGTAAAACTTTATATCTAAGCGAGAATAATGAAGTTGTTCTTCAAAATAACTAATTGTGTTTTCTTTTCTCTGAGAGAGGCGTCTTCGAATATTTTCTGATAAGAAATTTAAAGTATCTATAATATGTAGAGCGTTCATATAATGGGTCCTATGATTTACGTTATCCGTAACGTACATGTTAGGCCGAGTTTTAACAGCAACGAGGCAAATTCGCATGATAGAAAGTTTTTCATAACATAACATTACTGTTATTTTCCACCCAGTGGCGGCTTGTCTTAATTTAAAATGGGTGTCCACTTTTTCCAATAATTGTATCATATGTAAGTTTGGATCAAAACTTTGTACAAGAGTCAATATCGCTGTTTTTTTTATTATTTGAGTTTGTATTAAGTGTAGTTATTATTATCAACATCATACTGTTTTCAAGCACTACAACTATTAATAAATGACTATTTTAGTTAGTGTGATATTTGTTTTGTTTTTAATACGTTGAAAACCATCTATAAACATTATTAGTTAGTAAACTGACTTTTCTTCATAATTTGAGATTATGTTTAAATATATAGCAGGTTATGTAGAAAGCTTGACATTGATTTTTGTGTAAAAAATTTTATATGAAACTTTACCTACCATTTTTAACCGACTTCAAAAAAGGAGGAGGTTCTCAATTCGTCGCTTTTTTTTTATTATGTTCAGCGATCATTCTTCAACACGGGGTCCGATTTCAATAATTCTTTTTTGTTAGAAAGGGGGTACTTCAGGGATGGTCCCATATAAATTTGGTCAAAATATATTAATTGGGTCCGTGAGAAAATTTTTTATGTATGTTTAGCGATAATGCTTTACCACCTTGTCCGATTTATATGATTCTTTTTTTGTTAGTAAGGGGATACCTCAGGAGTGGTCCCACATAAATTTGTTTAAGATGTGGTGATGGCATCTGCACGTTTTTGAAGTCGGTTTATTTTAATTTTTAATTTCTAATACTTGTTTAGTTTTTATTGTAAGTTTAATCATTTTCACAATTTGTCACAGATGTCAAATAAAAAAAATAAATTTTTTAAATACCTTTTATTGGCAAATAAAATAAGAACTAAAATGTTTTAAATGTTTATTTTATAAGATCAGTACCATCACAATACATAATATTATACAGACACAAACCAGAATAAAGATATATTATGCCTGGCATTTTAAATGATACTCTTCGCAGTTTAACAGACCCCCTTCACCCCCATTTTTAAGCAGATTGTTTTCACAATCAATAAGCCTCATCTCCTTATAAACCTTGATTTATACTAAAAATTTCATGTTGATATCGCTTTTCATTTTTGATTTTTTTTAATTTCAACCCCCCTTAAATCCCCCATATTTAATCAGATTTTTTTTATAATGAAAGGGCTTCTTCTACTTTTAGAGATTGATGTTTGCTAAACATTTTTTCAGTTAGGATTTTTTTTTTATATTTGAACCCCCCTTAACTCCCCAATATATTCATATTTTTTTCACTATCAATAGGCTTTATCTTCTTATAAAGCTTCATTTTTACTAAAAATTTCACATTGATATCGCTTTTCGTTTTTAATTTAGAACTTTTTTTTTTTTAATTTTAATCCATCTTAACCCCCTATTTTTAATCAGATTTGTTCAAAATCAATAGGCTTTATCCCCTTATAGAGCTTGATTTTTCTTAAAATCTTCACGTTCATATCATTTCTCGTTTTTGACTTATCGCGCAGACAAAAAACGTGACATCGGACAGACAGACAAAGTAAACCTATAATACTCTTCACATAATACTGTATGAAGAATAGAAAAAAAATGTATAAGGTAAAATAAACAATTTAAAAATGTTAACAATAATATTTTATCAAAGGATACTAAAAGTTTGAAATAGCAGCACATAATTGAACATTTACATAATCTGTGAACTAAACTAGTGAGATACACATCGTAAAATGTTATCACACTTAATTCTCCATATGACCCTTTCTAAGTGTATTTCACAGCACATTCCAAAGTATTCTTGCTCTCACTCTGTCCTATACCCTTATGGCAGACTTTTGCATGTCCATGTTCACTAAAAAATAGTGTGTTTTAATAAATAACAGAATAGTAGTATTTTGTCTAAATAGGTAAATCGGCTTCATCTGTATTTTCAAATTATTGTTTAATTGTAGATAGTACATTAATGTTTTGATATGTACTTATAGGTTTGATTAGCCAGATCATGTAGATATGTGGGATGTGACTTGTTAAGTGCCTAATCAAAATCACAATTTATGTTTGATACTTTTTGCTTTTTTTCGAGACATACTTTATTACCAACTGTAAACTAATTTACCAACAACCTTATTTTTATTTAATACCGGCAGTGATCCAAATTACCATAACATCTAATATTTTTAAAAATACTAAATTATACAAACAAGGAAATAAAAAAATGTCATTAAAATAAAAGATTTCTGGTTTGTATGCAACAAACGATCTAGGTTAAAGGGCAACACGATTGATAATTACAGATTACAGGCAAACATAACTTTATACAGGGTGTTTCCGAACTTGGCGTCCAAATTTGTAGGGGTGGTAGTTCGCATAATTTGAGAGCGATTGGCAGATTTTATTTTTCTAAAAAAATAATAAACAAAATAGCGTCATTATTAAAAAAAATCAAAGAGCAGGTCCTACCCTGAGAGCGTAGCGCAATAGTCAAAAACAGATGCGGTTTACAATTTTGTCGATTCTAAGCGTAGCGGCGATCCTATCGCTGTGCAGGACCGTACCTGTTTAAAATTTTTAATTAATTTTTAATTATTTTTATTTTAAATATTTTGGAAAAATAAAATTTGCGAATCGGTCTCAAATTATGCGAACTACCACCCCTACAAATTTGGACGCCAAGTTCGGAAACACCCTGTATAGGTAAACTATTTAAATGTACATACCATTTCTTAGGTAATATTTTTCATCGCGTATATTAAATTAACTGGTTGATCCTTTTTTTGATTCAGACCTTTAAAGTGAAAACCCATTTGTCTCTTTATCTTTATCAAATTTTTATTAATGAGTTACCTCATCAGATTAATTAAATTTTTCCTTTTAGCGGGTTTTGTGGAAAAAAAAATTACAAATTAACCTAACCTTACACTGAAACAAAATATGAAACAAAATATAAAACAAATTAGAGTCGTAAAACTTTATGATAGGTAAAAAAATCAACATAACCTTAAAAATTTTAATTTACCTTGTCTTATAGAAGTTTTTCAGGAACAATCGTTGAATTGGCACACATATTTACAATTTATTGAAGACACAGTTCTTAATTAAACACATTTTTTTAAATAAGCACAATTAAAATAATCTTGTTTTTATTTAAAGTATTTAATAGCAGAGGAATGACATTAATGACAGTGACAGTTTGTTTGATTTGGTACAGTGTTGCCAGAATGTTTTTGTTATGTACCAGATTTGTCTAAAAAATGTACCAGATTCCTTAAATGTATCAGATTTTTCGAATTCGATTTGCAGTGACATCTAATTCATTGAAAGGGAAAAAGGGGGTCTTTATTGATAACGAACCCAAACAAGGAACACAATATATACAGGGTGTTCCATCTCAGACGAGCCACCCCGTATATTTCTTATCCCATAGTAATTGGAAAAATTTCCCGAAACACGTCGGATGATTTTCTTTGGAGGACATCTTTTGACGTATATTTGAGGCTTGAACGAGCAACCCCCTATTAGGGGGCGCTTCAACCCATCAAAAATAAATAGGGAAGAGGGGTTGAGTGATACTTCATTTGTAAGGTCTTGGAAGCCTCTTTACAACGGTGTATGAAAAAAATCACATTCTTAAGAAAAATTAATTGTTTCATCATGCTTACAATCAAAAAAATCAAAACTGCGTTTTTAAATCAAATGTTCAAATTGTCCTCCATTGACTTCCATACAATAATAAATTCTCTCGAACTAATAAATAAAAAAAAATCAAAACATTTTCTTATCTTGCCTTCATTTTTTGTTGTTAGAAAGAGGCTTCCAAGACTTTACAAATGAAGTATCACTCAACCCCTCTTCCCTATTCAATCGAGAGACAGGTCAGGCGAAGCATGTTAAGGTGTCTGCGAAGATTTTCTGGTACGTCTTCCACACTGTTGAACGATTTGGTAGCGGCGAGTTCGGAAATTGTTGTTGAAATTCGGTAAACATCGTTTCGTAATCCGCGTTCGTACGAAGATACGACGTAACAAAAAAACTCTTTCTTCAAGCGTGAACTTGTATCGGTTATTCATTCTGAAAACGCGTCTACTCGACTAGCACGTTTTATCATGACACAGACACCAGACACAACTGTCAGAAGCACAAACATGCTTCGTTTCAATCTTTTTCGAGAGCGTTGCCAGACTTATGCCGATTTTTCGAGCGTTGCCAGACTTATGCCGAGCCCTGCATCATAAATGTTATTTCCATCGACGAAAATGAAACGAGGTGTATTTTCCAAAGATTGAGACTGGCATAAGTTTGAATTTAAAAAATTATCAATATTTATGTGTTCCACGAAATTATAGAATGACAATATAATGAGTATGATGTTAACTATATGACAACGATTATAACTGAGAGCTACTGGTTTGTATTGAAAGAAGTTTATTTCTTAGTTCTGCTAATCCATGAGCCACTTATTCATAAATTCAGTCAATTCGACTGGTCGAAAGCAGCGTCACGTGAATATATTCTTTATTCAATACAAATTTTGGAATTGGTACTATCGATAATCACATAAAATAATGCACTCAACGTGTCAAATGATCATTTTTGATTAGATAACTCACTAGTGAGTTATGGATTATAACGTTCATATTTATAGTATATTATTAAACGAGCAATTTATGGTAGACATTATTCACGCAAGTCATAAAGGCTTAAAGTTTCGTAATTTTCTCTTATTACGTTGAGTTTATTAGTTTGATTTATTCATTAATTGTTAACCGACATGTTTCTATTTATTTATCGTTTTTCTCCTAATTATTTATTTTTATAAACTTTATTCTTTGTAAATTCCTTGTACTTTTTTGAAGAAAACTGCTTCCTGTGGTTTTTTTAACGGCTCGACTGATACTACCAGTGAAATAAGTTTTATTCGTATACAATATTCTCAAGGATTCATTTACAAGGTTGCAAATTATTGTTATATTTGTATCTCACAAACCTGTTAAAGAAAATTGTAAGTATTACATTAATAGTAATTTTTTTTTATGTGTCATTATTTTATTCATAATTATTCTCATTATGAGAGACTTATTTCGTCTTTTCTCCTGGTCAAACAAATTCATTTACCTAAACATGATGCATATTATTTATTAATTCTTGTTACTTTGTAGTTTAATATAGTAGGTGATTCATAACTTTAATTCTTTCTTAATTATACATGATTTTGAGTGAATTTTCATTGACTTCAACTTATAGATTTAATTGAACGTTACAATACATTCATCAATCGTCTTGATAGCCAATGTGTCGAGTGACCAGTATTTATTTACGGGCCTTTAGTGGTTCATCAACACTTTGCTTCAGATAGCAGACCAAACCATAATGTGATTTTTTAATTTAATTTGCATGATTTGTTGTAGAATTTGATTGGTGTCGTATTAGCACTAATTTATTTTCTGTTCATACGACATCCTGATTACAAATCATAGTGACTTACAGTTTCAATGATGATGTGTGGGTCTAAGGTCTAAGTGACAATTGTATCAAACTAATTGTTAGTATATTTTTTAGTTATTGAGATTAAACATACATTAAAATGGGTTATTCTTGTGTAGAATCGATAAATAATAGCATTTCTGTTTTTATTTCGTCTATAATTATAAATAATTTGTTAATTTAAATAAAACTCTATGAAGTCAATTTAATTACGAGTATTAAGCAACAAAAATAAAAGAATCAATGGTCCTGTGGTCAGCGTTCTAGCCTTCCACACAGAAAACTGGAGTTCGATTCTCGGATGGGGAAAAATTAAATGAACTTTTTTTTTTTCGTTTATTTTATTTTAAAAATTATTAAATGTCATAAATTATTTTAAAATTAGTTATTTTGTCTTAATAGCTTAAAATATTTTTTTATTTGTAACTTTTCGTTAGTGGGTCGTAGAAAAAATATACTGTACAACTCGAGTGGATTGTCCATATCTCACGAAGACGAAATTGTTTTACAAACTACTATTTCCATCTTTTGGTTATGTCAAATTATAATTTTAGAAAACATCGAGGAACATAACAATTTAAAATTTTATAAGAGCGAATTTCACATTGTGTGTGTATTCGAAATATTAATATTTGGTTAACAAGATTAGTAGGGAAACAAAAAGAAAAGTTTTTACAGAGTTAAAATTTATCAGTGGCGTCACAGTAAAAATTAAGAAGCTTACTATTTGTTTATTAAATTAAAATAAACGTTTGAGAAATCTTTCATGTCTGTTTTATTATTTACAGAGTTATAGAGTTTTTTTATAATATTTATCATCTCAAGAATTTTTCTTTTATCATAAATGGTTAATTTTCGAGAATTCTTACATTTTCAAAATCGAAAAAGTGTAACTTGTTGACTGATATAACCAAAGAACTTTATTATTTATGTAAAATTTTACTACGGTTCAAACAGATATGATTACAGAATTATTTTCAAAAAAGATTTTCACAATATTGAACTAGTGCCCGCTCTACTAACTTGATTACGCTCTTTTTTTATAGATATAGAGATAAAAGCCGAAATTTGTTTTTTGATGATATAAAATAAGCCTAAATGTAAAAATCCAAAGATGACTTGATATACATCTTATTTAAAATTTTGGAAGTAGAATTGTCCTAATTAATTGAAAAGATATGTTTTGATCTGTTTCAGGTTGATTTAACACAGGCATTTTTCTATTAAAAAAAATAAAAACCGTACGTTATAAAAGGAAGAGAATAGATGCTCTATTTTCGACAATCCTAATTGAAACTAATAACTTATTTGAAGAAAATATAGTCAAATTTCACTTACTCAAAAATGCTCTTAAAATGTTTTATCATGGAATATGTCGAACGATTTGTAATTGAATGTATCCAATATTATTAACGCAATTATTATGATGGTTCGCCCTATACAGGGTGTTAAAAAAAAGTGCCACAAAATGAAATGGTGAATAGTATGACCCAAAATAAGCAGAAAAGTCTTAATAAATATACACGGAAAAAAATGTGACTAGAAAATTTTACTACAATGTTGTAGTAGTAGACTTGTAGAAAAATACTTAACAATTTGTAGAAAATTTTACTACAATTTATAGTTAAAAACTATTAATTATTGTAGCAATTGAATTGTCGAATAAAATGCTACAACAATAGGAAAGAAGTCCACAATGTTTAGTATATTTTACTATTGTTTGTAGAAGTAGAAATTTATTACAATTATCGTAATTACTACTACTAACTTCTGTAAAAATTTGTACAAATATTAATAATTATCTCTACAAAAAATAGTAATTTTCTCTACAAAAAATAGTAATACTTTACATCCCTTCTTCAAAAATATTCTATAATATTGTAGAAATTCTAAGTCATGTGAACAAAACAGAATTCTGCTATTGGCCAACGTTTTCTGACGTCGATCATAAACGGCCAGACAGCAGTAGTAGCCGTTCGCCATGTTCACATAACAAAGCATGGTACATATACGAGTACCTATAACACATTATTATATTATAAGCACCGATGCGTTTGAGAAAATTTTAATAATAAATTCTATTGGTGGTAAGTACATTTATTATTGTTTCTGAATAATTTACCTTTAGATAACTAATTTAAATAACCTTAGTAGATTATTTTAAAAAAATAGTTGTGGCCAACGATCGAATGTTGTGCCCAACGATCGAATTTTGTGCCAAGTTCAATGATGTTTTTTGTCTTAATTGTAACATACCTACTTTCTCATTTTTGTTAGTTATCTGACTTAGTCATTTAATATCCAAATCAGTGTAAAGGTGATAAATATCCCCGTTTTAAGGGCATAAACAATTCAATTGGTACCTATTAATTTTTATTTCATATTTTTCAGGTGCAGAAAAGCCAACTGAGACTGAGGGCGCTATTATTACTGTTATTTATTACATAATGTAATTTAGAATTTGTATCTTTTATATTAAAACAATAAATTGAATATTTTATTAAGGAACATTTTTTTCTAGGTTATAATCATAATAATTATGGAATACTACTACAAATTTTATTAAAAATTACTACAATTTGTATGAATTTTTACCATTTATTGTGTAAAATGTTCGTATTTATTTTCATAAAACGCAATACATTTTTAATATAAATTCATACAATGAATAGCAAAAATTATAACAATTTGTAGAACAATTCTTATGATGCATTTGGATCTTTTTACTAAATATTGTAGATAATAACTCTACAATACATTCTCCACAAATATTTGGAAATTTTTACTACAAATTGTCCCTGTCCCTATATGTACTATTTATTGTAGAGAAAAAATCTACAATTGTAGAAATTTGTTCTACAATTTTTTTTCCGTGTATGACCGCAAATTAACGGTTTCGGAGATACGGACCATTTTGTGTTTATAACAATTTTTTATTATTATAAAAAAACAATGATATTTATAAACAATCAATAACAACATAGAGTTAAATGAGATGTTCAAATACTGACGTAAGGCTTCCCTCGCATTGCCATTTGCACGACCGTACATAAAATGCATGTCAGCGAATTCAATATTAGTGCAAACAGGCATAACGAAAATTTATAAAATTATTCACCCACAACAAAATAATAACTGCAAATAGTATCTATGAAAAAACATCGGTAGACTCCGATAAGAAAAGCAAGTTTTTGAGAATGAAAAAAGATAATCAAAAAATGATTATCTGAAACCATTCATTTGCGGACATATGTTTATTAAGACTTTTCTGCATATTTTGGCCCGTTTTATTTTGTGACACTTTTTTTTTTTAACACCCTGTATAATTAGCAATTACCGCGCTCGACCTCCACCGCATACCTACACTAGTTAATTTCCAATTCCCAAAAATCAATTTCGATATGCACTTTTCCATATTTTCGTTATTAACAACGTTTTCTGTGATAAACTAATAGATCCGTTATTTATTCAACTTAATTATAATTTGGTTTTTGGCCAACTAGCGACACCGGAAAACGATTCTGCAATCAAATAAACGCTTATTTTATTGCGTGTACAGTGTATAATAAATAGCCACCTAATCCATTTAGTTTTGTTTGTTCGGTATTCAGATTTGTAACTTATTTAGTATGAAATAATTATTCAAATATTTGAACGTCCAGAAACGGTTTTTAATTATTTCGTTAAAGTCTATTATCTCGCGAATATCTCTAGGTGTTATTATTAATTTCTTTATTTAGCTTTGCTAATACAAAAATAGTACAGTTTTTAAAACAATAAGTATAGTTTATACATTATGTATAGTGTCTAAAAATGAACAGGAAAAAAAAAACATAAATTATTAGTGTCTAACTATAAAAAATATATATATATACAGGGTGTTATTGAAATACACGTACATATTAAAACTGGGTATTGCGCAGATCCCCACTGAATGTAGAAAAATATTATTTTTTAAAAATACCCCTTATTAAGGGAGTTATTAATTTTTGAAAATTAATTCTAAAACAAACGTACTTCACTGATATGTTGAGGATGACCTATATAAATTATGTTTATTTACCTATTTTAAATATCAACAGTAATTAATATGCAAGTTTTTGTCAGATGATAAGAAAACTAGTCTTGAAAGAAATAACCATGTTGCCAAGATTTTCGAATTAATTTCTATTTCCGAAGACTGGTTTTTACTACCCTCGTTATCAAAAAACTAGAATATTTGATAAATGATTGTTTTTAAACTATACATTTTTGAAACTATAGATTATTAAAATTTTAGTTGATTTACGAATCTGGCTAACACGAGCGCGTCATTTCCAAGTTGGTAAAAAGTGTTGTTACGATTACTTTTAAATATTTTTTTACGATGCCACTATTTACGAATATTGAACTAACGGATATAGTGCTGGTTTATGGGGCAGCTGGAGAAAATTCTCGGCAAGCACAAATCCTGTATCGCGAACGGTTTCCAAATCGGAGAATTCCGGACTGTCGTACGTTTATTTCAACTGTTCAGCATCTAAGAGACCATGGAAAATTTGAGAGTGTCAATGCAGATCGAGGGAGAACAAGAACACAAAGAACATTGGCGGCCGAAGAAGAAATATTGGAAGCTGTTGAAAACCGGCCTCAATTAAGTTGTAGAAGACTAGGTCTTGAAATTGGAGTGTCCTCATTTGTTGTGTGGCGGACACTTAAAGAACAAGGTTTACATCCTTATCACATCCAAAAAGTCCAGGCCTTATATCCAGGTGATGAAGAAAAGAGAGTGGAGTTTTGTGAATGGATGATTCAAAAATGTGTTGATATTCCTGATTTTCTAAAAATATTATTGTATACTGACGAGGCTTCATTCACTCGTGATGGCGTGTTCAATATGCACAATACGCATATTTGGAGTGATGAAAATCCTCACGCCATTAGGGAAACTGGGCATCAAAGAAAATTTTCAATAAATGTTTGGGCTGGCATAATAGATCAGTATTTAATCGGGCCTTATGTTCTCCCGAACAGATTAAATGGGCCAGGATATCTCCACTTTTTAGAAGATATTTTGCCAGTACTCCTAGAAGAGATACCGTTACAATTAAGGCAACGGATGTGGTACCTACTAGATGGCGCTCCTCCTCACTTTGATTTAAACGTACGGCAGTTTTTGAACATTAGATTTCCTCAAAAGTAAATAGGCAGAAATGGACCTACTAAGTGGCCTCCGAGATCTCCGGACTTAAATCCATGCGATTTCTATTTGTGGGGTCACATGAAACAACTGGTTTATAATGAACCTATTAATAGTGTTGAACAATTAACCAATAAAGTTAATGCGGTAGCCGAGGAACTACGACAAAATCCAAGACTAATTTCTAATGTTCAAAGTTCTTTGGAAAGACGATTGCAAGTGTGTGTAAATAATAATGGACGGCATTTTGAACAATTACTGTAATAAACTTTATTTTGAATTAATTGGTTTTGCTACGGCAACAGTGCAATTTCTATGGGTAAGTTCAATTTCGATTTATTTTACTTCTTTAAATATGGAAACTAGTAGGTCGGAAAAGGGGACTCTTCCCCAATATTTAAATTTTAGAATTTGAAGTTAAAATTGGTGCCAATCGTTTTTGGTCATTACATACTATTCCCCATTTTAATATGTACGTGTATTTCAATAACACCCTGTATATATACATGTAAAATATAAAATTAAATTTATATCTACAATTAAATTTTTTTTTTTTTTTTTTTTTTTTTTTTTTTTTTATTTATACCCTTTGTGTCATCATAATATAGTTCTTAAGTTTACATTTAAAATTATTTAATGAGGTAGCATTTTTAATTTCAACTGGTAATTCATTGTAAGCCTGCAGACCCTTGACAAAGACCGAATTTTGGGCACTCCTACTTATAACATGTCGAATATGAAAATTAGTCCGATTTCTTGTATTATAATTGTGAAATTGAAAATTGTAATCTATTTTTTCAAGTAAGTATGAAGGCATCATTTGTAATTTAATTTTAAAAATAAAAATTAATGTTAGGTAAAGAATGTAATTTTTAACTGACATCCACTCAAGATCCTGTAACATTGTTTTTATATGAGTTCTTTTATCACAAGAAAGTATTATCCTCATTGCCCTGTTTTGAAGTTTCTGCAACCTATTCATTTCATTTTGGTTTAGCAAATATAAAATTGTGGCACAATACGTAAAATGGGGCAGAATTAAACTATTATAAAGAAGCTTTAAAGACCATTGGTTAAGATGTTTTGAGCATCTATATAAATAGCTGATTTTAAATGATATTGTTTTAATAACATAATTAGCATGTTCTTTAAATAGTAACATATAGTCAACTATGACACCAAGATATTTAAATTTTTTGACAACTTCAATATTACTATTTTCTATATTTACTTTTAGGTTACTAATATTATATTCTTGATAGTTTTTGTCATTTCCTATAATCATGAACTTAGTTTTATTGTTATTAATTTTTAAAGAATTAAAACAGCACCATTGAAATATTTCTTTTAGTGTGTTATTTATATTTTCAATTATTTCATGTAAATTGTCTGAAGCAAAATAGATCAAAGTGTCATCTGCAAATAAGATAATGTAACAGTTTCCTGCGACACGTGCGATATCATCAATGTACAAGAGGAACAATAATGGTCCTAACACACTTCCTTGCGGGACACCTTGTTCATTTTGGATTTCATCTGATGTAATGTTGTTAAACTTTAGCTTCTGTTTTCTGCCATCTAAATAATTTATTAACCACTGTAATGCATCATCAACTATTCCAAAACTTTCTAATTTACTAATAAGTAATGTACGATCTACAGTTTCGAATGCTCTTTGTAAATCAAGAAATAGAGCACCAGTAATTAATTTATTATTTTTATTGTGCTTGAAGTGATCTAGGACATATTGTATTGCTGTTTCACAACTATGCTTTCCTCGAAAACCAGACTGTATACTATTAAATAGATTATTTTCTTCTAAGTAATGAATTAGTTGATTATATACAAATTTCTCTAATACTTTCTCTATTGTACTTAGCATATTAATCGGTCTTAAGTCTGCTGCTCTATTTGAATGTGATACTTTAGGAATTGGTATGATAACTGAAGTTTTCAAGGCTGTAGGAACTATATTCATTTCTAAGGAGGTGTTTATGATATTAAGCAATGGCAACGCTATGTTTGCAAAACAGTTTTTTAAAAAGGACGCATTTATTTCATCCGAACTTCCTTTATTAGGTAAGTCAAAAATAATTTCTCTCATTGTGTCAATGTCAATAAAGTTAAACTTCTTAAAAAACACATGATTATTCTTAGATGCTACAGGAAGATTTCTATTATTACGATTTATATTAGAAATAATTTCTTTTATACTATCAATATAAAAGTTGTTAAGGGCATTGGGGATCTCAATTATATCTTTTATTATTAGATTATCATTTATCTCTATTTCCGTTAAGCTATTTTGTTTATTTTCACTTATTTGTCGTTCATAATATTTACTTTTTTCTTTTCTAATAACTCTAACTGCTATGTTTCGATTTTGTTTGTATATTTGCCTATTTTCTTCAGTTTTGTTAGATACATAACTTTTATAACTATCATCCCTATTCCTGATAGCATTTCTGACTTCCTGATTCCATCAGTCTTTATAATTAGAAAATATTTTAACAGGTCTTTTTGGTGCCACCTCATCAAATACTGTCATTAAATTTTGGTAGAAGTTAATATATCTCTCATTAATATTGATAGTATAATTCCAATTGACCTGAGACAACTTATAATTTATTTTTTCAAAATCAATTACTCTACCTCGACTTTCTATTATTTGAGACTCCTTATTATTAGTTGGTTGAAAATCTCTATACACTTCGACATTAAAATGGGTACTTATTTTAGGAGTGAGACAAATTTCAGTCCTTATGTTTAAACAATTGATTATTACTAAGTCATTAAGAGTGCCTCCATTGTTATTGTTAGCAGGATGAGTAATTTGAGTTACTACATTTCTAAAATCTATATCACTAATACAGTTTCTTAGTCTAAAACTATTTGAGTTATCAGATAGCCAATCTATATTAAAATCCCCCGTTACAATTATCTTATATCTACTATCACATAAAAAACTATCTGAAAAACTTTCAAAAAAATCCAAACAGTCTGAACATATACTGTTAGGTGATCTGTATAAACTAACAATTAAATGAATACAGTTTTCAAAATAAAATTTCAGCATAATCACCCAATATTTTTTTTGGACACTAAATTTTTTACAAGACAAAACCGTTATTTGTTTATTTATATAGATTAAGGCCCCTCCAGTATACCTGCAGTCACTATCTACTCTGTACATATCAAAATTATTTATTGTGTGTATATTTACTTATTAAGTACTAATTTTTTCTACACTTCTCATGTCGAGTTCCTATATATTTAGTCATGAATATATTTTCCGGGGACAAATAACCACAACTAAAACGGGAAAAATGATTAAAAAACACTCATTTTCAGCACGCCGCCATTAATCAGAGGTATTGACTGAGCAAATTATCGATGCTTACACTTAAACTACTATCTTTCCCCCCTCAGAATTCCTCTTTAATAATGTAGTTATCTTCAAAAAGAAACATTTCAGAGGAAAAGTCGATAAGGTTTAATAATATCGATTTTTTAAAAAGTTTTTATTTAAATAGGCGGAAACGAGTGCTTATAAAAATCAAACTCGTGTAAATTTCTTTGAGACCCTAAGGCATAGTTCCTCGAAGTTAAACCAAAATCTAAGATGGGTCAGCTTTGCCAATTAGATGATTTTAAATGGAATGATTCTGTAGCTTTGACATATCTATTGTGTCCCCTTCTATCGCTAATGCAGCAAGAAAATGTCTCAATTCCTATAACGACTCTTCCAATCATATCTTCTCAAGGCAGTGTAGCCACTCTGGACAGCGAAAAGCATCTGGTACTTTTTTTTTCTTAATCCAATTTAAATCGAATCTATTCTCTTTTGTACATTAAATCTATATATTTCCTATTTTATATAGCTTTTATCTCCCACTTATCACGGACATGACTCGTATCTCTGATCGCTCTCTTTGTCGATTATGACCTATACTTACATCTCCAATTACGTATTATATTTTTTCTAGGCACAGGAAAACGGTAATTAGATAATGGCATTTTATTTTACTAATTATAACGAAACTTTACTAACACATTGTGTAATAGCTTCCCGAAATTCGAAAAAGAACTACGAAATAGCTCATAAAACATTAATGGAATAGACAAGCGCCTATTATTTAAATAGACGTAGGTAAACTATCATAATTGACTCGCAAATTACAGTTGTTATCATTTATTACTCGGATATATCTCCGTCCTCTTAAAATTTCTTCATACTTTGCTCATTATATAAAATAATACCAAACCATACCATTAAGGGCCGGTCTTTTCACCTCTAAGTAAAGTGGAAAGTAACTGCGTGCTGATTAGGTTAATTTCGGGTTAATTTGATATTATACTTGAGACTCTCGCCTTTTCGCGTATTTTTATCAGTCAAGTAGCGAATTAAAATTTATTTGAAAGAAAGTGATGCTTTTATGTTTGCTAATACAATTTTTTTTTAACGTCAGAACGGAAAAAAATTGAGATTATTTCATAAAGAAAAGAAGTTGTTACAAAAGAGTCTGAGACCAAATTTTGCCGATTTTTCTTTCCATACAATAGAAAGAGTAGTTAGGATTATTTCAAAAAACCAAATTATTTTTTTGATATATCAAGTATATTCAATCGACAACGCTCTACCAAAGAGAGCTCTAGTTAACTGATGATTTTGATATAGGATTCCCAAGTAACATTTTTAAGAGAATAAAGTTTTATTAGGATTTTGTAAAAGCATAAAAATTAACAATTATTTTATTACAGTTATTTTTTTTGCTAATAGGACTGCAGGATAAATTGATCTTATTACTTGGTTTTATAGATTCTTCTAAATCTGTTTAAAAAACTAGTTTATCCTAAAGTAAACTATGCTTTATCGCTGTCCTGTAAGGGTTAATTAATAAGTAATTTTAGAACTATTTAGTTTTAAGATACTCCTAAGGTGTGTTTGGTGTTAAACGAGGCATACTTTTTAGAAGTTATCTTAAGTAGGTTTTAAAACTTAGTTTTAAAAAGTGTTTCAGGATTATACTTTAAATTAAATTAATCCCAGAACCTTTTAGGTACATTTTCTACAATTTTACAACATAACTCTTATAATTTATTTAATCTAGTAAACCATAGGGCTCTTTTAAAACTACATAGTTTTAATAAGAACTAAAGTTTGTTTTAAAGCATAACCTAGCTTTTCAACTCAATCACATTATGTTGACGTTGAAAGATAAATTGTTCAAAATAAAGAAAAGTATTAATTTCCATAGAGAATGAAAAAAAAAAATGTATATGTTTCTCCTCCTCCTCCTCAGTGTTTAATAAGTTCATTGTGTTCTATTGTTTAACAAATATCAAAACATTCCTAGGCTCCTAATATTCTGGAAATGATCAGTAAAAGAGAAAAATGGTTAATATATTATTACTTATTTTTATATTTTGAATGACTTGTTCGTAGAGTAAATAAGAAGCTCAAGAGTGAGGTTAGGTTGTGCCCATCTGATTGAACTTATGAATGTTTTATTGAGGTTTTCGTTTTTGTTATTGTTTTATGAAATGCTTTAAAAAGTGTATCAGGAGCTTTTTAAAACTGGAAAGTCCAAAAAAGTATTTTTTTTGCTTTATTAGTTTTATAAGCTAATGTCCGTTTTTAGGTACAGATAGAACACAATGAGGAAATCCTCCATTTTAAATATGGCAGTGGCTGTTTAACCACATATCATGTAAAATAGTATCTGTCTACCAGATCTGTACCTAAAGGATATTCAAATAAATTATGGTCAAAGTGCAAATAATTCTAAAATCTTTCGATTTTAGTAATGACGTATTTTGTGTACCAAAGACAGTGATAGTATGTCAATGACAACAGTGTGTCAATGACAACAGTGTGCCAATGACAACATTGTGCCAATGACAGTAGATTTATTATTTATGATTGCGTTTACTGTGTTTAACCACATAATGTCAAATTTGTCAAATATATCTACAGCTAATTCCTTTTAGGGTATATAAATGTAATTTATATTCGAATATACTATGATATAATATTATACAACTCTTGCCTCGCCTAAAGTAATTTATGATTAAACACAAAGTTTGTTTCTGACAGTTCAGTAGGTAGTATGCGTAATTGAAAATGGTTTTCTGACGATGACAAGTATCCAAGCAAAGACAAATCTACAATAGGATTTATATTGGCGGTTAAATAGTCACTTCCATGAAATAATTTGAAAAATACAAAATGTGATATTTTATATGAAAAACATATCGAAGAAAAATGTAATCATTTTATAGTGCTATATATTCGATATTTACAATGTTCTTTTCTATTAAATAACTTTCGGTAAATAAATTAGAATACGTATATTTCATATATTGTAAGGCCCACCATTTATTACCCATCTTGCCCACTTTTAACAGTACTTTGGTATGTGTTTGAAAATTAAAGAAATAACAAGTGTAATTAAACAAATTAAACATACACTATATAATAATTAATTTCTAATATGGCAGTCTTCCAAACATGTTTGCAAAATCATTCTGTCAGAGAGTATGATAAAACAGAATAAAGCTAAAACAGTTTAAAATTTAATTTTCTTAAAACTGATTAGTTTTGTAAAGTTTTTATGCCTATCCCACTTATTATCATAATCTTAAAAAAGATTTAAAAATGGTTTAATAAAATTCTTAATATTCTCTTACGGACTTTGTCTTAAGTCTAATTAGTCTTAAGAAATTATTTTAAAAATACTCCTAAGAACCGTTATAGGATTCTTCCTTTTACTCTTAAAGCAGATTTTTAGCAGCCCTAAGGCTATCTTGCGGATTCAAAAGTTTTAACAGTGTCTTAAAAAAGAATTTTATGGTTACCTTGTATACTTTGTTAAAACTAAAAATGGGTTATGAACCCTTAAAAAGCTTAGTTAACGAGATACAGGGTGTTAAAAGTTTTAAATCAAATTTCAAAATTTGACATAAATCATAATAATGTCTTTAAATATATTCTTCAAATTTGATCTACAAAGATCTTGTCAAATACATGAACTATTAAAATTTGACACGTGCTTACTAGATTAGAATTTAGAAATATTGAGTACTTACAAATCATATAAGTATATGCAGACTTTTTTGAAGCAAATTTTTCCGACACCATTCATTTTAGCTCCATAAAAAGTTCTTACTTGTTTAATAAAAAATGAATTGGGAATTAAAAAATAATACAAAAAAAAATTAAGTGGCGTCAAAAATTGCAATTAACCTTGATAGCGCGTCACTGGTTGAATTTTTTAGTTTCCGTTTCACCATTTTGGATAAGAAATTTAAACAAATAATATTTATGGGTGTTCTTTATTTATGGTAAATTTCGAATTTTGATTTCAAACTTTTAATACCCTGTATCTTGGTAACTAAGCCCTTTAAGGGTCCATGTTCCTATATCAAAATTTATCAATTAACGAGACCTCTCCGAGGTAGAGCCTTGTAGGTCGAATATACTAACACCATGGATAAATAATACTGGATGGATGTAATATCTATTTGATAAGGTTTCAAATCATCTATTAATTCCAGTATACAGAATGTCCAATAAAAATTCACGTATCTCTAAAACTATTAATACATCCTATAAATGTCAATTAATAAAGGTTCTTGGTTAGGTGCAAATAATTTGAGTTTTTTGAATCGGTGATAGTGTTGAAACTTTTCCATGACTGCAGAAGTTTGATATTATGTGGTTTGTTATTTTATAGGAAAATTCGTAGTATTCTGGGTGATCCATTAGTGTGAAAAAGTCTAATATCTCCGCCATTATTAGAGATATAAAAAAATATTTTCACCGAACGGTAGACAGCGTTAAACTACATATTTTAAAAATATTTTTGAATATATAGGGTGTTTAATAACTTCCCTATGGAACCAACTTATGTTCTTTTTAATGGATCACCCTGTATTTTATTTAATATTTGAATTGCCCTCGCTTTCCCCATTCTAAAAATATAAATTATTATTGGTTTATATAGGGTATTTTGCAGGATATAATCAGTTTTGTATGAAAATCGTATTGAATTCAATGACCTATATCATGCAAAAGAAACCATTGATAACCAATTTTTTTTCTACCACAATTTTTCAATCATGGCCAAATTTTATCCGGAGACACTAAAGGTAAATCACAGAACCCTGTAGACTGCTAGGTTCTATTTTATAATAATAATTATTGTTGTTTCTAAGATTATTGTTATTATGGTTATTATTTGTCATTGTTATTGTTATCACAGTTATTGTTACTGTGACAATTATTAATTATTATTATTTTTATTAATATTATTATTATTATTATTATTTCTAATTTTTATAATTATTGTTATTTTCATCACTATTATTATTACTATTATTAATATTGTTATTTTAGTTCAGTTCATTCAATATATTTTAATGTTTAAAATTAAAATTTTTAGAAACACGTACCCAAATTGTAATTTACATTTAAATTAAAATAAGTAAACAATTTAAAATATAACTAGGCACAGTCATTAAAATGTAAAATAAATACTCAGCCACCCACGCGCATTACTAAGGGACTTAAGGTGATTACAGCACCCCCTTATAATTTTCGGACAAGTATATCTCAAAAAGTTATTTTTTTAAAAAATTTAAATTTTGGCAAAAGAAATAAGGCAATAATATCTAAAATATGCATATATTTTAAATTAAAGGGAAGTAAAAGACTCAAAGTCTGTCGACCACATAAATTTATTCGGTTGGGTTGCAAGCGCTTTCGACCTAAAAGGTCATCATCAGGCAAAATTTTTTTGAAAGTGAGTAGGTAGGTAGGTACAATCTGCAATAATAATTTAGGATAACAAAACGTTTTTTTATAGAAATGCTAGGTGTCTTACCACTATGTGTCCACAGAAAAAATTAAATGTTGAATTAAAATTTTTTTTTAAATTGTAAAAATAAAAATTATACAAATTGGCACGTACTGACTCCCTCATTCAAGGGTGAAGTTGAATGAGAAAATGGTGGCACGAAGGTGCTAAGTGAAATTCCCGAAGTTAAGCAAAGTATTAATTAATGATACCCCTTAAGCCTAGGCTTAAGGGTGTACACAAACCAAACTCCGTCTACCCCATTTGTACTGGGGATAGGGGGAGCAACGGTAATTTTCGAAAAGTTACATTTTTCACATGGTGCCTTAAGCACACATGTGGAACTTCAAATTTGAGATTATCTTTTATAACCACCTTCATTAGATGGAGGCAGGCGAGGTTCAAGAGTAAACAATATCCAACCTCGAATGAGGGAGGCAGTACGTGCCAATTTGTATAATTTTTATTTTTACAATTTAAAATTTTAATTCAACATTTAATTTTTTCTGTGGACACATAGTGGTAAGACACCTAGCATTTCTATAAAAAAACGTTCTGTTATCCTAAATTATTATTGCAGATTGTACCTACCTACCTACTCACTTTCAAAAAATTTTTGCCTGATGATGACCTTTTAGGTCGAAAGCGCTTGCAACCCAACCGAATAAATTTATGTGGTCGACAGACTTTGAGTCTTTTACTTCCCTTTAATCTACTTCGGACCACTTTGAGATATGGATAATATTTGGAATATATTTTAAAGTTTTAATTTCTTTCAGTTTCCGAGAAAAAAATCAAAGGGCTTTAAATTTTAAAATATCATAATGAAAATACATGCATTCCTCAACAGCACTATTCTTAATATAATCCATGAATTTAAGCTCTTAATGTCTTGCTAATGATTTTTTAAAATTCGCCAAAATTAGTGGCCAAAACGCCTCGTTAAGTGCTATTTTCTGGTGTAAATCATTTCAGAAAACGAATGATGACTGAGAATGTACAATACGATAGTTACAGTCGCGTTACAACCGAAGATAGCACTTAAAGAGGCGTTTTAGCTACTAATTTTAGCGAATTTTAAAAAAACATTAACAAGACATTACGAGCTCAAATTTTGGGATTATATTAAGAATAGTGATGTTGAGGAATGCATTTATTTTCATTATGATATTTCAAAATTTAAAGCCCTTTGATTTTTTTCTCGGAAACTGGAAGGAATTAAAACTTTAAAATATATGCATATTCTAGATATTATTGCCTAATATATTTTGGCAAAATTTAAATTTTAAAAAAAAATTACTTTTTGAGATATCCTTGTCCGAAAATTATAAGGGGGTGCTGTAATCACCTTAAGTGGGTTACACTGTTCAAACATCAAATTAATGATTAGATGTTAAATTATTATATTTCTAATATTGCTAACTGAAATGTGTGTTGAATAAACGATTTTATTATTATTATTATTATTATTATTATTTTTAGGGTTCCGTACTCGAAGGGTAACCAACGGAATCCTATTACCAAGCCTTCGCTGTCCGTCTGTCTATCTGTCTGTATTTCATGATCCGTAATAGGTAGACAGAATGTGTATTTCTAGCCGCTATAACAACAAATAATAAAAATAAATTAAAAATAAATGGGGCTCCCCCACTAAAAACGTGCTTTTTGGCTTTATTTTCTCGATATTAATACAGTAGGTATTTAAAAAGTACCTACATAATATTAAATCTTGCACGATGCCGAGGAACCCTTCATGCGCGAGTCCGACTTTAAAATTATAGGTATAAAAATATTATAATCTAGTTTACCTTTAATATGGACATTACGTAGATCAAAATAGAAATTACGCGTTTCTGAGGGTCCAGAGGGATAATCTGGCTTTGTTGATGATAATTCCCAATTGTGGGTTCCTTACTTAGGATAATATTTCACCTCAACCGCAAAAGGAATGATTTCCTGGTCAAGGTAAGTTGTCAAAGCTTGTCGAGTTTTCTTATCTTGGTGATGGGGACGATAAGTTTTTCGGAGTTTAAAATACATCTGTTCCCTCTCCCGATTCAATATCATTAGTTTGGATGAAAAATTGAAAACGTTCTACTTAAAAATTATAAGCGGATCACCCAATTAATTGAAATGTAACACACACACACACTATTTAGGATTTTGCACGAATGATTACAATAAAAAAAATGTAAACGTAACGCCGCTGCCGTAACAATCCCCACTCGGAACCGACATACGTTCATGGGGGTGTGAATTCGCGCCTTTGGCCCTTTTTCTCAATTTTCTTTTTTTCAAAAAGGGGAAAAAGTAGTTGGCAATGGATGGATAGATGGATGGTGGAAAGATGAAGAGGAAAGCGCGAGAGGGAAGGGAGGAGGGAGATATCGTGTTGGTTACATCTGAAAAGGAGTTATTTTGCTCGCAGCGTTCTAAATGCAAATTACCGTCGGGATAAAAAAAGGAAAGAAAATCAAATTCAGCCCGAGTAATAGGAGTATCGCGGGAGAGGTTTATGTTGCAGGGAGGTAGCGACAAAAGAGGGTAAAAAAGTATTCAGATATTATTTCTGAGACATAATGATAAAATCGTTTCTAATTTAAAGTAAGAATCTATAAACAACTTATTCTTAAGATACAAATTATTAATTAATTGAAGCCCAGGATCTATGGGAGGTAATGGTTATTAGTTTCAGCCCTTGTCGGCAATCGACTAAAATGTATGTAAAAATTAGGGTTACCATATTCAAAAATATAATTTCCTGATATTCCTAATGAAAATTCCGGACATTTCTTTAAAAATCCGGACGAAATAATAAAACTCGAACTTATAAAATAATTAGTAAACTTTTTATTAAAAAAGTACTTACCGTCGAATACTTAAAACACAAAAACAGTTC
This sequence comes from Psylliodes chrysocephalus, assembly GCA_927349885.1. NCBI lineage: Eukaryota > Metazoa > Arthropoda > Insecta > Coleoptera > Chrysomelidae > Psylliodes > Psylliodes chrysocephalus. The sequence goes on from OV651816.1 coordinate 59,782,900, forward strand.
CTCAATTAAAAATTCATGAAATTAAACATTAAATTTGTAATACAAAGGGCATACACAAATACAGCTACAAAAGACATCAATAACTGTCTATTAAATATTTACAAAAAAAATTATTAAATTATGAAAAAATAAAAGTTAATTTCAAGGCCAAAAGAACTGTTTATTCAGGATCTTAAGTATACTTTAATACGTTTGATGATTTTTCTGAAAATGTTTTCTTGGCATTTGGTAACCTTAGTCAAAATGAATGTTTAATATTAAGATCCCTCTCCTGCAAAACCAGAATGAATTCCACTTTCGATTTCCAATTTAATTTTTTGTACAATATCCATGAAATAATTTATTTAGATTTAAAATTTTATTTAATTATTTCAATTCTACTCCTTCCTGCTTCCAACGTTGGAGCAGTCGTTGATTTAAAGTACAGGGTGATATCGTTACCTAATCTTCAATACGGCCATTTTATAACACAAAACAACTACTTCCAGAATAAATAAATAATAATTTATTTGCAGTATTACAAATACAGTAGCATTAAATACATACATTTTATTTAATTTAATATCACAAAAAGGAATAGCAGACAGCAGAGCTGATATTAATTGCTATCCCTGATAGTGTAGACAAATTATTAAAAAAAAAAAAACAAATATTAAATAAATTCACATCACTTCGAAATGTAATTTTGTTATAGAGATAAGGAAGTGATTTTAATAAAATGATCTTGTGATACAACGTTACCATGTGTAATTTCCTTCTAGATTCCATATTTAACCAGTTAGTTTCAATTAGTTTGTAACTAATTCTTTTGTATTTTTTTATACCATATATGTAGCGAAGACAAGAATTTTGGACTCTTTGAATACGATTAATATCCACACAGTCAATACAAGGCCCGTGACATCGCAGTAATTAAAATGACTGAGACCCATTGTATCACCAAGTAGTATTTTTGTACTTATCTAAAACATGGCGATGCGGGTAAAGCATTTTCAAATTTGCGTAAGCTCTTTTTATACAATTATTTACAGTCAGTGTCAAGTTGAAGTCGAAGATTTTTGGCAACATTTACACAAGCCACCAAAACACCATCAATACTCACAGATAATTACTCTGTTAGTTCTTTTTTATTTTTACCAAATACCAGTATTTGTGTTTTTGTGGGATTAATAGTTAGCTGATGTATGTTAGAAAAATTTACGATTTTAATTAATTCTGTGTTAATAATTTCATTAGTGACAGTAACATTCAAATCGGACAAAGAAAACTCTATTTGCGTATCATCTGCATATATATAAACTCTGCCATTGGTAAGAGCCGAACTAATATTATTTGAGTAAATATAAAACAAAATTGGTCCCAAAATAGAGGCCTGTGGCACGCCGCAAGCAATATTTTTAATACCAGATCTACCGGCACTTGTTTCTACAAACTGATTAGAAAGATAGTTTTTGATTAAGTCTTTTGCTTTAACCGAAAAACCAACATAATAAAGAATACTGAACAGAAGCTGGTGGTTAATTGTATCAAAGGCTTTTGTATAATCTAGAAGTATTAAAACGTTTGTATTCCCTTTGTCGATATCCCTAAAAATATCATCAGTAACCTCTAATAATGTTGAAGTACAGCTGTAGCCACGTCTGAAACCAGATTGGCTGATTGGCAAAATATTGTAATTGTTGATGTGAGACTCTATCTGATGTTTAGTTAATTTTTCCAAAACTTTTGATAGAACTGATAAGATTGAAATGGGCCGTAATTCACTAAAACTACTAATAATATTCTTTTTAGGCAATGGAAAAACTTTTGTGACTTTCCAATGGAAAAATAGAATCCTTTTTACAAGAATTAATAATATGCGTAATGAAAATTAAAATATACGGACAGCACATAAGAAGCATATTAATTTGCAAACCATCGATTCCTATAGCTTGTGTCTTAATTTCGTTTAAATACTTATAAATAGTATTTTGATTTGAAAAACTTAGCAAGTTACGGAGGTTGTCTTTAAAATTGTTACCATAGAAAAGTAGCAAATCTTTATCAGCCTCGGCATAATTGCCAGATGCCAATAAAAAGTGATTGTTAATGTCATTAGGAACATTTTCAAGTAACTGGGATTTTGCAGGTTTGGTATTTATATTTAAATTCTTAAGTTTTGGCCACATAACGCGACTGTTTCTACCAAATGTATCAACGCAATATTTCAAATAACCTTTTTTTTTTCATTTCTGATAGCCACCGTGGTAAAATTTTTTAATTGTTTGTAATATTCATAATGTGTTACATTTTATCTCTTAATTTTAATGGTAATTTAATATTGTCTGTAAACCAAGGAGGCTTAGGTTTTTTTAGCCTCGTTTCTCTTACGGAAGAGATTAATCAAATAGACCAGTTAATAAATGATTAAAATACCAAACTTTATCATTAATATCCTGCATATGAAAAATTTCTTCAAAGGGGGTAGCATACAAAAAATTCTGCAACAAATTCCTGTCAACACCTTTTAGATTTCTAGTATGAATTAATTCGTCACCTCCATCAATTTGAAAATCTAATATACAATAAACAAGTTGGTGATCTGATGATATATATTTCCTTATTACCGTGGCTGTAAGATATATATTGATTTGAGATTAATATAATGTCAATGAGGCTTTCAGTCGTTGCTGTAATTCTTGTAGGTTCATTTATGATTTGCTGCATATTAAATAAATCAGTGCAATTATTAAATTTTATTACATTATTACAAGTACTATCTAAAAAATCAATCTTTACGTCACCACCACAAATAATTTCATCAAATTGTGTATAAATATCGGCTAAAATTTCCTCAAAATCTATTAAAAAACTACTTACACTTTTATCTGGAGGTAGGTATAGATTTCCAAAAGCAAATTTACGATTATTTACTTTGAAACTTACCCACAATTGTTCAACAGAATCCCTATAATTTAAATGTATAACAGTGTGCATAATATTCGCTCTAATGTAAATAGCCGTACCTCCACCTCTGGAGACTCTATCATTCCTTACAAGATTGTATCCCTGTATGTGTATAGTATGGTCTAGAATATTTTGATTAAACCAGGTTTCTCCAACTCCTATAACATCATAATTTTTGCGAAAAATAAAAGTTTTAAATTCATCAAATTGTGCATTAAAAAAAGCAAACTTTTTCATAAAAATATTTAGTCAAAATTTCAACAAATTTTATCTTCTCAACGATTCAGTAAATCAATAAAAAGAAGAAAATTTTTAAAAATGCATGCATGAATGATGCTCATCCGGATATTGAATGGCAAGTGTTATAATGCGTGTCCGCGACAGATTCTGTCGATATAAGAAACCCCTTGATTCGGCATGTTAATTTAAGTTAATATTTTACGACCGATTTAGTCCTAATTGAGGCTCTTCAGGCAGCAGCAATCAGCTCGAGTAGAATCTCTTATCTAGCCTTAAAATAATTTGACTATTCGAACTATACACTTTACTCAAATGACCAATTTTTTTAAGATTTAATACGAAATATATACTCACCACTGTGTTACTTTTCGTTAAAATATTTTCTAAGTAGCCACTTACCTAAAAAAAAAAAAAAATTGAATTATTATTTCAGTTTTTCAGAAACCATTTATAAACTGCGCTTGGCTGAGAACGTCTTTGAACGAAGATAAAGTTAGGGTATATAGAGGCGAACAGTAACAAATTAACTGGTATTCATATGACTCCAAAATCAACGAATGCAAAGCCAAAGCTTAGAGTCATAAGGTATTCTCTATTTATATTTATTAAAAAAGAAAAATCAGACAAATATGTACATCTATTATATTTCGATAAAATAAGAACTGGGTCAATATGAATATCGCCCTATCCACCTACAAGACACAAACCCTTTCGAAAGTCCATATATATCCGAAGTTATAACATACGTGAATATGTAGACGTGTATAGAGAGTAAAAAAGTGTCAGTTTTTATTGATTCGTACGTTGTGCGCAAAGAGTACGGAATATAACAGACATTTGAGTTGCACTGTTGCACCAGCGGTTACAAAAACAAACAAAAAAAATAATCCTCAGATTTAAAAATGATGACGTTCTGCAAGAGGAAAATGGCAATTTGTATAACATTTGCTCGCGAGTGTGTAAGTGAAATCTATATTGATTTTGCGCTTTAATTACAAACATTTTTTCTACAATTTTCATTATAAAATGAAAAAAATAAATAATTTTATTGAAACTTTCATTTCCATTAATAAACAGATTGAATCCTAAGTTGATACTTTTATTTTTATCTGTAATTGTCATTAAATTAAACAATTTTTTACATAACTTTATAAAAGAAATAAGAAATTTACATTAATTTATTCCAAAATGTATCCAATACGGTCATGTATAATTGTATAACTTTCGTGTTGATTTCATTTGCTAGAAATTTTCAGTCATCGTACACTAATTCGTCTAAAATTTATATGTCTAAACTAGATAATGTTGTTAATATTAACAGTTGTAACATTCCGCTACTTACAGAAAAAGATGTCATTAAAGGTCTTAAAAGATTTAAACCTAAAAATACTAGAGGTCCAGATGATATTCCGGCATTTTTAATAAGAGATTGTGCAAATATTTTAGTCAAACCTTTAACCATGGTCTTTAATATGTTCTTACGAGAAGGGAACTTTCCAAGTTATTGGAAGATATCTGAAATCTGTCCAATCTTTAAGAAAGGATCCAAATCTATCATAGAAAACTACAGACCTATATCCATCCTTTGCAATTTTGGAAAAGTTTTCGAAAATGTCATTTATGAAATACTTTTCGCTCATGTAAAATCGATTATATCTACGGCACAACACGGCGTTTTTCCAGGCAGATCCACAGAGACCAATCTGATATGCTTTACACAATATGTTACGGAAAATCTTGATAGGGGTGGCCAGGTTGAAGCTATATATACTGACTTTTCCAAGGCCTTTGATCGCCTGGATCATAGTATACTTTTGAACAAGCTTTCCATTGTTGGACTCACTACGTCTTTTCTGCGTTTCTTTGAATCATATTTAAGTAATCGTAAATTGAAAGTTGAATACCATAATTTTCATTTAATTTGTATAAAAGCTTCTTCCGGTGTCCCTCAAGGTTCAGTTCTAGGGCCACTTTTATTTTCCATTTTTGTAAATGACATTACTGAAAACCTATCATGTAATACTCTATTCTATGCCGATGATTTAAAATTGTTTAAATCAATCTCCAGTATTGATGACTGTTTGATTATGCAGGAGAACCTAAATAAATTGAATCTTTGGTGTAATTCTAACAACTTACCACTAAACATATCTAAGTGCAATTCTATCAGTTTCACTCGTAAACTATATCCGATTGAGTATAATTTCACTGTCAACAATATTAACATCAATAAATGTCTTTCTTTTAGAGATCTTGGTGTTCTTTTCGGTGCTAAGTTAAACTTTATTGAACATGTCAATACTATTCAGAAAGAAGCATGCAGAAATCTGGGTTTTGTCATTCGAAATGGACGCCATTTCTCTGATCCTAATACTGTAAAAAACTATTTTTAAAGCTTTTGTACGTAGTAAACTAGAATATGCGTCCATTGTTTGGTGTCCTGGATATGAAGTACATAGTCATGCATTAGAAAAAATTCAGCGAAAATTGGTCAAATATTTGTGGTACAAACTAGATGGCGTCTGCCCTACTCGCAATATTCCGCAAACCATCTTGCTAAATAGATTTGATACCCTTGAATTACGTACTCGCAGGAAATGTTATTCCATCTGCATTCTTTACAAATTATTAAATTATAAAATTTTACTGTCCCGAACTACTTCGTCAACTAATATTTAATGTTCCTAGTATCAGAACTCGCTCCCCTTTGTATTTCTATTTTCAGACTCCCAAGACAAATATTTTAAAATTTTCTCCAATTGTATTTTATGTATCAAAATTTTTGTGAACTTCAAAATGATGTTGATTTATTTTCTATTTCAATTAAAGAAATAAAACGCTTAGTTGTGGATTGAGTTAATTATCAAAAGACAACGTAATTTTTTCTCCTAACGGAGTATTTTTTGCGTTTTCTTATGATGGTTAAAACGTTTATTAAACTATTTTTTGTTTATATATATTTATGCTATTATTAATATGTAATATTTTGTTATTATTTTTATGATGTAAATTATACTGTAACTGTAATTATTTTTGTGCCCATCCTGTAATTGATTTTATGCTGTTGGATGGTGTAACCCAAATAAATAAATAAATAAATAAATAAATAAATAAATAAATAAATAAATAAATAAATAAATAAATAAATAAATAAATAAATAAATAAATAAATAAATAAATAAATAAATAAATAAATAAATAAATAAATAAATAAATAAATAAATAAATAAATAAATAAATAAATAAATAAATAAATAAATAAATAAATAAATAAATTTACAATACAACTCTGCAGGAAAATCATTTTTCCGCAGTTGTCTACACTTTTCTTTGACTTATACCACCTGATCTGCAATCAGCTGCGCTCTTGTTGTTGGATCTTCCTCGATAACATTATTTAAAATGTGTTCTTATAAACACATGCTTTACCATACAGATAAACACACTACTGACCTACTTAAATCAGGCGACTGAATTACAAAAACTAGTACACGTGAATTGTGATTCATATTCATACGAAAAACCGAAAAAACATAAATATACTTATTAATTCGGTTAACTTTTCGTACACAAGTCCAGGCCCAAATTAATCCAAATAAGACTCAAAGTGTCTTCCTTCACTTGTCATATCGCAAAATAGGGCTTATGTCCTCTCTACTTCATTCTTATTATATCTCAATGTTTCCAATAAAACTATGTTTATAAATCCCCATAAGACAATTTTAATTGTTTGTTTAAAAATTGTGTTTAAATAAAACTTTAATAAATCGAAAGTATTTGTGTCAATTCAACGATTGTTATCGGAAAAGGTAAAACATTTGCTATTATTTTAAGCATAAAAGTATTTTTGAGGTTATAATGTTTATTTAAAAATTTTATACAACAATAATTAAGTTTTACGACTGTAAGTACTATGCAAAAGACGTAAACGATGTCATCAGAAGAGATTTCACAGAGACAAAATTTAATTAGATCCGAGTGTGTTGGGTAAACTATAGCAACTTTATTATGTTGAATTTTGTTTAGAACGGTTCTCTTTTATAGAAAAACCATGCAAATTAAGTGATGACTGGGTTCCATCTAGAAATGGGCTCTTATGGGAATTATATTTTTTAATTGTGAAGGTAGTTTAGAAGACTTCAAGACTTGGAACACACATCGCCCAAATCTACAAGAATTACGGACTGGTGAAGACAGCATCGCAGATCCAGTGACGCTTTTGGGATTATTAAATAATGATAGTTACTCTTTTATTGTAAGTACAATTAATGGCAAATTTTTCTTTTGACAAATTAAAAAAACGTTTATTACAATTCAAAATCGATTCACCTTTAACTGATCTTGATTTAGATACTAATTCAACAGTAACAACTAATTTATAAGAAGTAACAAATAATTTACAAGTAGTAACCAATAATTTACAAGAACAAGAAGTAACAAATAATTTACAAGGAACCAATAATTTACAAGAATGAAATATGGCTTTTAAACATGATTTTCTTAATTGTATACCTGAATTCGATGGTAATCCTAATGATTTAAGTAGATTTTTAGCCGTGAGTGAATCTTTGCTCACATAATTTTATGATAGAGAACATCCAGAACATTTTCAATTCAAAATACGTATTTATTGAATTTAATTATTTCAAAATTAAGAGATAATGCTAAAACGGTAGTTAATATTCAAAATTGTGCAAATTGGAATTACTTAAAAAATACTATAACTAGAAATTTCTCTGATCAAAGGTATGAAGTTTGTTTAAACAGGGATCTTGTAATGTTAAGACAAAATCAAAATGAATCGGCACAAAACTATTATGACAGATGTTTACATATATTAAATTTATTATGTAGTTATGTTAACATACACGAAATAACAGACGCAGCAAAATTTGAAACCTTTCTCGCAATTTTCAAAATCAAAATTCTTCTCGAAATTTACCAGTACAAAATACATTCAGAAAATTTTCAAGACCTAATCCCACTCGATGATTAAATTTCCAATATGTTAACAATAATTATGTTCCACCAAATCAAAATAGAAATTTTTCAAATAATTGTAACATACCCAATGATTTTTTCTACAAACAAAGAAATAATTTTCCGTCCCAACCTTTTAATGAAAATTCAAGACCCAACGTAATTACCTAACTAATGCCCAAGTTTTCGGACAGAATTATCCAAATAGGAATACAAATGTATTCAAACCAAATCAAAAAACAAATTTACCAAACCTTACACCTATGTCAGTATCAATTAGGAATACTGGACAAAATTATTCGAGACGGGTCAGTCACCAACTTTTACCTCCAAAGAGTTATTTAACTCTCAAACAGAACCTATATATAATTCAATGGTTGAAAACCCTGTAAATCAATATAATAATGAATATAATGATTCTGAAGAAGTTAATGATAATAAAGGGTAAACGCCAAATTTTCGGTAAAGGCCTCGGAACAAAATAACTCGCAACAAAATCCCGTACACATTTCAATAAATTGTGCGGATTTAAGTGAATTACCCTATATAATTTTTCCTGGGCATAATTTAAAAATATTGGTGGACACAGGATCTTCTAAATCATTCATTAACCCTGAAGTAGCTGAAAAATAAGGTACCTAACTTTAAACAGATGCAGTTGCCAGCCAAGAAAAATCATTGTACATTGTACCAGAAGGTATTTCAGAAGTATGACAATTTTATTATGTATTTTATTTGAACAAGAAAAATTTCTTGATCGTAGTACAATTTTATATGAATAGTTGTCTTATTTTGTAGGTTGTCCTTAATGAATTTGAAGTTATTGAAATATGACCTATCTATAAATGCTAGAGGTGTCAGACTAATGTAGCGGTGAGGATTTTACTCAAATGATGGTACCGCATCTACAAAACAAATGGAACTAAACTTACATTACAGTTTTTTTAAAGACGATAAAAAAAATAAATATGGAACTAAACTTACATTACAGTTTTTTTAAAGACGATAAAAAAAATAAATATTGAACTGGCCTAAATTAATTCAACGCATATCAACAGAAATTTAATTTCTGTTAATACGGCACACATCAAATCCTGTAATGAACCAAGCAATTTAATTAAAAATCCACATGGTCTGGTGTAGAATTTTTTTAAGCATTTCTTACCATAGTCATAATTTTTCAGGACATGACATCATCAGTATTTTTTAAATGGTATACCCCAATTTCGATACCGATCAGTTGTTCATCCTTCCTGATTCATCTTCCAAAATATTTATCATAAATCTATCCGTTTTTGTTTAAATTGCAACTGTCTATTTTTACTGTTTCATTTCGGGAAAGGAAAAATTTAAAGGGATCATGTTTGAGTTAGAAGGTAGATGTTCTAATCAAGTAATAGTAACAGTAAAAATGCTTTTTAGATTCTCCAAATGGTGTAGGACTGGAACAAGGACGGATTTAGCTTTTTCTTATGGGAGGAGTAAAATTTACCAAGATTACATGTTTAAAATAAAATTTTATTAATATTAAGTTTAAATCACAAAGACAGTACCTAGAACTAAAAATAGTTAAAACAAAAAATACTTTTAAACTGTTACTAGGTATTAAAAGTCTAGTCAAATAAGGAAGCTGTATACACTTGTCTTTTAATAAAAAAATTCGAGATACGCTAAAATGGTGGTTCCCACCTTATCGAGACTGAGGCCCACAAGGATAAACTCGTAGCCTAACAAAAACGAGAAATAATAATAATTTAACTTGGAACGAAAGACCGAAAGCTGATAGTAGTATTAGGACGTTGAATTTTTTGTTTTGTGAAGCATTGGCATTACTTAGGTTAAACCATGTGATGATTTTCACAAGCCTTGATTTTTAAAACCATTCTATATCGCCTTTTGATTAGGGTTTAAAAACTTGTTCGAGCAATTTATCCAATAATAATTGGCCCCTTTACCTCTTAGGCCTGCTCATGTAAAATATTTGGGCTCCTTGCTTCGCCTATTTATATTCTATTAATAAAGGACAGAAGGATGATTATTGCAACTATGTTAAAAGAAATAAATTGGCTTTCAGTTCAGAATTATGTTCAGTGCATGACTGATATTTATTTATAAAATAAAAATGACATAAATCCATCGCATCAGATCTATTAGAAAAGTCAATATAATTCACAATATCACAACTATATTACAATAAGCCAATCTGACTTTCATGTATGGCAAGCCATCACTAAAAGTTCCCAAAATACAATTTTTATTAAAGGTTTAAAAAATTTAATAGACTGTCTACAGAAATTAAAAAAAAAAAAACAATAAATGTATTCAAAAGTAACCTCAAACAATACTTGATAAATAAACAGAACGAATATACTTTCTTGCCCTTTTTAAGTATTTTCCTCAATTTATTGTTATTTCACCCCTCGTTTTACTACTTACTATGTTTAAATTATTAATAGTTTTGCGACGATAGGTTATAGCAACTTATAGCCACAAAACTATTTTTGTGTTAAAGTAGATCCATAGAGAGCAATGTAATTTACAACGGCCTTCTTTCAACCTACAAATAAATGACAACTTTATAATTAAAATGAAAAACACAACAAAATACCTCGGTATCATAATTGATCAAAATTTAAAATGGGTTGATCATATTACGTCATTAAAATCCCAAGGTAAGAAGATTCATTTTTAAATTTTATGAATTGAGGAAATTTATGAATAGGAGCTTACTAATTATTATTTACAATTCGCTGGTTGAATATGTAATCCAAAACTATAATTAAAATTATCTACAAAAAAACCAGCATTATATCCTAACTCTCTTTTATATAATAAAAAAGTGTTTTGTAAAAGAACATTATATTAGTTGTCTTGCTGTACCTTTATTTATGGAAAGCCTGAATTGAGATACACTACAAATTATTTGCAATAAATATCAAAAGAAGTATACCTACATTTTTAAATAATTTGACATTCACACATCACAGATGACATCTTGATACTTGACAGGCACAGCCAAGCATTATTCTGCTTTTTGTCAAATAAAATAGCCGGTTAATTATTCTATGGGGTTCCGACAGAGAGCCAGTAAATTTGATGAAGGTGTTTTTGTGGCTAGGGGCGAAATAGTAGTACGCTTAAGTTAGCACCACCATAAAAGTCATTTTTAAGAAACTGCTTACATATTTTTTATAAATTGGCAGACTAATTTCGAATAAAAATAGCCTTTAAAATGACTATGGTTGCAAATATGAAGGTCTCAACCCGCCCTAGAAATTTCACCTTTACTGTCGACAGCTGTTGTTTGACAGGTCGTTAGAAAATGTTTGCAATTTATGAAATGTTGAGAATGTTAGGAATGTTGACTTTAGAAATAATTAGAATTCATAAAATTGTCACATAAGAATGGCATAGGCGGATTTTAAGAAAATTGATAGGATGAACCGAAAATTCTGAAAATCAATAGGGTTCTAAGTTAGAAGTAATTATTCAAGAAAATCAAAACCGTAAGTCAATCAGAACTTTCGTTCTAGAGTTATCGTACCGGCATACATACACACAGACGACCAGACGAAACTTTTTTTTGCGTTTTCGTACTCAGAATGATTGGAAACATGAAAAAAAGTTTTAAAAAATGGGGATAAGAAATTTTTTTCGTTTGCACGAATGCAATATTGAGGCCCCATAAGAAGGGCCTCAGTAATTTAAGGTGCTGCAAAATAATAAACGTGTATTTCTCATTTTTATTACATGAAACCCTTAATTTTTTACCCTGTAATGAATGTAATACAAATAAAAATTTAAAATGCTCTACAACTTCCTTATTATCGATGTACCTAAAAGACGAACAAAAAACCAATAAAATTTTAAATGAAATTACCGGTAAAATATATTGAGCATAACCTACCTTACCCTCCTAAGCCAAAAAGGGTATTTCAGTTGAAGCGAATTTCGAGAGAAAGCATATTTTTTAAAAGTTTTTTTGCGTTCCCACAAGTCGAAAAAATAATTTAGGTACTGCTGGATTACTTTAAATTATTTTTTGTTTTTGATATTCTTGTGTCGGACATGGATGTGCAGTGATTTGGCTTAGTATTAATGTCATACACCTAACCCTTTTAGTAAATACAAGTGAAGTTGAGATACGTGAATTTGTCTTTTTTTTTAATGTTTTTCAAGCTATCTGATGCGTTAAAAATAAAAAAATGTGTTTTTTTTGAGATATCGCTTTTTGGCTTAGAAGGGCAGACTACAAAATCAGCCTACCTTTTTTAAAATTATAATCATGGGAGGGGTAATTACCCCCTAGTACCCCCCCCTCCCCGTAAACCCGCCCTTGGACTGGAAACACAATTTGTAGAAAACCAGACAATCACTTTTTTACACTTATGAAACTAGTAAAAAACAAAATGCATGTATTAAAGTGTGTAATTACTATCAAATAATTGCTGTGATTTCTTATCAATCTATTCATCTCATCAGCTTTCATCTAAAATTCATCTACAGTTCATCAAATTTCTAGAGGCTTTCGACGGCTAGACAGAGAAAGCACTACTGACAGGCATCCCGACGGATTTACGCAATGAGAGTACACTCTGCGCATCAAGTATTTCACTATTTCATTCAGACGTAAATGTTAGATGTAAATTTCGCTAAAATATTTCTTTTATTTTCGTTTGTGTTTTTTGCTCATTACAGTTTAATAGAACCTAAGTATGGAGTTTAATAGCAAATTAAGAGGCCGCGTGATTAACAGTCAATCTCGCGAAATAATAGCCAATGTTATAGAGTTTATGAGAAGAGAAGGAAACTTTAATTCACCTTCAATACCATTTAAAAATGTAAATGATCGTGTTGCTGCAGCCACAGGAGTATCTAAAAACACTGTCGTCCGCATTTCTGGAGAGAAAAAAAGAATCGATAACCGTGAGATATCGGAATTTTCATCACCAAGAAAAACCATTAAAAAACCAAAAACAGTTAATGATATAGATGAAGCTGCACAAGAATCAAATTTTATTTTTTTATTATTAGATAGCTATTTTGTTCATTTACAGGCTCAATTTTTTTCCGTTTCTCCTTTTTGATTTTATATGGGGTTTCAAGTTGTTTTTGACTTATTTCGACGTAAATCACAACAACACACTTTTTTAATAAAGCAAACAAGTGTTAAGAGGTATATGTACGTGTAAACTACAATTACAAAAAATTGATATGAAACCCATGAAACCACCAACAAAAATGTAAAGCTAGCTTCCGTACTAGAACATGGTGTCATTCGTCGAGATAATTTATCGTTTTGTTTAATAGATCAAGAAATGTAAATAGTCCCCTGTTATTTTTTATAAAATTATAAGAGAAATAAATTTTTTTCTAAATAGTATAGTTTATTATTTTGTAGAAAAACAAAATTTCGAAAATTTTAGTAATGTTTCAGAAACAACCGTTATTAATAATAGGTACCATTTTCCTTAATAAGGTAGAAATAAGATATAAACTATTTCCACGATTTACAAAGGCATACAAAAAAATTATAGGTATTTTCCGCTATCCTATAAAATTTATATTTTCTGACTCAATTTCAAAAGGTTGAAGGAATTCCAAAACACCTTTTATGGCATAATAATTATTTTCAATTCTACATACTATCTTTAGCTGCTTTTAAAAACGTTCTAAGAAAGTCCAATCAGACCAATTTAATCCCTAAACTATTCCACACTTTTAAAATTTAATTACCTAAAAATATTAAAAACTATTTAAAATAACTTGTTTAGCAGACTGTACAATAGCTATCTTAGTCACACGTAGCGCGTTCTCTGTCTGGGCGTCGAACACCTCTAGAAATTTGATGAACTGTATTTAAGTAAATCATTAGGTTTTAATTTTAAAATCTAAACTTTTTTTCTTATTAATAGTTTGAATAGAGCATGGAAAATTTTAACTGGATCATACCATAAACCACTACCAGTAAAGGTGGAAAGAAAAAATATATCAACATTAAAATCACACAGCACTCAAATCTCCATAAAATAAACTCATTCAAACACGATTTGTGTTCTTTATAACTGACCAAAAAGCAAACGGAATTTTTATTTCCGCACGACCACCCTATACAATAATTAGGTACCCTTCCGACCACTCTTATTTTTCCTTAACATCCTCTGTCAAATTATTATACCTATACACAAATATTTACAGTGTCTATTACCTGGATACTTACCTGACACATTTTAGGGTTTAGGAAAAGGGTTAAAGCATTCCCTTCAGACCTCTTCGGGTCCCATTGAAATAACACTACAGAAGAATTATCAAGGTCTATCCTTTCGAATTAAATTTGGTCTATCCCTTACCCTTAAAATTACTCTACAATGCATGCGACAATAATGTAATCACTACAACAGGTCGGTAATACTATTTTTTGCTACGAGTAAACATAATTGCTCCAATATTTCAAACTGAAAATATTAATTGTATTATCTTGGTGACTATTTGGATTTAAAAAATAGGAAAAACAGAAATTTAGTAAATGTTATAATTTTGTATTGCGACCGATTTCGACAACTACAACATCTTCAGGCATACAATCAAAGCTCTATTAATGGATTAGCTATTTGTACATTCATTTAGTCGCTCAGTGCGAAGTCATGGTAGGGGAAGCAAAAGCGATACTAGCGCTAGCTGCGGATAATTCGTGTATTTTAGGGCAAAATTTTGTAATTTTGGCATATCAAAAAGTAGGTAAAAACAATACAATACCGGAGTTGCTGTGTTGAAAATTGTAAAAATACTAGCAAAAAAATGGTGTAAATTATAAGCAAAGTGGAAATTAAATCAAAGAAATAAATGGATATGTGTTCAATAAGAAGAAAAATTACCTTTATTTTTGTAATAATAACAATAATACTGGAAATAGTAGACATCAGAAACTTGAAAGGTTTTAAATAAACAATAAATATCATTTTACGATGTTCTTGAGCATCCCTTTAATCTTAAATGTTCTACCTTTGATTATTGTATGTGGCTGGAATGCAATTTTGTGACTTACTGATAGGAAACCAGTTTTAATCATGCATTCTGTTTTCTTTCGAACAAAACTGAAAATATAAATAATAATCCTTCTGTTGATACATTTTAACTTCACACTATTATTTAAAGGTATTTTTTTTTGACAGAATAGGTTAATTCTTCAAAGACAACTTGTTAGACTTGGGCAACTTCTCATACATTTTCCCGTAAATACTGTTGCCAGCCTTTATTTTATTATTGATTTTTATTGAATATACTTAATTTTTTTTAGTTTAAGCGATAAAAATATATAAAAATAATAAATTAATTCAAAAGGAAAGACTTGTATTTCGTGCAAAACTTTTTAATTAATAAATGCAAAGCGCTTTCGGCTTATTAGCCATCATCAGTGCTTATTGTCCACAATGTATCCTACAAGTTCCTGGCCATCCTCACTCCCAAAATTAGATATTTCGGGATATTTACAACTTGCTAAATCATATTATTAGTATTATTAATATTTTCAAATTTAAATTTCTTTATCTATTCATTTTTATTTTTATTCAAGTTGTTTAACCGTTTCCACATGACAGTGGTGACAAGCGACACTTAATAATACTAATAATATGATTTAGCAAGTTGTAAATATCCCCAAATATCTAATTTTGGGAGTGAGGATGACCAGGAACTTGTTGGATACATTGTGGACAATAAGCACTGATGATGGCTAATAAGCCGAAAGCGCTTTGTATTTATTAATTAAAAAGTTTTGCACGAAATACAAGTCTTTCCTTTTGAATCTAAACTATGTGCACACAGCTGTCAACCTTTTTTGGTTATTTCAATAATAAATTAATGTTTTACTTGTTTTACAAATCCATATACTTTCATTAAAACTAACATATATACTTTTTAATTACGAATTCTATTAAAAATTGTATAGGCAAAAATAGTCCATTAGTACAAAAATGAATTATCGCTGCTGTCACGCACGGAGCGAATAAGATAAGAGTCGTGCATTAATATTTAAGGTAGCAATAAATAATAAACTAAATGTTAGATTGACATTAAACAAGTAAAATTAATACAGTGCAACCTCGATAATCCGAACCCACGCTAATCCGAACGCAAATCGTGATGCGAGATAGTCCGAACGCCGCCTCTGTAATCCGAACGCTGACAGGAAAAGACCTGCAGCGCGGCCCGCGTCGCCCATATGTAGTTTGATAATGCATTTAAATGTACAAAAAGCAATATACATACATAGATCTAAAAGGTCTAAAAATGTGTAAGAGGTGTTTTATTGTATATTCGTTAATCCGAACAATTCGATAATCCGAACAAGGTCTGACAATTAGGTGTTCGGATTAAAGAGGTTGTACTGTAGTTATGTCGTTAATATCATTATACAGAGTGTAACAAAAAGATGTACAGTTAATTTAATCACAGATTCCGAGGTCAAAAATAAGTCGATTTATGCTAAATTTTTCATATAAAAATGGACATTAAAAAGTTACAAGGTGCTGATGTTAAAATTTTAGAAGTACTCTTACTCTAAAACGTCTTAATATATTTTTAAGAAAGTGTACATGGGATTTTAATATACAGTGACTAATAAAATGGAGTTAATGGCGTTCAAAATTGTTAATACCTTATAAATAATTAGACTTGACAACACCATCTCAATATTACCAACAACAAACAAAAATCTCTAAGAATTCATTCTCACAGTTCATTGGTACAATGGACCATATTACTGGTGCTCTTCAGATATTCATAATTATTGTGTTTTTTTTTAATTGGAAACCTATATTCGATTTAATTTACTAAAATGGACATACTAGCGGAATTTATGAATGTAATATTAAACTTTTAGCATACTGAGAGCAATATCTAAGCCTCAATAACACTAGCAAAAATATATGAAACTTCAAATTACTTCAAAATTACCGCTTGTTCTATTTTCTGTTGAAATTTGAACTGCTGTCAAATTACCAACGTTGTCATGTTGTACATCACTTATTAAGTATAATGTGCACTTATCTATTGACAGGGCCGGATTTAGAGGTGTGGAGGCCCTGGGGCAACAAAGGAGTAGAGGCCCCTAATTACTTTTCAAATTGATTAAATAATATTTTTCTTACAAGTATTTCAATCATTTATTTATTTAGTCATATGATGGCGCAAAAAGATAGAAGAGACAATCACAAATCAAATCACAATACGTAAAAAAAAACTTTAAATTAAAGTATATCATGCGAATGGTACCTTGCGAGCTTTTTTCAACGAAAACTCATTGATGATTTCGGTAAATCCAGCTCCCGCAGTAAATCGCTTTCAATGCTAAGTAGAGATAACTTTAATAGGCGATGTTTCCCATCGTAGTTCTTATCCTATTTTTTATAATTTTCCTTTTTGAAAATGAGGGCTCTCCAGTGCAATTTGACACCATCAAAACCAAGTACATTCGCAGTGTGATTTGTATGTTTGGGAATATAGCTCAATTTTGATCTTTAAGAATGTGATAATAGAACAGATATGTCTTTTTTATAGTATGTAAGTTTATCATACAAATTGAACCAACTCATTACCAAGACTAGGTTGTAAATCGTCTTTGTAAACTTTTACCAATTCATCTGCTGCAGCATACACATTTGCAGCATCCATCTCCTCTAAGTGATTAAGAAACACATAGCTGATCGATCACTGGAATGAAGCCTGATACTTTAAATTTATCTTTTGGTGACAAGTTAGCATCATCTTGTGCTTTAATATGATCCAGCGAATCCAACCTCACATTTCTAGTTCTGGTGCGAGATTGTACGTACTGGTACTTGACATTCCTTTAACAGCTTCTTCATATTTGTCAAACTCGTCTCTTTTGGATTCAACAAATAATTTCAGTGATTCCAATGCATGCATTGCATACTCAAAAATCATCTTCGTGTCCTGCAAGATCTTGTTTGTATCGTTAAATCGCTCCAAAATGTCGTTCCAAAAGATTGCAAATAGAGCGGATTTGTTTTTAAAATCAGAGCTTTCGTGCCTTTGTATTTGCCGCTCATATTTGTAGCATTATCGTATGATTGGCCGCGACAATCGAGAATGTCAATTTGATGGTTGCCTAAAAATTTTAGTAAAGCGCCAGTTTGGCCACAGTTTGGTAAAAAGGTCAGAAATCTTTCCTTTGGCATCGATTCTTCAATATATCGAAAAACTATGGCCAGTTGATCGATACGAGATTCGTCTGGCGTGGAGATAAATATTCTTTCTAAATAGGTTTTTAATTAGTATATGCTATTAAACCACCCTGTGAAGGGTTTAAAGTTTTGTTGAGATAGGCCTATAGAGCGCTGATGGAGGGTGAATTCTGTATTTTGTCATTTGAGTTGCCTCTTCGTATCCTACAAACGGTTTTAAGCATTTTAAGTTTCTAAATTACACCCTGTATATATGAAAATATTACTCTGAAGATAACCCTAAGGCAGAAACCTGTTCCCTCCATTTATTTCTGAGAAAAAATAAAAAATTGTGTTACTGATTTAAAGTATTTAATATTTTAATTGTTTGAAGAAGACCAAGTACCTTCAGGTAATCAGGAAACCATTATAATCCGTGCACTACAAAAGACTTATGACATTAATGGCGTTTCACGTGTACACAAATTTCAAATGTGCGAAAACGTTAACGTGTAACTAGACACGAAGAGGGATTAACATCAATACCCAGAAACTAAAGAAGACACCGAAAGAGCGAGGCCATTTAGTAGTTCCCAACGCTGCGCTACTGCCCTACCATCATCGCTAGCACCTAACCTAATTCCGCGAAATTAACGATGTAATAAGCAATAAGCAATCGCTGGAGAAAGAGCCCTCCGCCCACAATCATACATCCTCGTAAAGTGTCCGACCCCTGGCGATAGAAGCGAGTCCGGCGCGGCGGAGTCTTTGTCACTGTTTATCCTGTATCTGGTACAATAATTGGTTGCGCAGTGCTCTTCAAACTCGTTCACCACGTTTACACACGGGTTGCACCCCAAATGGGGACCGAATAGGGGCGAGCGGGGGGTTAGCGAGAGGTGAGCGCCTTCCTCCACCCCTCTAGCTGCCGCTCGCTCTTCGAGCGAACGGAACTGTGCCGAGTCTCTTATTTGTTTTATGACGGTGTGCCGTTTAAAAAGTGTACACATTTTCAGAAACCAATGGCGTTCGTTCGAAAAGGAAAACCAGGTGTAAATTTTTATTGTTTTAATTCGAAAGAGGAAATTGAGGAATCAGGATATTTAATTAATAACTTTATAAAGAGACTTTACAGTCATTTATCTTTGATCCATTTTAAGTTTAAGTTCTCTAGAATCTAGAGGGTTAAATGTAGTTAATGTAGTATAAAATTACTAAAATAATTGAAACGTCCCCAAAATGGCTTGAAAACCAAATCGTTGTAGGTCACTACGAGTACAAGAACCCATTAAATATCAATCACCAATGACAAATAATTTGTTAACAGGGCTATCTGAAAATGTTTTCATATAAAATAAACATTATAATAAAATACATAAAATTTGTCATTAATATCTATAGAGGGTAAATCATAAGTTCCTGCGTTTTTTAAACTGTGTATAGAAGTCGTTAAAATAAAATCATTTTTAAAAACCCTGGTCTTGTGTATGAAAAGTCACCCTAAATAATGTTTCTATTTTTGAATTTTTTGCTTTTTTCTTTTTTTATGAATCACGATTCAATGGTGTACCGGTTGTTCTAATTCAGTCGAGTGTGATTTCAGTAGCATGTTTATCTAAACTAGTGTTTTAAATAATTGTTCATTATGGTAAATTAAAAATGAAGTGCTTGTAGAAGAACACATTTTAAATGTTATCGGGGAAGATTCAACAACTACGCGGATGGTTGCATATCAGGTGGGATTAAGTCAAAGAAAAGGTGGACAACATTGTCCAAGCACTATATCTTGAAGATCTCCCCCCACAAACTTCAGTTTTGTGAATGTTTCTTGCAACGGCATTATACACAGTTAAAAAAAAGGATTAACTTAGGATTTTTACCCTGTATTTCTTAACGAATAATGAAATCCAAAATAAGTTTATTTTACCCAAATTTTTGCCTGCCTTTTTTGGACCTTATACGGTCTCCGAAACCTTCTCATGTTACGCCTATAGACAACGATAGACGAAGTGAATCATCCTATCTAGAGTGTTCTGCAGTAATAACAAAATGTTCCCGAATTCGGCAGAATGTTCAATCGAACATTCTAGAACTCAATTATGTGTATAAATAGGCTGTTTTGCTGTTGGAGTAGTCGAGATATTGTTGTGTTAAGATATAGTTGTCAAAGTAAATTAGTAAATAAGTAATTGAGATAAATTAAGTGTTGTATTAAGTTATAAATAAATTAGTGAATATAGTATAAATAAATTAAATAATAAAATGTTTAAAATAAATTAATGTTACACTATTTTTCGCCTTTTCACCTTCTTTGGGCTTCTCAGAATTATTGTAGAGGGTGGTCAAGTGTCAATACATAATTCTAAACCCTTTTAGATCTTAATTGTGCCTTGCTGATGATTTGACAATTTTTTCAAAGTTTTTAATTCGAATCAGAACAACTCGTGTTTTTCGATAATTTAACCTTTTGAAATTATGTTACTAGGAGGTCAAGCGCTTTACTAGATAGCGGCCCTCAGAGTAACTTATAAATAAAACATTTTGTAATAAAATGAATGTCAAAAAATTGTATATTAATCACACCATTAAAGATGAATTTAATTAATATTAAGCATAAATTATCTTATCTTTATATTCTAATTTTAATTTAAAAATATGAATTCTGGTACAACAAGAACCATTCAGAAAGAAAATCATTTCAAATTTAGTTGATGAAGATCCAACAATTAGTGTAAGGATTGTGGCACGACAAACAAATACATCTTCTGCAAGTACTTGGAGGATACTTAAGGAGCAGCAGTAACATTCTTATTACTAAAGACAAGTCCAAGAGCTTTTGACAAACGATCTACAGGATAGAGTGGCTTTTTGTGAAACGTTACAAGAACATCTCTCAATCCCAGTTTTGTTAAATGTATCCTTTTCACCGACGAGGCCACCTTTACGCGACAAGAAATGTGTAACTCTCATAATACACACAACTAGTGTAATGAGAATCCACATGTTTAAAGGGTATCACATTACAAACACTCGTTTAAAGTTAATGTTTGGGCAGCAACTTAAGTAACAAATTAATTGGTTATCATATTCTACCTGGAAATCTGCATAGTAATATGTATTAACGCTAAACCAGTGAAGATCTCTCTTTTTTATCCTTGATGGAGCTCCCCCGCACTTTGATAGGTGTTGTAATTGGTTGAGTAACCATTATCCGAATCGATGGATTGGTAGAGGTGCAGAAGATTCGATTCATTGGCCTTCACGTTCATGCGATTTCAATCCTTTGGACTACACACTTTCGTCGTATGTTAAGGAAAAAGTCTATGCTACAGAGGTAAATTCACCTCAAGACTGGCAAGACAGAATTGAACATCACTTTAATGACCTCATAGCTAATCCTCAACCGTTTAGAAGGATAGAATTGTTTACTCGTGAAAACGGTAGACATTTTGAACATTTACTAACTGATTGAATATTTCATGTTTCTAGTCAAATTTATTTTTTCTTGTGATTCTTTGTTTAATTAATATTATTAGCATTAGATTATTGTTATTGTTCCTGGTTTTTAATAAGTAGGTAATTGTTTTTTAAAAATACTTTGTACCAGTTATTACTTCATCATTTTCAAATCAAAATATCCCGAAAACGGGTTTTACCAAGAGTACCTTTTTAGTGTAACACTGAATGATGTTTGAGTTCACAAAAAATTTGGACTGGAAAATTAAACCTCAAAAAAGTTATGTTTAAAAGTTATCAGTACGAATCGTGTAACTATCGCCCTCTATGAGAGGCAGATATAAAAACAAATTTATGCGATGTGACAGCTTTCAAAACATATTCGTATAAAATTTTATTACAATGTTGCCAGTAGTTTTGACATAAACGTAAACACCCAACAGGAAACTGGGCAGCCACATAAATGAGACTAATCCTGTATCTAAGTGAGAATAAACCCCTCTAAGACAGAAAGCATATTTCTCACCAAAAGAAGGTCAATGCACATAGTAAACAATATAAATATTCAAAATCAAATCATAACAAAAAACACAATTAACTACCTCGGTTTCCACTTACAAACTCACAAACGACGACAACACTCGCAGACACTAAACGACAACCCTGGTTCCAGGGAAAAACAGACATAACTAACACACAACATATACAAATTCAAATCACTCACCGCTATCTAGCATAATAATTCAAAATAAGCAAATAATGTCACCAGACAAGGAGTTGCAAAGAACGCAAAGTGATTCAAATACCATTGTTTGGCGAAAATCAGCCAGGACGCAGGTCCACACGGGAAGAACCCGAAGAAATGATATTTATATTACAATCTAAAAAAAATTTTAACTGTAAATAAAGACGTTTTAAAAATAAAAACCCTGTATGCAAACAGGGTTGCCAGATCTTTGTAATGAAAAAGCGGGACACTGACAAAAATGAGGACAAAAAACAAAATAATCTTCATTAGAATAACAAAATAAACGCTTTACAATAAAACAACAGAAGACATTATTATTTATGCCCTATACATACAGGGTGTTACTTAATGATAGGCCGTAATTCCAAGGGCGCATGCTTGAACCAAGTAGAAAAGTTTAACGATCGAAATTAACTTGATCTTATTGTTAATTTTAATAAAAGTAGTTTTTATTTTTTCCTCAAAAACGAAGTAAGATAAAACAAAGTTGTATTTTTGGCTGCTTAATCGAAAAAGAAATATATAAAAGTTGAAAAGTCAGTGGCGTACATTTTTTGTAAATATTATTCATAAGACTGCGACGCCTCTGAAACTCATAATTATCTTCTAGTCAGTGTAAATTTAGCGTCTTATCACAATGAAGAACACTGCCAAATTTCAACAAAATAGAAAAATGGATCTTTGAGATATTGATAAAAAACCTATTCCTTTTAAACTTTGACACCTGTATCTTGAAAACCAGACTTTTAAGAAACATTTTTATATAAACGTTTATACTTGAAATTGGTTCAGCAATGCGCCCTTGGAATCACAACCTATCATTAAGTAACACCCTGGAAAAGGCGGAAAAACCGAGACAATTTGCGTGAAAAGCGGGAATTATTAGAAAAAAGGTAAGACAGATTAGCAAAAAACGGGACTGTCCCTCCTATGGCGGGACGTTTGGCAACCCTGTATACAAATTATGTATGTAAGAAAAATAAGAGTTATTATTTATTATTATTAGTTTTAAATACTATGAACAAAGTAAAAGAGGCAGAGGCACACTGAGGATAAAATGGTTGAATACTGTTAGTAGTAATGTGGGTTAAAAATGAATTGACATAGCCCAGAACAGGACCAAAGTGGAGAAGAAAAATTAATTTTGTTAAACCTGTTTAAGGAAAAATATAAAGATAATAACAATGAAAAAAAAAAATATAACAAATAAAACCATTTGCAGACAAAAAGGAAACATTTCAATAAAAATTGGCACCCGAAATTCATATTTGTGTTTTACGGACAAAAATAACATATTAAAACTGTCAATACTGAACCGAATTTCAAGTTGAATTCACTGAAACGGAAGTCTCTATAAAATGATCTATAATAATAATGAGCCTGTTTTAAATTCCAGAGTAAACATAGATCCACATTTACTACCTTTGAAGTGTATACAGCGTTATTTTTAATATTTATTTTAATGGAAAATAAGCCAAGTAAAAGCAAATATTGATTTACTTATATAAACACACTTTTCAGTCAATAAACATATCGTTAATGACCATTTTGTGTGGGCGGAGTTTATATTTTAATTTGCTTTTTTGTTTTAATTTATTTTGCATATGTGCGATTTGCGCTTCTGTGGTCCCATATTAGAAACATACACAAGGTGAAAATATCTACAGAGTGGAAAGGAATATGCGATTTTAAATTAAGTTCCAAAATTACTTTGATTTTTTTTAGCTACGTGAAGGAAGTTGGTGATTAACAATGAAAGTCTTCTGTTTGTCACGTCAACTGTCACAATGTTGCTAACTCACAAATGACCTATTGTTGCTAAACGGGGGGTAATGGATAACAATGGTGTGTTGGTAAGAATGGAGGGTTAGTCCATTGTGACAGTTTGCGTGATAGACAGATGACATCGCACATGTGGTGTAAAACAAGGAATTAAAAAAACTATAGTCTAGAGAAAAAAGGAGTGCAGTAATTTAATTTGCAGAACTGAGTACAGGTTCAAGAGGTAGATATTTTATTTATACTTCATTATTCAATGCTTATTTTTATTTAAAACGAAAATTTTAATACCTCTACCTAATAAAAGTTTTCGTTTAGATTTAATCATGTTTCCATGGCTTTTATTGTAATAAATATTTTCTTTTGACAGATAAGTCAGACTTTATTTATTCATAGCCGTATCGTATGTATTTTAATTGATTCGGAATTTTGTATTAGTATATATTATAATTTTACAATTATATAAGAATGGCGAGTGCATTAGAAAATATTGCAAGCACAAGGCATTATCTTTAGAAGAAAAAAATATCGTATTTGATAATCTTCGAAAAGAATTTGTTTCACTTTCTGTGTATGAATTAGCCACTAAATATGAGACCTACACTGGAGTATCTAAGCGGAGAGTATGTACATTATTAAAGAAGATACAGTTAATAGAGACGTCTCACATCCCAAAAATCCTCCAGGAACAAACAAGACCTTTATTGAAATTTGGGAAAGAATGTAATAAGGCAAATTCTTTTTTCTTTCGAAATGACATTCCTATACAATTACAGTCAGAAATAGAAAATAGCACCACTCTTCCAAATATATCATATTTTCATATCTAAAAATATTACATGAATTAAATTTTCGTTACAAAAAACGTGACAGAAACAGCTTTTTAACAGAGGAAAAGGAAATCATTGCGTGAAGACATGATTAAAAAGTAAATCGTTCAATAATAACCCACATTGGAAGCACCGATGGATTTTTTTGCCAGATGGTTTATTAATGTTCGATTTAAAGAAAACAAAAGACTACCACGAAGAAATGGATGGCCGTTTGAAAATTGGTTTCAGAATATTTAAAAAAAAATCCAGCCAACTCCGTAATTGTTTTGGATAATGCATCCTATTACTGTCGATTAAAGGAGTTACTTCCTACAACAAGATGTAAAAAGAAGATATTTCAAAATGGCTTCATTCTAAAAATATTATCAGTTCTATCCTTGAAGGCAACATAAAAACAAATTCAAAAAATATATTATAGACGAGATGGCCCGAGAAAAAGGAATTGAAATTCTCAGATTGCCTCCTCACCACGCATAGTTAAATCCCATTGAACTGATTGGTTACAATTAAAAAGTTATGTATTTCGAAACAATACAATATTTAAATTACCTGATGTACGAAATTTGTTTTTGAAGGCAGTTTCAGATGTAAATGGAGAACATTGGAGAAAATGCATTGATCATGTTATAAAGGTGGAAAATTCATCATGGAAAGTAGATATAGCATTGGAAAACTTAGTAGAGCCTATAATAATAAAGCTCAGAAAAGACAATGATAATGATACCAGTAGTTATAGTGAAGGCAGTGACTTTTAAAGATAGTTCTTGAACTTTTTATTTTCTTTAAAAAGTTTAATCCCATTAACAATATATCCTCGTTATTTATTGGTTAAATTTAATTCGTTTAATGTTAAAGTGCAACAAGTTTGTTAGAAGCATAAGGTTTATTTTTATTTTTGTAAATATTATAACTTTTTCATTCAAAATTTAATCTACGACCTGCGTATATACCATTTTATATGCCGTGACCTTATTTATATTATAGAAACTTATTTTTCAAAGTACCGTAAAGTCGGGTGACTTTGACCCGCATGGGTGACTTTAGCTCAAATCAGTAAATGGTTATTTTTGTTCACAAAAAATTATACGTCCTATTTTTAAAATAAAACTCACGCTGATTGAACCGTAAGGTATTAAATCTACCCAAAACCCTTTATTTAAAGACAATTGGACACTTTCGCTTTTTGTAGTATAAAAAAATTAACTCATTGCAAAATAATCGAAATTGAAAGGTGATAAAATTTGTATGCAACCAACAATACTGTTGTTTGTAATATTTTTTGTTATTATCTTTACCGTAAGCGATAAAAAATATTTTGTTATGATAAAATCTGTTTTACTATCAACTGTGATGGGTGGCTTTAAACCAGCAAATAATATTATGGAGAAAACAATGGAAAATGATGGGTGAGTCAAAGTCACCCTCTACCTTTTTATTTTTTATTTGAAAAATTAGACCATTTAAGATATTTTTGCTTAAACTCTTAAAATATAACTGAAAACTAAATTATGGCGAAAATGCGAATTTGGATTTGCTTTTATTTAACAATTGAAACTAGGTTTAAATTTTGGCAGTGAGTCAAAGTCACCCGACTTTACGGTACGCCTATGGAGTGTGACGTTATATTCCCACTTTTACTGCACTCCTCTTTAATTCAGACGGTTCGAAAATGTAACACATCACAGGAGCTGGAAGGAATATTAAACATGGAGTCATTGGCAACAGTCTTCCCAGCAAAAAATTCTTGTGCCCAGATTATGCTAAATGACTCTCTTAAAGATAAGAGGGTCTTTATTATGACAGGCAACCATTAAAACATTGAAAAGGGTAGCAGTACAATCTAAATTAATATTGAACTGCCAACAGTCCCTTCAGGCCCTAGCAGAACATAATAAGGTAGCTGATGGACGCAGGCAGTTCAGAATATATATATAGAGGGTCCATACAAGAGTAGACAAAATCAACTGCTAAATCTTAGCAGGAACGAACTTAAGACCGTAATACGGGTTACTGCGGCCTTAGAAGATTCTTAAATTTAGGGATATCTGACGACTCCCTGTGTAGAATATGTGGAGAGGATGATGAAACTCCTTTACAAATACTATGTCATTGTCGGAACATTAAATGGAAACGAGAATGTCATTTCGGGGTAGAACATTCAAAACTCGAAAAAATCGCGAAAGCGCCCATCATACATTCTTAAATTTACCAAGAATATTAACCTGATGGGGTAGAAACAGAGAGGAGTATATTAAGTCTAGAGCTTCAGTGCATGAGAACTTTGAACCAACCCTAATTCGGAGAGATATATAGACATATCTACTCTAAATCCCACCCTATCTACTCTTCCAAAATTTGAAAATTTATATTTTAAATGGGAGATGGTTTTATCAGTGCACAAGTAAATAATAGTCTTGGAAACATAATCTATATTTCTATTATAATTTATGGTAAAAACAGCAAATCATTATATTCCAAATATAACAGATTAACATACAAAAATTATTATTATGAACAGATGTATTCGGTAGATAAATCTTATTTTTCAAATCAATAAGCGTGACTAACCAATACAACTATCAACAAATCTGCCACTACAAAAACTTACAATTTCATAAAATGAACCCTCTTCATTTATTCCCCCAGTCGCTTAAGAGCGACGTTTTAATACTATTTGTCGTTATCTTATTGATTTTTATCGGAACAGAACAGATATACAGAACACCGAACGGTATGCTCAGCTTACCCCACATTTAAATCCATAATTTCGATTTCAATGCACACGAATGGGCCAACATTGCGTATAATGGTCCCTTGTTCAGAGCTCTCTTTTCCTTTTTTCGAGGGTTCGTCTCCTCGGCTATCATTTTGGCCAAAGGGCCCAAGTTCACATATACGAAGGGGAGAGTGAGATTTCGTGGGCAATGCCTACTGGCACATGTTTACACTTCTAACAAGCGGTACGGACCAACAAAGAAGTAGGAACGCAAGGAAAGGAATTACCGGATTTTTAGTAAATTTCACTGCTTTTATTTAGGCCAGTAGATAGACATAAAAAGGAAAGCAGTAATTATATAAATTATTTATTTGTGCTAATTTTATGAATTTCAGGTACTGACCTGTAATACTCATCACTGAATAAGATATTATTTATGCTATATTGATATCGAGAAAACTGCATCGGAAAGCCAACGAAATAATATGCGAATTGGAAAGAGCTAAATTATTCAAAAATAAACATTTCGTCAGTTGAGAAGAATACTATCCTAAGTCTTTTTCTATTAGTTTTGAGTATTACGCACTTGAAAGTTTTATTATCCTATAACGAAGACAATTCTAGCCAATTTGTGTTCCCCATGCGGCTTCTTAGGACATTGGATGGTATTGCATAAGCTAGAATTAAATAGGACTTATGTCAATAACTTATTTTTCAAAAAATTGACAAAGGATAGTTTCTTCTCCACCGACGATTTTATGGACTAAAATTACTATTAAACTTGTAATGTTTTCCACGTTCATAAATTTACATGGTAACAAAAATGTCTGATTTTAATTAATTTCTAATTTGATATTCTAACCTAACTTTCCTGTATTGAAAATATTTTCAGTTTCAAGTTTAAGTTCGGTTCACAGCCCTGCCGTTGATACTGTGTTGTTTTTTTTCCTGCAGGTGCGAGCGCCATTTACAATTCACTTCAACATTAGCAAAGCCGGATTGAAGGTTTAATATTGCCAGCACTGTGTATCATGTTTTTAATATTAAAATATATAAAAAAGAACAAGACACATTTCGTAATATACACCCCTCAATTAAAAATACACTATTCTCAGGCCGGGCCTAGGCTTAAGACAACATCTATATTCAAAGTTCACCTGGCAACAAAACATTCAATAACACATTTTTCAACCCATTAGTAACAACTGACCTCTCGCTTCAACAGAATAGAATCAAAATATATTTCCTGTAGACAACATTTTATCATATCATATTCTATCTTTAATGTCGTAGCACCTTTCGTGATAAATAAGCCTACCGTAGATCTCATTATCTCGTAAACTAGACGATTTCGTACATAATGAGGTGGGGTATCTACTAGCAACGTGTCATTAGCCACAGGAACCGGCGACTCGCCTTTTGACCTAACCATTCACCCCGTTCTTTATCTAATACATCCTGGTCTAACCAGAGGTACAAAGCTGCAACAATATTAGCATGCAGTAGTAAATTTATCAAAGCAAGTGTGTCTTTTTTCTATTTAAGTTTAGTGTATATAAAATGTGTTGTCATTCTTTAGTAAGTGAATAAAACGGAAGTACTTTTCATTAGTTTCATTTTCATGGAAAATTAGTTTTTTAAGGTAACACAAACTAGTTTATTACTAGCATTTTAAAGGATTTAAAAAAAATATTACGGGATGTACCGGATCGGGTAATTAGCCGATCCGATCTGAACCGGATTTCCGGCCATTAGCCGGACCGGACCGTCGTTATTCCGGCCGGATCGGGACGTATACAGAAGTATTCCAACAGTTCAACGTTAAGTTCTATCTATCTCCGTAATTTCCTCAAATTTTGCAGTTCTATACCAAAATATTTATAAAACTGGCAATAGTTCAAAAACAAAAAACAACTACAAAATAATTAAAATCACCAAAAACTTCAACAAAGATTTCAACACAATGAGCTTAAAATTAAACATAGACAAAGCTAAATCCTGAGAATGGGCTTTGTTTGACATGCCAACATGTTTCTATACCACCAGCGGTATCTGTATCTGAAACGTGAGGAGGGTGGGATACCCAACGAAACTGAGGCCTCACTAGGTCCATTGTACATCCTCCTAAGTAGATAGGCACCTCCTAGTTCGTGAGCAAGTAACCACCTGTGATAAAAGGACCTTGATTTATTCCGTATCGCGTTATTGCTTTAGAACTGTTAGGCATTAGGCATTCCAAACAAGATGGTTGCCGTGGGCAATGCCAGCTTAGGATATGGTAACCCTGAGAGCCTGGTGATTTGAAGGATCAATGATATAGATAGATATATAGATTGATCATCCATGTTTTTCAAAATAAACATATGCTTTTGCTTTGAAGTAAAATTTAGGTAACTATTTTTTTACTATATTCAAAGATTGAAAATTGGTTTTAAAACACATTTTTGCTAAACCGATTTTGAACACTTGCGACGCAATATGGCTGCTCTCAAAACGACCCATTTGAGCAATCTGTCTATATACGTTTCATTAACCATCTGTCATATCGCAAAATAGTGTTTATGTCGTCCACTTCATTCTATCTCGATGGATAAGTCACTGCTTTATAACGACTTTCAATTTAATAATTGTTCTCCTTGTTTTTTGCTTATTTTTAACTTATTTTAAAATTTTCGATAGACCGGATTTAGTGGTAGCGACGGAATTCTGGTACATCCCTACAAATAATTAGTTTAAAATAACAGAACACAGGGAATTAATCAATAGGGATCACCAAATTTGTTGTTGTTGAAGGAAGAGACTTATAATTTCCAAATACTTAAATGTTTTGATGCTAATTAAAATCTTCGTTAATATGTAAAAAAAACAATCATCCCTTGGCATTACTATTTCTATGGTAAAAGCCAGGAGTTGGTCGAGGAAATCATTGACATTATGTTCAACTCGACGATAGCTATGTAATATTCGAATGAGGGGTGATTTTTCTGTTTGCGGCGAGGATGAAAACCAATAATGTATCCGTATTATTGCCGTTCAGCTCCAATCGTTCGTTTTGCGAAATTCGATAATATTAAATGAAAAGAGGGTAATAAGCTTATACGGAGATTATTCCAATAGTAGCGATTTATGCAATAGGTAGATTTATTTAATTTACATAATTTTCATGCATTTATTAACTATAATGGCCGATAGAAATCGCATTTACCGAATCTATATCGAATGATAGTTCGAATTGCGGCCAACATAACATTTTTGCGCCAAATATGTTCGCTTATTTAATACAGTGATCATCATAGCCGGTTACTTAGATATGTTTGTGTTTTTTTAAGTTTTAGGACACTTCATTTTTTTATGAAAAAATCGAATAACATCTCTTTAAAATAAACCACATACAAAACTTCTAGACATGGGAAAGTTTCTTTGTAATACAGCGCCATCTATAATCTACCACAAACTTAGGACAAGAGCACACCTTAGTAACTTGCATTTATACAATCATTGTTAGGCATACACTATTGTCAAAAAATCAATTTAAACACAAACGGTATAAACCTTAAAAAAATAATGGTCGAAATTTAGGCCAGTAGGCTTAAAATGCAAATCGAAAATAATTGGTACAGAACGTTTTATTGTTTTAATGGCTTTATTTGTTACTCAATATGACTATCCTAGGTTTTCCGGGGGGAGGGAGTTGTGCTTAAGTGGTGGGGTGTAAAAATGTAGCCCAAAAGGTTTCACGATTAAAGGAATAACAATATCGAAAATTCGTCATGAATTTCATGAAATATCGAACCTTACTTCACCAGTTACCACAATAAATTCCGCAACTGAAATAGTGACGCGTAGAAAAATCCGACAAACGACTGGAAAATAGTTACCTATTCCTAATACGACCAAATAAACGACTAATTGTTGAAGAAAATAATGATCTTTCCATCAAAGGGGTTCCAAGACTAGCAACTTTATATGTATCTAGAAATTCTCGATGTCAAATTTTAAAATAAATCTGCATCCTTCAAAGGAAGAATCTCTGAAGATAACTTTCAAGCCGCCATGAATCCGACTATTTGGCCCCAAAGGACTTACATAAGTATGTTTTTTTGCCGGAGAAAGCCACAGATAAAAAAGACTAACTTGCCTAACAAGCAACTACGCTATGTGTGACTATTCTCCTAAGGGGTACAATAATTTTATTGTGGAAAACAATGTAAAAACCAAAAGTGATAATTAAGGCCTTAATACCAGAAAATAAAATGTCCGGTTTTTCTCAAGGAGATTTTGGAGACGAAGATTCGGTGAGTGTGTTCCATGTTAATATGCAATGTATTGGAAACAAACTTGAACTTTTATTAAATGATTATGTTTTTGATTTCTTCTTAGTTTCGTAACATTGTCAAAATGAAAGTAATCTTATTCAGATCAATATTCCTGTTCATATACTAGAAAGTTTTTATTGTAGAGGAGTTGCTATCTTCTCTAGAAATAAATTAAGAACAAAATATCTGCCTCCCTGAATGATTTAAAGTGCTTGCTGAGTTCTATAGACTATCATTAACTATCGATGAATATACTTCGATCACACCGACCTAGAAAATTTGAATGAGGGTTTTTATAAAGTTAAGGGTATATCACCCTTTGTTTTCTATTATGCAGGGCAGTATTTGTTTCTAAAACAGCAGTTTTAACTAAGCCCCAAGAATTAACTTTAACTTCGGTTATATCAAAGAACAGAGCAAAAAGATTTTTTGTCAAAGATAAAAACTATCTGTGATGTTACTAAGAACCCAGTTGTTGTTAATAACTACAAAAACTTTAAGAAAAACTACAATATTGAACTAAAACGTGCAAAAAGAATGAATATGACAATTATATAGCCATGGTTGCTAACAAATCCAAAGCAAGTTGGCATTTGGTAAACTTTGTAAGAAACAAATCAAAACAAAAAAACACTATTAAAAGTTTAACCCAAATGACTTTAACGATTTCTTTTCAAATGTGGCGGAGAATATTATAAAGTCTTTAAAGGTGTTACCAATTAAAGATTTATTAATGTTAAAAAAATTCCAGCTCTTTGTTCATAATTTTTTCTTTTTCCAGTTAGGTTCTTGATGTTGTCAGGACTCTTTAAAGATTCGCCATGTCCAGATATTCATAGGATTAATGTCAAACTTATAAAAGAAACTATTAAAATAAGGAGTATATTAGACTCTCTGAATATGTGAATCAATAACATTTTTCTCTGTGGTATTTTCCCAGATATGTTTAAATTTGCCAAAGTCGTTCCTCTACACAAAAAAGGTGAAGAATCAGTCATTGATAACTACCGTTCAATTTAAATTTTGAAGAGATTTTTCAAAATTGTAGACTGACTCACAACTTTGAATTAAATAATTTTTTTCTAACTATCGATTTGGTTTTCGTTCAAATCGGTCTACGTCTAATGCTGCAATGGGTGCCGTTGATTACATGGTTGATGGCATTGAAAAACGAAAAGTTTGTAGGAGTTACTCTGCGATTTGTCAAAGGCTTTTGACTGTGTGTCACATGATATCCTCCCTGAAAAGATTAATTACTATGGGGTTAGAGAAACTACGTTGCACCTTTTTAAATCATATCAAAGCAATCGGTTTCAAAATGTATTTTATAATAACAGCTGGTCGAATGTAAACCCTGTAAATACAAAAATCTCTATTTAGCTAAAGCACCTCCTGTCCTACGTCTATAGAGGGTTGTTAAAAATCGTAGGCCAACCTCGGAAATAGCTTCAGCTTGAGTGTCATGCTCGAAGAAAGGATTGATTTATTCGAGAAGATATTTATTTTCCACAAACTTAGTCACCTCCTTCTTGCCCCACTTGTGGCGAGTAGTTTTCTTTCGGTAACAAGATGTTGGGACCAAATACTTTTGATGGGGTAGTTCCTCTTCTAGGTTTTGAGAAATATATGTCTGCTCATGATGTGGCTAGGGAATTGAGCATTATAAGGTAGTCCGTATCTTCACCAACTACCACAACCTTCTCATGCTTCTAAAATACCTCAAAGGCAGTGGCAACAATCAGGTGGTCTGCGTCGTTATTAGCTTGTTTTACTGAGTAGCCTTCACCTTCAAGCCTCTCAATAAGCAATGAAACGCGCTTTATTTCTGTTGATGAAAAGGAATTGCTCCCGTGTCATGGTCACCACCACTATCTCAGTAAAGATGACCTCAGGAGTAGTGTCTTTTGCTTAGGTGGAGGCGCTTAACAGATTTATTGCTCTTGGTAGCCATCAAACATTACACTTTTCGCACTTCGGCTGTAGCGTCGTTGTAGGCAGTCAATGTATTTGGTTAGAATTAATTGGAATGTTCACCATTCCTCCACACAATCCGGTGAAGAAGGAATCCACAATTTATGACAAAAGCTGCTCCTTCCAGGTTTACCTCATTTAGCGGAAATTCTGACTTGGGACTCTTCCTCATTCTAACTGCCTCGAACAGAGAGAGGGGATAAGATGTCAGCTCATAATTGAAGAAGTCTTTTAGCTGTTATTTTGATTTCTTGTAGATTGCTAACAGGTGGAATATGATTTTCTTGTATACTCATTATTATTTGCTGCAATTGATTAAGTTATCTCCGATGATTTCAGGGAAAGGATCACGAGATTAAAATAACTGAATAAACTTCTGAAGGTCTGCATTGTCATGCTGTACTCTAGCATCAATGGCATCACATAATGCTACAACCATTCGGTCCTAAGCAACATAACTGTGTATGTTTCGTTTTGCAAGGTTAAGTCCCTGACTAGAAATGAATTGTGGTCATTGTTTAGTATTACCTTTAAAAAACAAACCTTCAAAACCCTCAATATTAAACTGTAAATATTTTTTTTTAATTATAATAGTAAATAATACAAATTACGTGTAAGATCTCAGGTCTTTTTGGCGGATACAATGAAGTGGTGTAAGGGGTGTAAACACTTGAATAACTTCAGTTTAAACAGTCTCGAGTGATGATGAGAAATAGTCCGGCTTTAAGGTGGAACTGTACGCATCTCTATACCTTTTGTATGAACCACTATATTGAGAGATGGGTTAGTTTAGATGGTATTTACAAAAAGCAGAAGTTAAAACGAATTTTCAAAAATATGTAAAATGTGTCGAACTTTGAAGAGCACTAGTATGGGGACGGGTCGTCCTAAAAATATGCCTCTGGTCTCATTCAATGTAAAATGTAATGCCCTACAACTTTTAATAGGGCGAGTTTTCGATATTGTGAGTGCTTTACATTTATACCCTCCACCATATAAGCGCAACTCCGTCGCGGGGAAAACCAAAGATATAGCAATATTGGGTCACATATGAAGCCATCAATAGGGTCCGATTACAATTGGAAGAACACAGGTGCGTCATCACTTGCCGAAGTAATTCATTGTCGATAGCCGCCTAGTGGGGGGGTTTAGTGGCGTGTTAATATTAAAGAAATATAGCAACTATTTTTTTTATATCTAACAACTTACTTATTCTTTATTAAATTGATAGTTATAGATAATATTTATTTAAAATCAGAACTAATGGTTATGAAGTAGTGGTGTTCTTCTTATTGTAATAGGATCCTACAATATAATCTTTTGTAGCAATTATTTCCGATTCGTCCAATTTTTTTGTTTTACACTATCGGCCTAGTTTTTAAAGCAACAAATTCACATTACTACTATTGAGAAGAGAATAATTATTATTAGTGTAACGCCATTATTTCTGATATCCAGAGTGTAAGAATTACTGATGTGTCGGATTAGTTATTGTTACCTCGACAGTCTAAAAACAAGGAAAATAACAATTATGGAGTTTTGGAAGTCGGATGTTTTATAGCGACTTTAGAAATATATTAACATAATAAAATATATCTATTTCCATAAAAAAAATCAGGGAATTTTTTTGTAAAATATTGTACTAAACTCAATTATATGAAATTGAAAAAAATCTTCATTTTTACAAGCTTTTATTTAATTTGCAATGTTTGTTTAGAACAAATATAAATTAATTTTAAAACAGTTATCCCCAACCGATTGAGGGTCGGTCTTTTCACCTTCAGATAAAGTGTCAGGTAATTTTTATCTCCCAAGTAACTTAAAAAGTAATCTTTTCACTTCTGGGTAAACCTAACTTCTCAATGATAAATTATCTTATTTATGAAATTTCTAATAAAATACTTCACTGATGGATAAACAGGTAGTTACATAACCACATAAGGTTAAAAACTACTGGATGCCTACCACACATATTATTTACTTAAAAAAACAGAACATTAATTATCTGACAGACAGTAACTCTCAGATAATATATCCGTCAGTTAGTTCTCTGGAACTTTATCTGAAGGTGAAAAGACCGACCCTGAGTTGAAATTGTTTATACGTTAAGTTTAAATGACAATGCCTGGTTGGCAAAGTGACGTAGAAAAAGTAATTTGCCATCCTGTTTCTTAGGGAACGTATTAAACGGTTTTCTTTCTCGAAAACTACTGAATCAGAAGTATGTCTTAATGGTTTCAACATCATGAGTTTTTCAGTTTTTGATAGATGGCGCCACTTACATACTCAACTATTTTTTAACTTAACTTTTCTTAGTGAAAGACTATGGTATTATTGTATATACTCTTAATCACAATTAATATCTAAGCAAGGGCACCGTTTTTGTTTTGAGAAAAAAAACTAACCAAATATATTTTAATGGGCCATGGTCACATGTGAGACATGCTGTTGTATAAATTATTTTGTAACAGTTAGTCGCTATACAAGTTATTCTACATAATCAGTTTGGTAAGAAAGCCAAAAGTTTTTAAATTAAAACAAATTTAAATTTAAAATTTGAAATGTATACGTCATCGGGAATATACCAATCAGCTTGCGTCGAAGTTTTTTTGCTATACAGAACCAAGCCAACGAACAAACCGACACACAGAATGTCGAAGTGAATGCACATCTAAGTGACACTTAAAATTGACACCACCTAGACCACCTAACCTAACATTCGTTTTTTGTTTTGTATACTTTTTTTCTCAATTCTAGATTTATCTTTGCTATCTTTGCTATTTGGTTTAATTTTATTATTAATATGAGTTTGTCAGCTGGATTTATAAAAGTTGATTCGATTGTTTTACCAATTGTAAACCAAGATATGATTACCGAGATGATTACTGCATTTTTAAACAATACTCAGTTTATAAAAGACACAAAGGTATGTAAAACTTTATTTATAATTTGTTTTAATAGTAGTTACAGTTTATATTGAGCAATACACCTTATAGTGAAAACATATTTATCTCAAGTCATTAGGGTTGTCGAACAGTAACAGTTTTTCAAAAATAAATATTTTACCTTTCTTTACCCTTTACTTCATTTATATTTATAAGAAAAATATATTTTTCGACGTTTAAAGCTGTGCTGTTGGTATTATTTCTGTAATTAGAAGTAAAAGTATAATTATGTATTACCTGAGAAATAGCAAATTTGTTATTGTATAAAACGAGTTCATACAATTTGCCTACCTCAAAAATTTAAACTAAATAACATTTAAAACTATTTAGAAGGGTAGTGCACATATATTTACTGTAATACTATTTTTATTTGGTCGAGGATTACCTACTTGTTATATGTCTTGTAAATAATTGTAATATAAGTACATTTTTGCGAATGAATGACTAATTTCCGTTACAACTATTATACACATGTCTAGTATTTACATGAATAAATCTACTATAATATTTTATGAAATAATTTGGAACATAGAAAAGTAATAAAAATTGAAAATAATAGGAATCCATAAAAATGTACTCTTGAAAATACCAAAAATAATCATCACATTATTAAATATTTTATTAAGCTATTGCATAGCTTTTATCGCGGGCTTTGAGCGCGGTGACCGAATCAAGAGATTCCGTAACGACCGTAACGAAAAAACCTAAAACCCCCCCCACTCCGACCGGCATAGCGGTACGGCGTTAAAAAATATTAACCTCTCATTTATTCAATAAAATAAAATCAAAAAATCGAAGAATCGAAAAATCAAAAAATTTGAAAAATCGAAAAATTGAAAAACCGAAAAATCGAAAAATAAAAAAATTGAAAAATCGAAAAAGAAATTCCGTAACGAAAATAAACCTAACACCCCCCACTCCGACCGGCACAGCGGTGCGGCGTTGAAAGCCGTGCATCGTCTAACGTCGTTTCAGTTCGGTAGACTTCGGCACGGTGTTTGTGTGCGTGCGACTAGACGTATGCGCGTAGACTAGCTGATTCTATCTCTTTTAGACACAATTTCAAAAAAATTTAATTTGAAAATGAATAATGATCCACAAGAAGCCACAACAAAATATGGGACCACCATTGACGCGGTATTTTAAAGATATTTAGAGGATATCAAGTCTCAAACTTATGTTTCTTATTTCAGTTACCATAAACCTATAGTTTCAATGATAAAAATTCCTGAATAACCTACATGTATTGTAAGATAACAAAAATATTTTAAACAATATTAACTTCTCATTTATTCTAAAAAAGAAAAAAATTTGTTTTCTTATCGGTCACCACGCTCAAAAAGTGTAACTTGAATTAATATCAAAGAAAAAATTTGAATTATTATCAAAGAAAAAAAAATCTGCATTAATAAAATAAATAAATAATTATAATTGCATAAGTTGATAAAAAATGCTATGCAATAGCTTTACCGCGGCACTCGGGGAGCCACACGTATTTTTTTATTTTTAGAGATGCCAAGCAAGTATATGGAGACAATGCGATTTCCCATGAATAACTTGAGAAAAGGAGATATTTCCCTAGTAAACGGAATAATTACACATGAACATAAAGTATTTTACATTGTTTCTTCCGCATTTGAAGTAAATAATGAAGTCGATAACAAGTTAAATTTGATAATGAATCTTTAGAGGACATTTTAATTTGACATCTCCATTATTGTTAGAGCTTGTGTATATAGTTTTTATTGTTTGTAAATAAAGTGTTTTTTACTTCGTTTATCTTATTCAGTTATTTTAAATAAAATTTTCACAGATTTAACATTTTTGTTTATATACAATTATTATAATCTCTGAAATGTGATAAATTAATCAAAAAAAAAAAAAAAAAAAAAAAAAAAGAAAAAAAAAAAAAAAAACAGTTTATTAAATTATTTGGTATTTAGTCTTCCAAAATGAGTTCTTTTAAGTGAAAAATACCACTAATTCACACAGAAATGTAAAAAAATTATCGATTGACAACACAAAAATTTCTGATTCACAGATGACACATGCAGTGCCGCCGTATTTCCATTTTCTTGTTTATTAGTTGTCGTTTTTTAAAACAATAAAACTATAAATATGCTGAAAGTTTAAACATAATACTTTTAAAAATATTTGATATTATATTTAAAAGGTATTTGTTTAACGATATTTTAGAAGTCTAAAAGTAAGACGGTGCAAACAAACGAACGTATATTACCTTTCGTATACCGTCTAACTGACAACGTTGTGTGGCTAGTTCCTATTGGTCTATTCCCGGTGACGTCATAAATTTTAAAAAATTATTAACTCGGGCAAATGAATAGATAAAAAAAATTAAATGTAGTTTTATTTTGAACTTTATTATTCATAAAAAAAATTTCAAAATTTTTGAACATGCCTCATTGTGTGACATATTTTAAAGAAAGTATTTAGTTAAATAAATTTACTGATAAATACGAGTGCCTATCGCTGATATTATTATTTAGTACGATATCTGGGGTTGAGGCATTAGTTTATTTTGTTCAAGTGTTTTTTTTTAGAAAAATAAAAAGAAAGGATATTGCAACTCAGCAGTTCATTGCTTTCGTCAGAAAACGCCACCCTGTAGTGAAAAAAAGGAAAAAGTCCCCCTTTAAGGATCCATTCGATACCCTAGAAATTCAATTTCGTCTAAATGAAACATACAATTATTTTTATTTTTAATGATCTTTCTAAATAATTATTTTAACAACATCCTTTAGAATCACCTTCTATGTAAAGATGAATTGAAAATATTAATATGAATTAAAAATTATGCTTCAGTTTAAATTACTGCATTTGTTTATAAACAATTGTTTTGTTTGCATATGGATGTCCAAGTGATGCAGAACTTTTTATAAAGATTTTTCGTAAAACCAATAAAAACAAATTTTTCCGTATGCTGACAATTTAGTTAATAAACAATTAATAATTAAAAATAAAACTGATTTTAGAAATATTAGTTCAAAAAGTTACTGATTAATTGAAATAAAGTAGATGCAATCCAAAGTAAAGTATTCTAATTAAAGCAAGAATGATGATACAACTTTAAAAAAATCGTAATTCTTAAAGATTAATTAATATCGCCAGATACCTACCAATTGACTCGCTCCCTCTGGAACACGAAAAGGGTCTTCCAATCTGTCGATGTCGATGATGACGTCAGTGGAAATCTCGAAAAGTCATTTTCATAATCCCGTGGGGGTTCTTGAACCGATTAGGGCTAAGGGGCTAAGGGCTTGTGATATTAAGGGCTGCGGCGGCAATTCAATCTCTCAAAGGAAAGGAGAGAGAAACGAGACGGTATGCCCTTGGTACACCGGCTGCTCTCTAGCGGTAGTAGCTCTTGTCGCTATTATCATATTATTAAGGGCTTGAGTGAGATAGGCAATTAAGAGGGTACAGAGGAAATGCAGGTATATAGCGTTAGCTACTTATTGGAGTAGCAAAGTATTCGAAAAAAATACCGAACACAAAACATCAAAAGGATTTTTCTAAGGGTTGTGTTTATTCTTCGACATTATGATCGCGCACACTTAGCAGCTTAGGGATAATCTAGAAAGTAAAACTCAAATGTTGACCAGTTTTCATTTGAATTATTAGTGTGTTTGTTCAGCAGTGGTTTTTATGTTACTACAGCACTCGTGACGAGAAGTAAAAATTTTGTGGAAAAAAAAAACAAAAAAAAAACAGAAAAAAACAGAAACAAAACAAATTTTAAAAAAATGAAAGAAAAATAAATATAAATATTCTTGAGGAAAA
Source organism: Psylliodes chrysocephalus (assembly GCA_927349885.1). Lineage (NCBI taxonomy): Eukaryota > Metazoa > Arthropoda > Insecta > Coleoptera > Chrysomelidae > Psylliodes > Psylliodes chrysocephalus. The sequence continues at coordinate 59,823,815 of OV651816.1, forward strand.
AAGACAAATAAAAAAATAAACATAAATCTTCTTAAAAACAACAAATTGATCAATCCGATGTGCGCCGTCTTTATTCACGTCACGAAAGTCCGCAAGGACCAGCGAAGGCGAGTGTAGATGATTTTCCTATTCACTTTTTCCAAGCCTGTTCAATTATTTCACGTCTGTTCTCCGATCCGAGTCAGTTTTTAGTACCCGCTTCAAATTTTTTGCGGTTGCATGTGCTATCTAGTGGCTATTACTAATAATAGGCGCTCCAATCCAACAAAATACAGGCCAAGAAATCAATCATAAGCCAATCAGACAAAAGGTGTCGCGAGCGTCAACGCTATCTTAAGCTTGTTGTTAGCTGCCACTGTCACCATCTGTCACTCGTTCTATTCAATTTTATTACACTTTAAAGTGAGTGACAACTCTGGTATTGTCATAGTTTTATTTTCATTGTAGACGTCGGCATTTGCATTATAGACGACGTAGTACCAATCTTATCAATTTAAGAAATGATACTTTTAATCAATCCCACATACAAAGTTGCTTATTAATTAAAAATTAAATGTCAATCGGTTTCGGCACTAAGGCCATCATCAGGCCTGTAAAGACTAACAAATATGTTATACAATAACTAGTAGCAACCTCAAAAATGTAAGGATTCTTAAACAAATACTATGATCAAATTTTGTTAAGCCAGTACTGGATTTTAATTATGGTTTCTATACTATTATACAGAGTGTATCAAAAATATTGGTCATAAATTATACATGTTTTTGAGTCAAAAATAGGTCGATTGAACCTTATTTATCTATGTACAAAATTGCACACACAAAAAGTTACAGGGTGTTTAAGTTAAAAATTTCAATGAATTTTTTCTGAACGTTGCTTTTAAAACATTTTTTCATAAAATTTTAAATAGCGTATTAGAATACATTGAATAATGAAGCCAAGGTAGAGGCAGTATTATTTTTCGATTTTTGTAGGTTTTTCGAGGGGGTCATCACCATTTTAACCACCCAACTTTTTTTTGATATAAAACTTAGTCGAAAATGGAACGCCACTGGAATTTAACACCCATTTTCAAACTTTTATGTCTCCTAATATTTGTTTGTAAAATATTTGGTTTAAACGATACAGTCACTTACTTGATGAAATTTTTCAATGTAAATTTTACGTTTGCAAAAATATCAAAATCAGGTTTATTATTAAATTACAACTATTAGCATTAAAATACAATGATTTAACAGGTGTTTAAAATTACCTCCTCCTTCCTGTATACACATTCTAAATCGTTTTAGCAATGAAAATTTTTTTTACAAACGGAACGCTACTCGGCACTACAATGTTTTTGAAAAAAGCATTTGAATTTTTATCAAAAATTAGAAATTACCACGGTTACAACTTGATCAGATCTAATCTTTTATGTACCCTGTTTTTCACTTTGTAAAAACAAGTAGGCGTTGGTTAATTATTCCCTACCTAATTGTTTGTTATTATTGTCAGTCTTGGCATGAAGTTATTGTAGAACAAAAGTTTTACTTTTTACCATTTAATTAAAAATGAATAATTACAGTTTTACTGAAATGGCAAATGTGCATTTAGTCTTAGGTAAGAATAACATTTTGGAGATAACGATTGTAGTAGCCTAATATTTTTTTTTTGCAATTAGGTGAATGTCAAGAAAAATAGTGCGGCGGCTGCAAGGCCACAGTACACATATCTAGGCCGATGTAAACCCTAATGCTACACGTCACCAACAAACTAATTTTAAAGTAAACGTTTGGGCTGGAATTATCAATAACTATTCAGTAGGACAAATATTTCTTCCCAATAATTTGCTATTTTAAAGAAAATCTATATGCCAAATTTTAAATGTTTGTTGAGTTTGGGACAAATAAAAGGATTATTAAAAGATGATTTCGCATCATCCAAGGCTCCTCCACCTACGATTAACGTGTGTACATCCTGAAACATCATGTATATGTCCTAGTCACATCATGAAGCGTCGGCATATTGTTAAAATCATGAAGCTACACAATCTGCCGAGGCTTTTCGTGAATACACCACATTCATTCGGCCTATAATGTAACATAAACTAAATTTAAATATCGGCACTTTGTGAAGTAAGGATTTATAGTCGTCAGATTGTGTAACGTGTTTAATTTACCTGGTTTTATTGAGGCTTGTAGTAATTTAGAGGAAAATAATGAAAATAAAATGTTTAATGCATACTATAGCAAATGTTATTCGTCATGTCCAAACAAAAGACCATGTAACATGCAGCAGTTAGTAAGGCATAAACAATTGTTTGAGGATATGTTATAAATCATGCAAAATATACGTAAACACCAAAGGTAGATAATATAGGGTGGACCCAATAATACTTATTTAAGTATAAGTGTCGATATTTAAATTTAGTAAGATTATTTATTTATTTATTTATTTATAATACAATACTCTACAGGTCATAAACCCAATTACAGAGCAGGAATTGACAGAATATAATAATTAATAGATCACATTTTTTATATGAATGTTAAGCACATAAAAAGAACTTGTATTTCGTAATAGGTAACAAATTAACTAAGATAAAAAGTGAGATTTTATATCTGACAAATTGCAACTAAATATATCAAGTTCATTGACAATAGAATTTGTTACTGTACACATGGTATGGAGCGGAGAATTTTCCAGAACATTTGTGCGAGATGTATTTATATAAAAAATATTCGGGTGTCTGGAAGAAATTCTGAGAATGCAAATATTAAACTTTTCTAATAAGGTTGGGCAGTCAATAATACTTTTAATAATTTTATAAGTTACTACTACACTATAATAATCACGCCTTCTATCGAGACTGAAAAAGTTATGTTTTTGTAGTAATTCAGAGCGAGGTGTACCTATTAGAGGATAAATGCCATCAGTTTTCAAGCTTAGCAGTTTTAAAAATCGTCTTTGAATTGCTTCTATTCGATCTATATGATACTGAAGCATATTCTAACTTTGATCTTATAAAAGCATAAAATAGAGTTTTTAAGGTAGAGGTTTCTTTGAAGTCACTACTGCTACGTGCAATTAATCCGTACATTCGATAGGAGGAGGATACAACATTATCAATATGCTTATTAAATGATAGTGCAGTGTCAAACGTGACGCCAAGATCAGTAAATGTTTTCGGTCGCTCAAGAGCAACGTTTTCTATTGAATAATTAAATATTAGGATATTCGTTTTTAAACTGTACGACATAACTTTACATTTATCTGGGTTTAGTGACAAGTTATTTTGATAACACCATTCAACAATCCGTGTTAAGTTTGCTGAAAGGTTCTCGCAATCACCTATCTTCTCTACGAAGCAGTATAGTTTTAGGTCATCAGCATACAAAAGCAAATTTACATTTATAACATCTACAATATCATTAATGAACATAATAAAAAGGAGGGGTCCTAGATTCGACCCTTGTGGAACACCAGAAGAAGCACTATATTCAGCAGACCTAAAACCATTAAGCTGGACATATTGCTTTCGATCCCATAGATAGGATTGAAATAGTGAAATTAAAGAAGGATATAATCCAAAAGCTACAAGTTTGTTAAGCAGAATGCCATGATCAAGTCTGTAGAAGGCCTTAGAAAAGTCTGTGTAAATCACATCAGTTTGGGCTCTGTTATCAATAGATTCAGCAATATATTGGGTAACGGTCAGGAGGTTGGTGACTGTTGAACGACTTTTCATGAAACCATGTTGATTTATACTTATATTACAACTTACATGACGACATATAACTCGCTCTAACAGGATTTCAAAAACCTTTGCAAAGTTGCATATAATAGAGATAGGTCGATAATTTGAAATATCTTGTCTATCTCCTTTCTTGAAAATGGGACAGACCTTTGAGGATTTCCAGATCTCTGGTATTGTAGCCGATGTTAAACAAATATTAATTAGTATGGAGAGGGGACGAGCAAGCACAGAAGAACAATCTTTTAGGACAAAAGCTGGAATATCGTCTGATCCGGTGGTCTTTTTTGGCTTAAGTGATCTTAGTGCCTCATATACTTCCTTTTCACTGAAGCTTGTAATATTTAAAAAGTGATTATTATTTGTCCCAGAATTGGGTTGAAAAGGGGAAGAAATAGTATAGGACTGTTTAACAAGTATTACAAATTAAAAATTTAAAAAAACCGACTTCAAAAACGTGCAGATGCCATTACCACATCTTAACCAAATTTATATGGGACCACCCTGAGGTACCCCCTTACTAACAAAAAAAGAATTGTATAAATCGGACAAGGTGGTAAAGCATTATCGCTAAACAAACATAAAAAATGAAGAGTTTGAGGATTTTTTCATGGATCCAATTATTAGATTTTAATCAAATTTATATGGGACCACCCCTAAAGTAGCCCCTTTCTAAAAAAAAAAAAAGAATTATTGAAATCGGACACCGTGTTAAAAAATTATCGCTGAATATACATAAAAAATGAAGAGTTTGAGGATTTTCTCATGGACCCAATTATTAGATTTTGACTAAATTTATATGGGACCACCCCTGAAATACCCCCTTTCTAACAAAAAAAGAATCATTGAAATCGGACACCGTGTTAAAGAATAATCGCTGAACATACATTAAAAAAAAAAAAAATATCGCGACGAATTGATAACCTTCTCCTTTTTTGAAGTCTGTTAAAAAGATTTGCAAAACCAGTTAGAATATTAGAAGGCCCCTCCAGCATTTGACCTTCAAAATTCAATACTTGTGATATTTTGGAACTACCTCGTTTATTATTTATAAATGCCCAAAATCTGTTTGGGTTGTTATGTATTTCTTCCTCAGTTTTGCCTAAAAATTTCTTGTATGCAACATCAACATCATGCTTTATTTTCGCCCGAAGGTGTTTAAAATCTTCAAAGGCCTGTAAATTGCTTTCACGCTTGTATTTGCGCCAAATTCTACTTTTAGCCTGTAAATCTTTAATAATGCTACCATTGTACCAAGGAGGATATCTATTTTTGGATTTAAGTGTATATTTGGGACAGCAACGATCGAAATAGTATATTATGCAACGATCATGTAATGATGGTTAATACACGAGCATTAACCGGGATACGAAACGAGCCAAAGGCGAGTTTCGTATGGTTTATGCGAGTGTTTTAATAACCATTACATGAGAGTTGCATACGCTATTTTTTCTACACCCGATAAATAATATTATATTATATATATATATATATATATATATATATATATAAATATATAAATATATATAAATATTATATTTATATTGGTATTGAACACAATAACAGTAATTACTCGTATTTCTATAAAAAATTCTACAAAATTGTAATTAATGGTATTACTTCAGGTATTGGTATTTCCCTAGATTTTTGCGGTAAAATATTTTGTACTGTATTTTCTGCTTTCTCCGATATGTGTGGAGGAGTCTTCTATATCGCTAATATCAGACATTTTAATATTATAATTATCGAAGTTTAGCTACCTACGAAAATTTAATACGTTTTGACAACTAAAATAATTACATAGGAACCTAGGACAAACGTCAAACAGCATGCTTGATTGAAAAATTGTAGGTTTCTATTGATTAAAAATCTGTATCGTAATGAAAAATCTGTATCATAATGGGTATCATTATGAAACGGATTTTGGGCATATAAGTGCATTATTATAATACGGGTGTAGAAAAACATTATAAAGCTTGCCATAGAAATATGTGGATGCATCTTCTGAATTATCAAACGCTTCCAAGAAGGTCCAGTCAATAAGAGATATTTGTTCATACATTTGTGGAAAGTTGGCTCTTTTGAAGTTATAACTGTTCTGAAAACAGGATTGCAATTTACATTTGAAGTTATCCTTTATCTCTAGTATACAAGTAATATCCAAAGCAGGATGATGTCGATCTTCGGTTACAAATGGATCCAGTGATTTCTCCACATGACATTTTTTATTAAAAAAAAACAGGTCTAGGAGTCTATTAAGGTTATTAAATACAAAATTATTTTGAGAAAGATCAAAAATTTGTGAAAAATTATTAAGGGTAGTGATTTCCCTATTAGTTGCACCAGAATCCAGATAGTTAGCATAGTCGCTAACATTAAAGTCTCCTACAACGAGAACTGTATTATTATGTAATATATGCAACAATGCCAGGGCTTCAAAAAGTTGTTCAAACTCAGTTAGTGGAGTTTGAGATGGTATGTAAATATTTAACAAATAAATATATTTATATAAAAAGATTATTTTAACAACTATGATATCAATCAATTTAAGCTGAGGAAAGTTAAAATCAGATAGATTAATTTCTACGGAAACAAAGTCTTCATGTACCCCAATAAGCACACCTCCACCTCTCGTTAAAGAAGTCTGTTCAAAATTACGATCCATCCTGTATATGTTAAAATTATCCGGAAATAATTCTAAATTGTTAATGGATGAGTCAAGCCAGGTCTCCGTTAACCCAAAAACACGATAGTTGCTTTGAATTACTGAATTTAGAATCTGGCTAGTTTTTGTCTTTAAACCTCGAGTATTTTGGTAAAAAATTGATAAGGTGTTCGTATCTTTAACGAGACCTGGCTTTGAATTTACGAGGGGAATATGAAAATTTCCCTTCAATTGCTATTCAGAAATTAACATACCATTTTTAAATTTTTTTAAGGTTTCTGCATACGAGGCGCATTTATCTTTTTCCCAGACAGCGTGATTAATATCTACATCTTTGTTAGCTAGTTTCATACAATTAGAGCATTTTTTAATGGAGGATTTACACTGATTTAATTCATGGGCACCCCCGCAAATCGGGCAAGAAATTGGTTTGCTACAGTTATGAGAGGAATAGTTAAAGTCGTTACACTTAACAGCGGAATATATCAATGCCGTCATAAACAGCACAACTATCATAACCGACGAACAAATTTCCCGATTTGAGAGCCCGCTGATAAACTAGTTTATTAACCTGGATAATTGACTGCCAGATCTTAGGATTCTTTTTCGTAGGAAGTATTTTTATTATTTTACATTCTAATTCACCTGAAAATATTTCGGGGTTACCATTTAAAAGATGTTTTCTAAGCTCATGTTCTGGGTAATTCTCTGCCATACCTACCACTCGTAGTCATAGGAGTCAGCCATTTTTTCTTGAACCAGTTTTCTAATTTTTTCAGTATCAGAGTGATTACAGTAACCGATAAGAATTCCTCCATCTTTAATAGTCTTAACCTTTGCCAATTGAAGATTTTCAGCTGTTGGATCAATATGACGCAAAATATGTCTTTGTTTTTGATATTTCCTGATAGTTTTTGGACGAATAATTATAGCTGGGTTTGACTTATCTTTCAATATATCTGAATACTTCCGTTGTTCAAGAGTAGGCACGTTTGTGGCAGCCTTTACAACGTCACATTTCATAGATGTAACATGATTGTTTATTGTAGAAACAGCAGTATCTAGTTTAGTTTCGATAACTTTATGCAAACGATCTTCATTTATTACAATGCATGACTTTATACAATCTGAGCATTTCCAGGACAGCCCCGGTACATTCTGCAATATTTCTATTAAGTTGTCGATTTTTGTAATGCAGATAACATGAAACAAGTTTTTGCAGCCTTCACAAGTAATGCTAGGTCTCGTTCTGCTGATCGCTGAAAGACACGTTCCACAATTAACCATTATGAAAAAATCATATTAGAGAACTATTCAATCTTCATTAACGGCTTTTTGTTTGGGCACAGATAATTCACAAACTAAGCACTTCACAAATTTTTACTATTTTTAGTGCACCTTTTCCAACAAAAAAACCAATTTACATCGGAGCGCGATGTGACGGCAAACCGATAAAGCACATTTAGACACGATCACGTAATTATGTTACATTATACGCCGAAAAAATGTGGTCTCTTCACGAAAAGCCTCGGCAGATTGTGTAGCTTCATGATTTTACACAATATGCCGACGCTTCATAAAATGACTGGGATCTTCATGAAAAGACGGATTTCACTATGAGCCTACGACATATATATTCACACATGACAGGAACGCATAATTTTCACAAGTGGTAAGTAATACATTTAAATGTAAATTCCTCTAAAAGATAAAATTGACTGTGTTAACTTATTGAAAAATTTAATTCAGAAGAGCATTTAAAATATCCTGTATACATTAATCTGTATTCAATGGCTTGATACTACAATACAATAACTTAATATATTCCCTTAGTTACCGATTATTCCTATTCCAAACCAGAAACTCGCGTTACATAATACAGGGTTGAGTCACATTGGCGTGCCAAAAGTAAAATATATAGTATATTAATACAAATTCAAACAATAACATCACGATAACAATAATAATATAATATAGTAGTTTGTGCAACAAGAGTGGATATGGACAATCCACTCGAGTTGTACAGTATATTTTTTCTACGACTCACTAACGAAATTCTACAAATTAAAAAAAAATATTTTAGGTTTCTAAGATAAAATAACTAATTTTTACATAATTTATTAATTTTACTAATTTATAAAATAAAATAAACATGAAAAAAAAATAGTCCCTAAGCCAGATACTGGAAGGCAGATATTCTGTCTTCAGCTCCATCGCCACTTTTAGGATTTCAGTTTTAATACTCGTAATTAAACTAGTTTCGTATAGTTTGATTAAAATTTCATTTTTGTTTTTTTTTTTTCAAACTGTGGTCCAAATAAAAATACTATTATTTATCGATTCTAATCAAAAATAACTCATTTTAATGTATATTTATTCTCAATAACTAAAAAATATACTGACACTTATTTAAAATTTGAAAAATAATAGTAGTTGGGTGTCCAAAATATGAACTGTGATTAGTGGATTTGATTTTTTTGTAGTGTTTTCACTACCTAGAATGGATATGAAATATATTCGTTCAGTTGAACGCAATAGCACACTTTTTCATTTTGTAATCTGTGCGTAGATAAGCTAATATCCATGTTGGTGTAGAAAAAATTATTTTCCAAGGTGATTTCAAAATTGAAACTTTTTTATAATTGTGTATAGAAGTCAATAAAAGAAAAAATAAAACGTCACAAGAATTTAGATCTGGTGACGTCGGTGGCCACGAGGAAAGAAAGTTACAGAATTAAAATCCAAATCAGGACACGTCATTAGTCGAAATTATAGAACGGTCGAAATGGACCAGTTGCGAGACCGGCAAGGTCAATAGACCTAAATTCTTGTTAATTTTGCTTATTTCTGAATTTTTTGAAAAATGTGGTTATTTAGACCTACAGTAGCAACAAAAATACTTCAACGTTGACTTAAAACACACAATTACCCGTGTCATAAGTATCACTCCAAACTCTATTGTTTGAAATAAAGCAAAGGTTCCATACATAAGCATACATTGAAACAACTAATGCATTTTATTAAGATTATCCATGATTTGAAAAAATTTCAATCCTTCATGGTGCTATTTCATATTGGATACTTTCCGAACACAAAAAATTATATCACTATGTTAACTACTAAAAGTACTTCCACCATTAAAAAATATACTAAAATAATGAAATTGTGGTCTCTCATAGAAACTATTGTCATGGCAACTTTTGGATTTTCTTCACACAGGTCGCTTAAGCGCACATGTTCCTAATAAGTAGATATTACAAATAATACGATAACTTTCTAACACTGTCTTCCAAGATAACGTTATAGAAAAACAATGCTATTGAATGAAAAGAAACCGAATACACGTTAATGGCAGAGGCGTAACCATGCTTCCAATCACGGTAGGTAGACAGACAAATCGCGTGTTACTCTCTTTAATCAATTGATTTAAATCGCGATATGAAAAAAGAAAATTTATTTGTTTAACAAAATATAATCAAAATATAGATTAAACGATTACTGTTACAAATACAAACTGCAAATAAAACGGAATTCTTAATATTCAAACAAACGATTGTAACGTTATCTTCGTCTACAACCTCATTTTCGGCTATTAATTAAAAAATAAAACGTTATACTTCAAGCAGCGCTACCGTGAGATAACGTTGTGGCGATTTGATTCTGGAACCTAGAATTGGAGCACACCCCTCTACCGAGAAAAATTGACAGAATGAACTTCAGTACAAAATTTGCATTTTAAACTCAGTTCTGTGTCCAGTGTCAAGGATTAAGGTCAGTTTGTTTAATTTTCTTAATTCTCCAATGTTGTCATTTTTATTAAATTCAAAGAATATCCTGTTCATACATATACTTTAAGTAGTTGATAAATTAACATTTAATTAATACTTAGATTACCTTTTAGAGTAGTATTTTTATTAAATGAAACCGATGTTTTACTTTAAAAAAAAAACAATTTTTTTTAAGGACAGCCATGTTGCATTTCGTTGAATGAAATAGCGCCTTTGATAATATTAATTTTTATCTATTTCTGTGTATTTAAGCTGAAATATTAGTTCAATTTTTTCAGGAAATCTTTTCCTTATGTATTTCTTTTTCTAATTTTCTTTTTTACGCCCACTGATTTTTTTTCGGAGATACCTCGCACAGAATTCACTTTCCTGAGGGATAGGAAAGACTATTATCTTTAGAGCTATAAGCTATTTAATTTTTTTTTGAGGTTTATTTAAATATTAATCGTAAAATTCACATTTTGCTGTTCCTTCAGCCTTATCGACTGAATGTAACTTGCAGTAAATTATTATTTTTTAAGGTTCATAAAGCATGCTGCTATAAGATATAAAAAATAATCTAACTGTTATTTTTCTTCATTTTCATTGTCACTATTATTTTAAGCATATCTTCATTCATATTAAGTGACAATTCGTAGTAATTATCAATTTAGCTCTTCGATTTCGAGTCCATAACTAATATATCTTGTGTTTCTTACTTAGTTAATAGTAACTTCCTCTTAATGGACCATTAGCGTCTAATAACAGCTTAACTTGCCTTTCTTTCATAGTAAATATCATTTTATAGTAGATAACCTATTTTTCTTCCCACTTGGGGTATTTGTCAATTCTTTTACGAGTATCTACGACTTTGAGTACTCGAAACCCATCTTGTGTATTATCGGATATATAACTGCTTCCGTATTTCGTATTTCCATGTGTTCCTGAGGAGAAGAAATATCTCAAATTTAGCCAGTGTCGAAAAGCTAGAGCCTAGAGAAAACCTGATTTAAGAACTTCCTGGTTAGTCAATGAATCAACGCTGATACCGTCGTCCCAAATCAGCTGACAGACCCTTACTTCGTGGAGTTAGACAGAATTAGCTCGTGGGCATCATCAACCTTTGTGGGAACGACAGGTCGTTGAAAATCTACCAGAACCAGAGGCCCTTATCGTAAACTAGCTACGGACAACATACCGGTGAGATCTGTCCACCCAGCAGTTAGGAAAAGGCTCAGTTATATAATCTGACTATTTTGTAAAGATACTCATAAAAGTCAAATATTTTTATTATTTCTTAGCCTTCAGCTTTCATTTTTTTTTGTATTACTCCTAATGCAAATCAGTCTTCAGCTTTTTATATTTATTTTTTGTATTACTATTATTAAAATCCTGAGCCTTCAGCTTATTGTATTTTTTTATTTTTATTATTAACTAATCAAGATTAGTAAATGTTTATTGTTGTTTAATTTCCTCAAGGTTCTCATAATAATAGACCATACTCACTTAAGTAACTTGTGACTTTAGTAGAATTAATAATTTTTCTTGGCATAGCTTTTTTTCTTTGTTTTCACATATGTTTCTTTTTTAAATAAAAGAAATTTCAAAAAGGATGGCGCCTTAGGGATATAATGCATTAGTACAAGCCACTCACACCCTGAATAATCTTCGTAGACTAGCCAACCTTACCTATTGTGGTAGCCTGTGAATTCATTATAAAAAAGGCATAAGTAATACTACACAAGTATTACAAATTAAAAATTTAAAAAAACCGACTTCAAAAACGTGCAGATGCCATCACCACATCTTAACCAAACTTATATGGGACCACCCCTTACTAACAAAAAAAGACACCACGTTAAAGAATAATCGCTGAACATACATAAAAAAAAAAATATCGCGACGAATTGATAACCTCCTCCTTTTTTGAAGTCGGTAAAAAGATAAATCCGGTTTAAATGATTTTAATAGTGTAATTCCTTGAAACTTCCAAAATGATGTACCGCACGTCTATGACCGAAATTTTGCTCCGAGATATTGGATAATATCACTGCGGCGTATTCTATTTCTAACTACATACAGACAGATACAAATACAGACACAGGGAGAGAGGAGAATATAGAAGCCAGTTACTAATTTAAATCGTATCTGCACCAGTATTTGCAATCCAAAATCAATCAAACGTATGTACAAGTTAAACCTCATATTACCGAATACGAAATGCATAATACTGAATAGATATAAGTTACGTTGCGGAATTCCAACTAACGATAAATACGTTTAATATTTTTTAATGTAAACTGTACGATAAATAGACTTTATTACTTTAAACTGACACTACGCGTACTTCAGTAACTTGTGGATCATTTTATTATATATGCTAAAACAACAAAATTATAGTCATTTAATTATTTTAAATTCACCGTTCACTATCTAGGAAGGCTATAATGATAGCTTTGTTTAAAGCCGAAAGAGTGCCCTCCTTATTTTAATAAATATGGACACACACTCTTTCTTACTCGTCTAATTTTATATGCCACAAAAAAAAATTAATTCCTATACAGAGTGTCATTGAAATAGTGTAAAAAAATTCGGAAGGTGATAGCACTCCTAACACTAGTAAAAAAAGTTCCTATAACTATGGGTCGTTAAATGCATATTAAGGGATTTAGGGGCGTCAAAAGGCAAACTTAGAAAGTAGTTTTTTTGAAATTGTAAGCTTAAAAAACACGATAAAACTTCGAAAAAAATCCCTGTTGACATAAAATTTACTGCTGAATCCAATGGTAATATCGAAAAATTACTTATTTAATCAGAAAGGGTAGTTCTTGCAAGGGGAAGGGGTCGATTTATGATTAACTTTTTAGAGGTTGATTTTTTTACAACGTGGGTCTATTTTTTAAAAACAACTACCTTTTTCCCATAAAAAAGTTACTCATATTGCAAGTCGCTGAAAGCAACCGTTTTCGAGAAAATTGAAGGCAGAGTTTGGTAAACCTGTAGTTGAAAAACGAAAAATAAAATTACTTATTTTTTGATGGGTATCTCACAGATTAATAAACATAAATTTATGAAAATTGTGACGTGTTAAACTAATCAACCTCCCAAAAAACTCATAAACACTAAAGAAAAATATTTTCAATATCAAAGAAATTTTATTATGAAAAATTATTTTTTGTCTGTGGGTCAATTTTTTTATCTCAACTTTACAATCGGAAGGTAAGTGGCAACCCAAACCCCAGAATAAATTTGTGGGCACGCCACTGTCAATGAATACTTTTTGTAAATGGAATAATCAAATTAGGACAGAACAATAGCTATGTACATGGCCTTATCACAATTTGTTTATTTTAATTTAGCAAAAAGAAATTGTAAATAATTTTGCCTAAAATTATTCTGGTTTTTAAGTATTTCTATCAGTTTCTTGTTGTTGAAGTGTACGTGAGCGTAATACATATACCAGAAATTATGGAATACACTGTACTTGAACTAACAGATATGCATTTTATTTATGGAAGAGCGAACGGAAACGGTCTTTTAGCTAAACGTTTGTATATTCAAAAATATCCAAATCGCAGAGCACCCTCTCATAGGATATTTGCCAGAGTCCATCAGCGCCTGAGAGACGAAGGTTCATTTAGTAAAAGGCACCATGATGGCGGCCGTAATGTTACAGTGCGTACACCAGCAATTGAAGAGCGAATTTTAAGAAGTGTAGAGGAAGATCCAGGGTTATCTGTAAGGAAAATTGCAGCGCGAGAAAACGTGAGTCGCCATACTGTGTGGATGACTCTTCATACTCAACTGCTGTATCCATACCACATCCAAAGGGTACAAGCCCTTAATCCTCCAGACTATCTCGCTCGTGCCAATTTCTGTCGTTGGTTATTAAGAAAACTGGTAGAAGATCCCTTTTTTCTGTCAAACATTTTATGCACTGATGAAGCAGGGTTTACCAAAAATGGGATTGTTAATTACCACAACACCCATTACTGGTCCGATCGAAATCCTCATGCTGTCATAGTTCGATTCTCAGTAAACGTTTGGGCGGGAATTCTTGGAGATAGACTTATTGGACCATTCTTTCTACCCAATAGGTACATTTTAAAACTGTTCAAACGTCACCAATTCCTAATTATTATTATTCTTTTAGGCGTAATGGACAAAACTACCTTCATTTTTTGGTAAACCATTTACCAATACTTTTGGAGGAACTTCCAATAGCACAGAGGCAGATTATGTATTTTATGCACGATGGTGCACCACTTCATTTTCCACTAGCCGTGAGAAATCATTTAAATCATGTTTTCGAGAGGCGTTGGATAGGACGTGGTGGACCACAAGCTTGGCCAGCCAGATCACCAGATCTTAATCCACTTGATTTCTACTTATGGGGTCACTTAAAAGCTTTGGTTTACTCAGTGCCGATTAATACTGAAGAGCAACTACGACAACGGATAATTGACTGCTCCAATCAAATTTGTACAACGCCAAGGATTTTCGATAGGGTACGCAGATCCTGGAGGAGAAGAGCAGGTGTCTGTATTGAAATGAATGGTGGCCACATTGAACATTTACTTTAAATAAAAGAGTCAGACTGATATGATAAAAAATACGGTACTTTCCATAATAGTAATAAAATATTTTTCATTTTAATTTCTCACTCTTTTATTATTTAAAATAATTTCGGCGCTTCTCTTGTTTAACAAGGCGATTTGGTAATTCTAAATTGAAATAACCAGGCCATAATTTTCATAAATTTAAGTTGATTAACCTGTGAGCAACCCATCAAAAAATAAATACATACTTGTTTTTCAAATACGGGTTCAGTAAAATGTTTGCCTTCAATTTTCTCGAAAACCATTGCTTTAAGCGACTTGCAATAAGAGTACCTTTTTTATGGAAAAAAGGTAGTAGTTTTTAAAAAATAGACCCATGTTGTAAAAAAATCAACCCCTAAAAAGTTAATCATAAATCGACCCCTTTCCCTTGAAAGAACTACCTTTTCTGATTAAATAAGTATATCGTGTGAGCAATATGTTGGTTTCTTTCTGAAATCGTTATTTGAACTACACTTCAATATTTTTAAATGTTGTTTTATTCAAGAAAAGTACACCTTCTGATTATATAGGGTGTTTCATTGCTAAATGGGCATAACTAGGGGTCACCTAGGTGGTTCCATAAAACCCTTACTTCATGGGTCTGTCGCCCTTTTATCAATTTTGCAGATTTCTTTCTAGGCTCATAAGTTTTGAAACACGCTGTATATTTTTTTGATATTTAGTATACAAGTATACCTTAATTTATCAAATCCACTGATTTAATAGGGATAATCCAGGTCCTGATTAACAAAACATTTACAAATTATTCGATACCTAAAACTCCCTGTATATCATAGTTTTGAATATCTGTTTACATATTCGAAAAGAGCAGAAAAGAGTGAGCTACATCAAATAGTTTTGGTATTTCCGCATACAGTATTCTTACTTATTAATTTGAGTTAAATACAAAAACATGAAACAAAATAAAAAAAATATTTTTTTTTCCAAATTAAGTATTTACTTTTCGAGTTTAAATTCATTAACATTGTTCTTTCTTTTAATTTTTTAATGTTAATCTTTCAAAAAAACATAACGACAGGTCTGTATTGGGTATAAAATTCTTAAAATTCTAATTTCAATACTATCTTAAACATCCTGTACTTGTAACGAGAGTGTGGTAATATTTTTTAAAAATGTAAATTATACACACTAGAAAGGATGAACACTCACATTTAGAAAAAAAGCATAATTTTGCTTTGAGACACATTTAATCATTACAAAATATCATTTATTATAAGAAAAGAACAAAAAATAAATAAATAAATAATTATGTAGAAAATTCCACACCTGTAATTTTGAACCAATCAAAATACGTGTTTTTGACAGATCACCATGGCAATGGAGGTATTTTAGTGGAAATTTTTTTCTCGTGGGGTACCCAACAGCGAATTATACTGGAAATTTTTTGACGTTTACAATAACAGACCATTTTTGACAGACTGGTTTTTATTTGTTCACATAATAGGTTTAGTTTTGATACATTTTAGTTACAATGCTAAGGTGTTTTCTATATTCTTCGGCCACTTCTTTTCTTCTTAATGGCGAAAATGCAGGACTTTGGATGCTTTGAATTATGTGTCTGTCTAATAAAATATATATAATATTTAGACACTAATTTATTCACCTTTTTCCCATTCAGCACTTTGAATTTTGCGTAGTTTAGGTGCAAATATTCGTGGACAATTCGGAACAAATTTTCGTTTTTCAAGTTGGAGCCACAATCCTCTATTAATCCGAGTAAGTAAGTCATGGTGCAATGATTGATCATTACATTAGACAATTTCACGCATATTTTGCATAGCGTATGATTTTCAAATCGATTCATTTTTAAACAAATAGGTAATTTTGTTGGTTTTACTTGCTGTGCAATATTCTTTATCGCAACAAAACGCGAGTTATTTAATGTTTTGAACTGTCAAAATACAATGATCACAGCCTCCTACGATTGATGCTTGCTGAAGCTTGTTATGAATTTCATACCATTTTAAAGCGCTCATAACGCATGTTAATAAAAACGCAGAAAAACAATTTTCTACCACTTGTAGTTATTCAAAACTTACGTAAAATTAAAGAATATACTATTTTCTATTTTCAAATGGTATTCCCATGCAACTACAATGAGTAGAAATAAGCAATTTGAAGCCCTAAATAATTTCAGCGAAACATTTTTTTACGTCGGGCCGCTTGACAACTTCAAAACTGAAATTATATTCGAGGTTAGGGTCTCACTTAGTTACCATGACAACTCAACAATCAAGGCGACAACACCTTTTATGTTTCACTGGTGACTTGGAGAAAATAATTTGCATTGTTGAGAAACGAAAAATAAATTTTAAAAATATTTAATTTTCAACCATAATTCGGCGTGGAATTTTCTTACCGAATACCACGCGAGGTCAAATTAATATCAAGAAATTTTTTGACCTCTAGTGGTATTACTAGTGAAAATTTTTATTAATACAACGAAAATGAAAAAAAAAAAAAATAACTATAGTTGCTCAAATTGTCCACAGTTTTGTTCAATACATTTCTGAGCTCTATTACTGAGATTTCGTATTGCTCTAGTAATCATAGAGGGACTATTTCTCCATTCTTCGCAGACTTCCTCGATTCTTTGAAGATGAATACACTTTCGACTTTAAATAACCCCAAACATGATAATCGATTGACTTAAAGTTAGGTCCCTTTGCAGGTCAGTTATGAGGTCCACCTCTGCCTATCCAATGATTTGAAAAGTTATCGTTTAGAAAGTTTCTCACTGCTACCCTGAAATGAGGTGAAGCCCCATCATGGAAGTATATTCCTCCAATGTCAACATCTGCATCATCTAGAAGTATGGGTAAAACATCATGCAGGAAATATAAGTAAAGCTCACCAGTTAGTCGACATGGTAAAACATGCGGTCCAATCAATCGGTTGTTAATAACACCACACCAAATATTAACAGAAAATCTTATCTGCGAGTTCGGCCCAAACATGAGTAATTATTGAATTATTAATAGCGTCTCTGGTAAACTGAGCCTCATCGGTAAACAAGCACCTGTGTAATATTCGATTGTTTCTCAATACCCACCTAGTAAAAGCCAGTCGAGGAATTGCAACTTCTTCATGCAGCCTCTGGACTTGTTGTAAATGGTATGGATAGATTTTTTTAGTCTTCGCCAAACGGTAGACGGAGGAACATTAATAGCGTCACTGATTCTTCTCGTGCTAATTTATGGGTCGATTCGGACCATTTCTACAATATTTTGCTCCAACCGATATGTTGTCTCTCATGTTGTTCATTTTCTTTTGCTGTTGGGAATTTACCATATTCTTTAAGGTAACTAAATACATTAGAAAATGTTTTGTCATTTGGTAACCTTCGACCAGAAAATCGGCGTTCATATTCCCTTCGGGCAGCTTTTTCATTACCATTACCATAATTTTACATACAGGGCGTTCTTAATTTAGCCGTTAAATTTAGAATTATTTCTTCAATACGGCCCTGTCGTTGAATTTTTCAATAAAACTGGATTAAATAATCAAAAGCATACAGTAAGGTTGACGATTTTTTTTAGTTAGATCTCGAGAAGTCAATTAAAAATTAATTGGTTGTTTATTTTCATTTCATCTTTTTATCGAAACATTTAGATTTGACTCAAATAAATAAGTAAGAAAACTGTATGCAGAAATACCAAAACCATTTAGTGTTCTGTTCTTTTCCAATATGTAAAAAGATATTCAAAACTATGACACAGGGTGTTGTTTTAGGTATTGAAGAATTTGTAATTTTTTTTTAATCCTGACCTGGATTTTCTTTATTATTAGTAAATCACTGGATTTGGCAAATTAAGGTGTACTTGTATACCAAATATGTGTACCTGAAAGAGTGCCTGTTTGGTGGTTTTGGATTGGTGGAATCATTGATCAGTATTTGTTTCTATGGGAACATTGTTACTGTACGATATGGTACGTTACAGATTCATTCATACTAACTCATTGTTTCTGGTGGAACTTAGACAAGTTGGTTTTGACAATCGATCCTTTACAAGTTAGGTAACCGTCTTATCAGCCGTTTTGGAGACATTAATTGGTCATCGCGCAGTTGCGATTTGATACTATTATACTATTTTTACTCCTAAGATTCATAAACAATTGAAGCACTTAAGGAGAGTATTCATCGAGCTATTTGTAAAATAGTCACAAACAATTGAAAATACACTTTGTAATTGGGTTAAAAGGGTGGATTACTTACTAATTGCCGCTACTGACCAATCGCGGCAGCCATTTAACTGATTTTCTTGCACAAGTAATCGGAAGGTGTACTCTCTTGAATACAGATACTTTCATTTAAAAAAAAATCAACTGTGAAATTCTAATGGCAATTTAAAACAGAAACGAACAGACGACCTACCCAAAATACTTAATAAGAAGCAGTAAATAACAATAAATCAATAGGCAAATAATTTGGTGTTAATTCTCAGCGAAAACAAGGAAAAAGTAGTCTACAGTTTCCGTGCAAGAAGAAAAGAAAACTAAATTCTATTATTTAGAAGCTTCGAAAACAACAAATTCAATATAACCATTACGTCATGCATCTTTCCCTATGTCTCGCCCGTACAAACAATAAAACAGATTTTAAACGGAACGCAATATTTCGTTTTAGAAAGGTCATATGACCAAGCTTCGAAATCATTCGAATGAATAAATGTATATAAAAAGCGAAACAACGCTAATTTTAGTCAGTCCTTCTCACATTAAATATTATATATCTCGAGGCATTTATGCCATACATCAATCGCTATTGTCAGCTTTGCAATTTAGTTCAAATAACAATTATATGAGCCGCTGAGAGCCAAAGTGGTATAACTCAATAAATTGCCGATTTTGAGTTATACCAAATTTCCCGTTCTTTTGATCGAAAACAGTAAACTGACAAAGTGGTATAACTCTACTTTGTGAATTTGCTAACAGAGGGCCCTTACATTGTTTTGCCTCCAAACGAATAGCGCTCTCATGAAAGTGGAAGAGTGGTATAACTCAGCGCGCCTACTAAACTCGTTACGATAATCTGTCAAAGTGGTATAAGTCATTTCTGTTCGCGTTCGCCAGCCGTATCGAAGCATTAGGGCATTAATATTTTTTTAACGTCAGATTGTTTATGTTGTTTTTGATAACTTCATTCGTTGTTTTTTGAAAGTATTAACAATTTTAATTTTACTTGATATCAATAGTGATTTCTTACGATTTACGATGAATGCGGAGGTGGAGACTAAAAAAGGGAAGAAAAGAGTAAGACGAGAAGTAGATCACAAGAAGGCCAAATTGAAAATAATGAGAAATAATGGTCAGGAGTATATTACAAACAAAGGTAAAAAAATCCCAGCCAAAGTATTTACTAATAAAAATTGTGGTTGTTCCAAAAAATGTATAGAATTAGTATCAGAAGAGGACAGGCGGGATATCTTTTCAAGATTTTGGAGCATGGGAAATTTTTCGGTTCAAAACACATACCTTTGTGGTCTGATTAGACGATGCCCTGTTCAGCAGCGACGTCCTGACCAGAATGCGGAGGTGCCAAAAGGCCCAAAATCGGTATCATACAAGTATTTCTTAAATGTAAAATCTAACAGTATTATGGTATGCAAAAATTTTTTTTTGGATACCTTTTCTGTTTCTAATGGAAGACTTCAGCGATCTCAAAAGAAAGAAGAGTTAGGAAAATCTCCTGGTGAAGATCTGCGTGGTAAACACCCTTCAGCAAATAAAATGCCCGCAGAAGTGCTCAAAATTGTTAAGCAGCATATTGCGGAATTCCCCTCTTTTGAGAGCCATTATACAAGAGCTCATAATCCCCACAGAAAGTATCTAAGTCCTAATTTGAATATTAGGAAGCTCTATGAACTCTACAAGGAATACGCAGTGCAGAAGGGAATTCCTCCAGAAAAAATTGTCAAAGAAAGTATGTATAGAACTATATTCAATATGGACTTTAATTTGGCATTCCACAGCCCCAGGAAGGATACATGCCAAAAATGCGATAAATTTAAAATAAAAACAGATGTAACTGACGATGGCCCTGAAAAAGAACAATTAAAACTTGAGCATATAATTCACCTAAGTAAAGCTGAGAAAGCAAGAACCTCTATGAAAGAGGATATTGATTTATTCAAAAAACATGAAGATGTTTCGATTTTTTGCTTTGATTTGCAAAAAGCGCTCGCATTTCCTAAACTGTCTACATCCAATGCTTACTACAAGCGAAACATGTATGTTTACAACCTAGGGATCCACGATCTTGTGACGGGTCAAGCTTACATGTACGTGTGTGATGAGACAACAGCATCAAGAGGGTCTCAAGAAATTGGTGCATGCATTATGAAACACGTACGCCAGTATTGCAGGCAATCTTCTCGCATTATTGCGTACAGTGACGCCTGTACTGGTCAAAATCGAAATATAAAATTATCTTTAATTTGGAAAAGAATTGTCCAAGATCCAGGGAACAACATAACTAATGTGGACCATAAATTTATGGTATCCGGGCACTCATTTTTGCCCAACGATCGCGACTTTGGAAATATTGAGACTGCCGCAAAAGGTGCATCAATCTTCTGCCCCACTGATTGGTACCGTGTCATCAAGGAAGCAAGGCAGCACAAAAAATTCATTGTCCATGAAATGACTCAACAAGATTTTTTTTCAACAGAACAGTTGGAAAAGTCTATTACTAAAAGAAAAGTAAATGTAGACAAAGGCAGATTCCTGTGGCTGAATATCCAATGGTTACAGTTTAAACATAACAAGCCACACTCATTGCTATACAAAGAGACTCTCAGCTCGCTAGTAACTTTCTCTGAAGTCGATTTAAGCAAACGGACTAGAGGAAGACCCTGTTCGCAGCTTCCAGCTAACCTAAAACTTCTATACGATGCCCCAAGACCAGTACCACCGGCAAAAAAAAGAGACATGCTGGAACTGCTGCAATGGATTCCACCAAACCACCATGAGTATTACCGTAATTTAAGGTCTTCTGAAGATGTCGCAGACGCTGGCCCTCTGTCTGATTATGGCGAAGAAAGCGACGACGAGTAAATTTTATGTTATTCATCACAGAATTATTGAATTTTTGAATAAACAATTTACAAAATTGTTTTTCTATTATTACCAGTTCAAACTCATCAAGCAAACCCAGTTTGAGGAAACAGAACTAAAATATGTTTTGTGAAAAGTGGTATAAGTCATTGACTTGTACCACTTTTCCTGTGCTTTCGCCTGAAGGTCACGCGGAAAAACGGTATTTAATTATAAGAACGTAATTTTATGCCATTCGAAAGAATAGCAGTCATTAATTTTGGTTTAGTAGGAAATTCGACATATTAAATTGAATGAACGTATCAAATTTTTTTCCAAAAAAACAATCTGATAATTTATGGATGGCTAAAACGCAAATGTCAAGATTTCTCAAATCGTTAAAAATGGAACATATACCACTTTGGTTCTCAGCGGCTCATATACAACTTGTAAAATTAATACATATTCGTTGAAGGGGTTTGTGAGACTTTGTCGTTGAATTTTTTAAATGGTTTTAAAGTTAGTGCATTGTGATAAGGAATTTTTGAACGTTGTATTAGCCACCTCGAGCAGTTCTAGCATCAGTAAAACAAGAAAACAGAGATAATGATGATTGGAATCAGTCTACATAGGTAATTCTTGATTTATGGCTTAAAATATGCCAAGTTTAGGACACCAAGGCCGTATTTAAAAAAAAAATGTGTTTAATCGGCATGAACATTTAGCCCCTTATTTCGCAGAATGCCATTTAAAATTGGTGGTTAAAATTGTACTTTGACCTCATATTTATTGGTTATTCCAGTTAACACCAGAAATGTTTATTCAGTTTATTTCAGTCAAACAAGAAATATAATTATTTATTTTATATTATAAATATTTTGTGATTTGAAGAATAAAAAAATACATTTTTTTTGTTCTAAAATAAAGGGTGCTACAGTTATAAAAAGAAATATAATTTTTAAAGAAACAATCAGTGTATTTATTTAATTCTGAAAAATATGTTGCTACAACAATGTAAATAATATGATTTCAATGATGTCCCTGACGGAATAGACATCCTTCAAACCTGGCAAATTTGCTTGTGGGCTAGTATATACTTCGCTTTTGAGATATTCCCTGGAGATAAAGTCCAGTGGGAATTAAGTCCGGACTCCTGGGGTGCTAGTTAACTGCGCTCTATTTTAAGATTATTCTTTGTGGACAAAACTCTAAAATGACTCCCAAAGATTTGTTGGATCCATTTTTTATCAGTGGAATAGTAGCATTATTCCATTGCAGCCCAACCAAACTGTACATTTTTTGATGGTTAACTTTAGACCAATAATGATTAACTACTGCATATGCATTTGCAAGGATAGGAGTTTTATTTTGGGTCATCCTGTATCTTTAGCATTCGGACAAAATGAGAAAAAAAAATATTCGGTAATAATACGAATACTAAAATGTTTTTTTTTGTTTTTCGAGCTAATCAAACGAAAAGCAGTTTCATCAATTGAAGAGTGGAAGTAACAAAGAACGGGTAAGTGCCAAAATTTTTGATTTTGAGTTAGACTCATAAAACGGTGCTATGTACCATTAATTATATCCTGACAAAAGTGATTAGTATCAATCTTCATAATACGCTTTTTATAAACATCCCAAGATGGAGCCTCCGTTAATCTATTTCTTTAGAAAGGTGACAGTGCCATTCCCCATGTGTTCTGTTTGCCATTCTTTATCTTACTGTCAATTAACAGTATAGGCTTTAATCTTGTTGTTTTTTTAAAAAAATATGAACGGCCTTATAATCCAGGCAACGAAAAGATATAGAGGGAAATGTTTGGATCAAAATTTTTGACTTCGTAACTTTGTTTGGACTAGTTAGGAGGTGAAGGTATATAGCTTATATCTCGGAAACTTTGCGTCCTAGCGACATGACCCCTCAATATAAAATGAAAGCTTATTAAATTTGCTAGAAGTTTTGAGCGTGTAATCTAAAGTTTTGCGACAACGTCAACTAATGCATTTTTCAATTTGTACTTATAGTGAGTACTGGATGTCTAAATAGCACAGACACTCATTTTAAAATACTGTCTGTTCGCTATACTTACGCAGATTTCGGATTAAAATTTTTATGAGTATTTCCAGGTAAGTACCCAAAAGTTTGACCTATTCTTTGGGGAAATATCAACTGGTTAAATGAAATGAAAAATAATGTACAACTTTTTTATTAAATAATAATGGAGAATCTTTTGTATAATTGAGAGCAGAATTAAACTTCTTCATTAATGGAGTCTAATGTGGCTATTATAAACCTAATAATAATTTTATATTACACTTCACACAGAAAATATGGTCTATGTATAATAAGAGAGAATTTCAAATGAAGGGTCCACTGCAAAAACCATCAAGGTCCATTGGACAAATTTTTTCAGGAGAGCAAAAACAAAATTTCAAGTGCCCTAATGATAATGTACAAATACTTAAGTTTCAGAAAATAATACATAATTATATTTAGAACATTTATTTACCAAAAGAACAAAAACAAAATGTTTTGCTAAATTTAAAGTTATGAAAAAACGTTTTTTAAATCAGTATTCATCGTCAATTGGGGGGTCGTCGATATACTCTGGGTCTTCATCATTGTTTTGCACGTCTGGAATTAGATTGTCATAGAAATCCCTTGCACTTGGATTTGTCAGAAATTGCTTCAGATGCTGCAAATCTCGATACTTTGCAGCTTTTATAGGAACATTTCCAGCATACAAGGTTCGAAGTTCCCCAGAGCCTTGATTCCTAGCAGATGATGTACTTCCAGTAGTTGGCTTTCTTTTTCTTATAGCTCGTGGGGTAATAGAAGCACTTAAGTATGACCCATAAAATGTCGTTTTATAAAAAACCAGATTCTTAGAGGTTGCTTCAAATTTTAGAATGCGGACTGGTCTGGTTGGAAATGGACATTTCGGACAATAAAGAGTAGATAGGTATTGAGTCCATGTTTCAAATCTTATTTCTTGAGAACAATCTATTACCAAAAATGGGGGCGATTTTTTCCTACTGTTTCTCAAAACTTCTCTCCAATCTTCTGGCATCTCAGTTATTGTTTTTTGGTTAACAAGACTCATGTCTCTATCACACTCCAGGTAACTATGACCTCTAACTGGGAATATTACCTTTATATTGTCAAAACGATTAGTTTGTCTAACAATATGATGGTAGTACCGAATGAGGGTATAATTTTTATTTTGTCCTGCGCAGGAATCACAGAAAATCGCTAAGTTTCGAACTTCCGGGGACAAAATTTCATGTAAAAAATGGTTGAGCATGGAGCATACATCATCTGCTCCTTTTTTGGCCACAGATTCGTCATAAGTGTAAAAGACAACTTTTGAGTTAGATAGCACATGGATAGTAAAACTGATGAAGTTTAGTTGTCTACGATAATATACATCGTTAGTTGAAATATTTGGACACGGCAAATTTTTTTGAAAATCAATAACTATTGCTTCCATGTCGTGGGACCTCTGCGCATTTTTTCTGAATTTCCTCTTAAGGGAGTAAAATTTTTCAGCTTTTTTCAAATGGAGCACCTTTTCCTTAGATTTAACTTCAAGTTTCTGAGCCACATTCTTTCTCTCATTATCATCACTGCAGTTCGTGAGTTTAGTTTCAAGAGCAGTTAACTCTACCTTGAACACGTCGCATGTGCTACAGGTATCCTTTCTTGGATACCCAAACGCAATATTGAACTTTGTTTCAAAAATATTCCTGAATTTTTCATAAGATACCTTGTGGTTTACGTTTTTTTCTGTGTACATATCAAACAATTTTTTTATGTTCAAATCTTCAGGTAAATATATTTTCTTACTATCGTGCAAGGAATAATGAGACTTCCTACCCTTCAGTGAAGCCAGAAATTCTTCAATTTTGGCAGTGGTTTCTTCAGGTAATTTATTCCAGTGGTTGCCATGTTTTCCTCGCTGATCAGGTCTTACCTCTCCCAAGAATGCCAATGACTCTCGTATGTGTTGTATCCTACTTGCAGAGACTCCGTGAATAGCCATAAAAGCTTTATAACACACCCTTATATCCTGAATAGCACCATCTATATTTGCTCGAACGCGATACGCATATGACGCATGATTGAAACGAGTATCACTATCATCTTTTCGACCACGCCTACGTTGTACTGGCAAAACTGCAATGAGGCCACCTAAATATTTATTCTGATCATCGTAGTTCCCGAGTTCGTTAAACTGTCTTATTATTGTCATCCTGTTTTCGAGAGTAACAGTTTGAAAACAATGGTATCTCACGCAATTACAGTCTCCTCCCAATTCGTGTGTAGACGCTCGCAACTTCTTCATAACATGACTCATATTGCCAGATTTCTTACGTTTTTTCGTAGTTTTGAGAGACTGACACTCCTCTTCAACACCACTACTATCGGAATAATCACTGTTCATATTAAATAAAGAAAAACTATCGGTTGAATCAATAAAATGAAAGGCTCAGATAGTACCCTATACACTGCTAATAACAAACTGATAACTAAAACTTTGAAGCCAGATGCTATCGCCTCGTGGTGGACTCTGATGTTTCTTTCCAACAACCGCTTGGACTCTGATGTTTATTGCATTGTATGGCCTACTTTTTAAATGCGTTTTCAAAGTAACCGTGATGGTTTTTTACTGTTTCTTCTTCTCACATGATACTATTCCCTAATCAACGGCAGATGTCATTGAGATCTCAAAATAGACCAAAAGTGGACCTTGATGGTTTTTGCAGTGGACCCTTCAAATGAAAAATAAAAAAATTGAACTTGCCAACAAAAATTAAAATCAGTCATTATCATCCAAAATATCATAATCGTCATCACAATCACTGTCATCACCATTAATTATTGTTATTATGATTCGACTTATTTCGTTTATTTTATTTTCACGAGTCCACCAATCTTCTATTAGTTTCTTGCACTTGGATATACAGTTCCGCCATACTTCTGGAGTTGTAATTGAAAGTGCTTTTCGCCAAGTTTCCCGAACTGCGTCGTCACTATAACCATTAGGCCCAATATGGTTGTCATAATATTGTTTTGCTATTCCCCATATATATTCGATGGGAATAAACTGGCAATGATACGGTGGCAGACGTAAAACTTGATGACCGTAACTTTCAATAATCTGATCCACAACAAAGGTTTTTGGTTTTGCGTGTATATTTGCCAAGCGTAATAATTCTGATTTTAATATATATTGAGGAAATGGTATATGTTCCTTTGTCAACCATTTTTTAATTTTATCAACAGTCCAAGAATTCGTTGGACTTTTGTTTAATACTTCAGAATGGTAAGGTGCATTGTCTAAAATAATTACGCTGGGCTCACTTAAACCCGGGAGAAGTTTTTGATGCAACCATTTTACAAACATTTCTGGGTTCATATTATCGTGATAGTCACTGGATTTTGATTTAGATGAAAATATTAAATCAGCACCTTCTATAAAACCCGATTTCCCTCCTGCATGTAAAATTATGTGTCGCTTCCTTTCTCCATCGGTATGTTTGATGGATTTTACGTTATCATCTTGCCATATTCTCTAGGTTGCACCCCTAGAAAATATCCATGTTTCATCTAAATATATAAAATTCGCCCCTTCTTCTTTAAATTTAGAATATTTTCTTAGAAAGTTAATTCTCTTGTGCACGACATAACTTCTTTCACAAAGGGCCTTTCTGTTATCCTCCTTTTGAAATTTGAAACCCAAGTTATGTATCACTTGCCATAGACTTGTTCTGCCAATGTCGTCAAATTTTATATCTATTAATTCCGAGAGAATTGTATTTAAGGTCACATGTTCCTTGTTGGCCCTCATTCGATAAATGGTATCACGAATTTCAAATTTCTTTCCATCTGGAATATCTTTCGTTTTCAATGATGGGCGAGTTTTGCGGTGATCTTCTTTCGGCAGTTCACTATTGCGATTTTGTAATACTCCTCTTAATTTGGTTTTACTAATTTCTAGAGCATCGCATACGCGTTGTTGTACAGACATTACCGATTTTAAAGGACCGCCATTCTCTTTTTCATCCGTAAAATACTTATGTACCCTACAAATTAGACTATCTACATCTAACACACGTCTAGGCATTTTTAAAATTTCCACTAAATTTACAATACACATACAATGTCAACACTTGCAAAGAATCAATTTAACTGCAATATTTGTAACAAATTTAGTACCTACCCTAATGTTATTTTAATTTAAATCTGACCATTAAGGCAATTTTACCTAATTTCTTGGGAAGAGGCTTATTGGAACTGGTTGTCAATGACTAATTTGCATAATTTTGTTAATCCAAAACCCGCGTAAGTATAGCGAACAGACTGTATATAGTTGTGGGCCCTCTGACCAGGTTCCTCACACTTAATTAAAGAATATCTAGACCATTTTAATGGGAAAATATGTTGCTATAACCATGTTTCTGCATGTATGAGTGTCTTTAAGACAGTGGGATTGTTTTATAAATCACAACCATTAACTGATAACAACGTTTATTGACATAGAAAACTGAATTAACATAAAACATTACAACAGTATCTAAAATTGAGTAAACAGAAGATTGTGGAAACATATGCTCTAAGAGAACAATCTTTGCAAATTTTATTCCATGGAACGATGCAAATGTCTTAAAAAATCTGATGTGTCCAACACATGACTTTCCTATCTAGTTATTACAGGCTTTTTCCGGTTATTTTGTACAACCTATTGCAGCATCTCTATAAATGTTTAGAGGATAAACTAAATATATACATTGTCCACATACATCTACCGCGAAACATTTTTCTATAATACTGAAAAATTTAAATTTAGCACTTTTCCTACAATTTTTCCATTACGGTCCATTTTAAAAAAATCATGTATGAACAAATGTTATAGAGATCGATATCGCAAACAAGTTTTATTTCAACAATTTTCATAAAAATCAGAATTTTGCACATTTTGTCAAAGTTTTCGAATACGGACCATTTCAGGAAATTTTTACATAAAGCAAAAATTATAGATAATAATATTAGAAGTAACTTTTATTTGAACAATTTTTTTCTCCGAACATAAATAACAGATATATTCCATAAAATATAAAAACGGCCTCCCATAAAGTACCCCCCAGATGTTCCGACTTTGTACAAAATCTAATCATTTCACGTCAGGCCGAAATAAAACTTAAGTTTAAAATTTAATGTTTTTTTCTTTATCCGTTTTTGAGTTTTCTTCAAATTTCGAAATTTACACATTTTCTCAAATATCTCGAATACGGTCCATTTTAGAGAAATTATCTATAGGACAAAAATTATAGAGAATTATATTACAAACAACTTTTGTTTGAACAATTTTTATAAAAAAAATATTTTTTTACATTTTGTCAAATTTCGCGAATACGGACCATTTTAGGAAAATTTTGTATATAACAAAAATTATAGATAATAAAATAAGAAGTAACTTTCATTTGAAGAATTTTCTTCCCCAAACGTAAATAACAGATATATTCCATAAAATATAAAAATGATCACCTATAAAGTACCCCCCCAGATGTTCCGACTCTGCCCAAATCAGCTCAGTAGACGCTGGAACAAAGCTTAAGTTTGAAATTTGGTGTTTTTCCGTGTATCGGTTCATGAGTTATGCGTTATACACACACACACACACACACATTTTCTCAAATATCTCGAATACGGTCCATTTTAGAGAAATTATCTATAGGACAAAAATTATAGAGAATTATATTACAAACAACTTTTGTTTGAACAATTTTTATAAAAAAAATATTTTTTTACATTTTGTCAAATTTCGCGAATACGGACCATTTTAGGAAAATTTTGTATATAACAAAAATTATAGATAATAAAATAAGAAGTAACTTTCATTTGAAGAATTTTCTTCCCCAAAAGTAAATAACAGATATATTCCATAAAATATAAAAATGATCACCTATAAAGTACCCCCCCAGATGTTCCGACTCTGCCCAAATCAGCTCATTAGACGCTGGAACAAAGCTTAAGTTTGAAATTTGGTATTTTTCCGTGTATCGGTTCATGAGTTATGCGTTACACACACACACACACACACACACACACACACACACACACACACACACACACACACACACACACACACACACACACACACACACACACACACACACACACACACACACACACACACACACACACACACACACACACACACACACACACACACACACACACACACACACACACACACACACACACACACACACACACACACACACACACACACACACACACACACACACACACACACACACACACACACACACACACACACACACACACACACACACACACACACACACACACACACACACACACACACACACACACACACACACACACACACACACACACACACACACACACACACACACACACACACACACACACACACACACACACACACACACACACACACACACACACACACACACACACACACACACACACACACACACACACACACACACACACACACACACACACACACACACACACACACACACACACACACACACACACACACACACACACACACACACACACACACACACACACACACACACACACACACACACACACACACACACACACACACACACACACACACACACACACACACACACACACACACACACACACACACACACACACACACACACACACACACACACACACACACACACACACACACACACACACACACACACACACACACACACACACACACACACACACACACACACACACACACACACACACACACACACACACACACACACACACACACACACACACACACACACACACACACACACACACACACACACACACACACACACACACACACACACACACACACACACACACACACACACACACACACACACACACACACACACACACACACACACACACACACACACACACACACACACACACACACACACACACACACACACACACACACACACACACACACACACACACACACACACACACACACACACACACACACACACACACACACACACACACACACACACACACACACACACACACACACACACACACACACACACACACACACACACACACACACACACACACACACACACACACACACACACACACACACACACACACACACACACACACACACACACACACACACACACACACACACACACACACACACACACACACACACACACACACACACACACACACACACACACACACACACACACACACACACACACACACACACACACACACACACACACACACACACACACACACACACACACACACACACACACACACACACACACACACACACACACACACACACACACACACACACACACACACACACACACACACACACACACACACACATCTGTATACAGATAGGAAAGTAAAAAGGGAAAACTCTGAATGACTTAAGAAAGGCCGAACTCATGTACTTTCACCAGAAAACAAAATTTCTGAAAATAAAAAATAGTTTGATTTCTATGATACCTTATCTAACAAATTCATTTTTTACAATAACCTCCCAGGAGTAAAAGACGTGGCTCAAAATGATGCTGGAAGCAGCAGAACACTAAGTAAGACGCTTTCTTAGTGTTTTCAAATTAATAATTTTGTGTTGGCACTTTTTATGTTTCTATTTTTTCGATATGTTTTATATACATAACTGATTGTCCTTGTTGCTCTTATGCTAAACTTTTAACAAATAAAGAATAAATAATGTATTATGTTTCTTTATTGTTTTTCTTAATTATTTCAAAATATAAATTTTTACACTGGTCAATTTTGTCAATTTTAATTTCGATAATCCAGAATGTTTGGTCAAAATTCCTTGTTTAAACTCCCTATTCAATTAATCGTACACCTGAACCCAATGCAACCCTCTCGTCTAATTGATACACACCTCATCTTCCTCTGTGCGTCTGTCGCATCGTGCTTTCGGGTTGTTCATACGTCTTTGGATGAGGGTAATTTGGTGAGACGGAATGAAATACGAGAGGGTGGATTTAGTTCTGCTACAGTAAATAGACGAGGGTGTAAATAGTTTTGTTAAAATCAAATTAATTTTCGTTATTCTTATGTGTATTGTTTACTGTCTCGAATGGGGAGTTTCGTTTTCCGAGCTGTTTTATTTTGTAGCACATGTTTACAACATACGGATGAAAAATTCAGTTGCAGACTAAAATTTTGTTCATATTTTATATGTTCTGAGAAGTTTTTATTTTTGCTGGAAACAGTATTTATTAAATATTGAAAGATACATTAACTTAGTTCTAAACTTAATTGTTTATGATATAAAGGGTGATTTTATAATGAAAATTTTACATTTACAGCAGCTAAGAGTTAAAAAGTATTATTGATAGAGACTATGAAAAGAAAAGGCCCAAGAAAGGAAACTTAAAGTACTTCAAAATTAATGTCTCCAATTTTTAAGTAAACATAAATTATTAAAGTAAAAGTTTTTTTTCAACGATTGCTGTACAAATGTGTATTTAAAATGAATTTATAGAAGATACATCTAGAGTCGAAAGTTTTGTTTCTTATAGCTCTCTACTAAGTTCTTGGTAACTTTTATCAAATACCTAACTACTTTAAAACGTAAAGCAGATTGACGAGCTAGAAGGAAATCACTTTATCACTGGGGAATGCATAGTGGTTTTACGGAATCCTAGTTGCAGTTGGGAAGCTGAACCTAACTTCTAATGTGTAACTTTTTCCGATCAGAAATTAATTCAATAGGTAAAATGTTTTCGAACAGTTTGGCCTAAAGTATTATGTTATGTATGGTGAAATAAAAGTAAAATTAAACGTTCTTTTACAATTATTTCAATTACTTTGCTAGGTATAATTATTAGAATTAGTAGAATATATATATATATATATATATATTTACTTTTTTTTTTTTTTTTTAAATAAGTAGGTAGTTATTATGTATTACCTTAGCTGTAGAAACATTGTTAATACCGGTGTAGGCAAGCAGGGTCCCAGAGGTCATATACAAAATATGTAAATTTAAAGAACCTTTATCAATAGGTAAATTCGGTCCCAACAGTTCTTGACTACCTGAACCTATCTCATTTTTGTCTACTTTTTGCGAAACAACCCGCCATGTCTCTAGGCCGCATTGGTTAGGTAATGCACCTAAGTTTTTTTTTCTTATGCTATACAATATTTATTTTATGAAGCAACCCGCAATGGTTCTAAATCGCACAGTTAGATAAATAAGACAAGCTTTTTTTAAATTCTCATTTTATGCATATTTTTTTTGCGAAGCCTTGGCTTTTGGCCGCGCAGGTTAGGTAAATTAGTTAAGTTCATTAAATGTAAATTTAAAAATGAACAAAATCCTGTTTATTTACACAAGAAGTCGTCGGCTATCAGGTAAGACATACATTAGAGGATCGAATTTACCTTTTATTTTTCGAAAGTCCATTTGCTCGAGACCGAATTTACATATTCCCCGTTAGTTTTGTTAACAAATAATAATACTTTTGTTGGGTGGGGTTTTCCTCTCTTGTAAGTCAAATGGCACAATCAATCAACTGTAAGTCGTTACGAAGCGCCAGGGCAAATGATAATAATAATGGCCGTCCTTACCCCACACAAGTTTTGCTTCTGGGGTTAAAATTCACTTATAATGGCCGTCCTTACCCCACACAAGTTTTGCTTCTGGGGTTAAAATTCACTTTACTGTTTTTAAACTAGGAGGAGCGATATGAAGGTTGACAATTCTGTAGACTTCTGACTGGTCAGATTGCAGTTAGTTTCATACATCAGTTTTTAGCATTAATATCAGCTGATAATTGACATTGTTGACAGTTCTGAAATTTTATATTTTTAGTTTATTATTGGTTTCGTTCCTCTGCTATCTTATGCTTAGTTTTTTACTTTATTTCGTTAATAACAGTTTTCAGAACTTCAGTAAGCAATTGTATTGGATTTCTACGATTATGGATCCTTATAGGTGTAAAAGGATTCCTTAATAGTTCACCGGTAGTGTACTATCTAAAAAAACGTACTATTTGTGTATATTTTGTGTACTATTTGTGTACTATCTGGTAGTAAGTGTAAAGAAAAATTGAGCAACTAACTTTTAGTAGCTGTAGCTGCGACCTTTTTTCTGTACTATTTGGGACACAATGTGTACTAGCGTACAAATCCATCGGTTTACCCATTGTCTATATGCATAATATGATTAAAAACGTCCTTTTACTGTTTATTTTTTGCAATAGTATTCCTGTTAAAATTAGAAAAAAACATAGATTGCCGTGTCGATATGATTCCTATAATAATTTAAAAAGCTTTTTGTAATATTTTCCATTTTAATCAAAAGCCATCCCGCATCGCCAGTGGCGCTCCTATAAATATTTTATGAGAGATATTTTTAGTAACAATAAACGCGGGTATGACAGTAGGTCCTTCAAATCTAAAAAATAACAAAAAGTACCTAGTAGATGATAATTTCAAATATTTTTTCGTTTCGTCCAAAAATCTTTCATTGTAAATACTTACTTTGCAATAAATCTGTCATACTGTAAGTCTGAATTTTATATAAATATATTTTATATATTTCTGCAAATAGCCACCAAAGTGTTCAATGTACATCTAAAATAAAAATTTTACAAATACATAAAAACTTAACTGTAATGAAGCAAATCAAAAATATGTTTAAACGGTTTTATTAAAGATCTCGTAAATGATTAAAATTTCTTTTTGAAATTGACCAATTTTATAATGCAG
Organism: Psylliodes chrysocephalus; assembly: GCA_927349885.1. Lineage (NCBI taxonomy): Eukaryota > Metazoa > Arthropoda > Insecta > Coleoptera > Chrysomelidae > Psylliodes > Psylliodes chrysocephalus. The sequence goes on from OV651816.1 coordinate 59,858,481, forward strand.
TCAAAAGTGCATCAGGTGTAATATGTTTGTAGGTGACTTTGATTTTTTCTTGTGTTTTATAATATTCTATTTTCGGCTAGTTTATTTTTCTCCTTTCTCTATTTTCTTATCTACCAACTTGACTTTTCTTTGTTAACCGACTTAACAAAAAAGGGGGAGGTTCTCAATTCATCAAAAATGTCTATGTATGTTCAAAGATAATTCTTTACCACGTTATCCGATTTCTATGGATGTAGGGGTGATCCCATATAAAATTGGTGAAGATCTGATCTTGGAATCCATGAGAAAGTCATCAGACACTTCATTTCTTAAATTTCATCAGCTGCGATTGTTGACTGCACGTTGACGCGAGTCTCTTTTATAAAAAAACTGTGGTTTACCAAAATACGACTGCATAGCAGAGCTGGGTAATAAAAAGTAATTAATAATTACAATTACGTTTTGTTCATGTAATTTGTATATTGTATTTAAGGACTTTTTCTTAAAGTAATTTGGAATTATAATTGCAGCAAAATCTGTTCAGGAATTGTACTTTGTAATTATATTATTTAAATTATTACATTTTCTAATTGTAATTACTTTTAAATACGTGTTTACGATATACACGTGGTATAAAATCAAGAAATTTCCTGTTCGAACGAGTCACTAGAGCTCGGACTCGCATCCATATCATTTGTTTGAATGTATTTGACGATCGCGCTGTGCCGTGGAAAGAACCTCAGTGAAATAGTGAAATTTTTGAACCCAAAATAACATTAAGAGGTAAGTTGATGTAGACACCCTTATTTTTAAGACGTATTTTGTATTTATATTATTATAAACATAATTTATGTTGCATAAACATAAACTAAGGAAATATAGTATGAAGTGATTCATACAGCAGTTTTTATGGAGTTGATTAAACGACCCCAGAATAATGATGCCGGATTTGTATGGTATGATTATAATATAAAAGTACCTAGGCGTAGGAACACGAACTTTGTATTTTTGTTCTAAATCAATAAACTTTTAAATGCTCAAATTTTATTATTAACTTCACTGTTCAATTTTTTATACTACTTGTTACTTGTCATGGATTTTGTCTTAAGTTAAGGAAGACGTAAAATGGTATAGAAAACAATACGCTTAGGGCTGGTTGCATAAAGTTTACTTAAAGTTAAGCTCAGTTTTAGGTTATTCATGTCAATTTCCGATAATATAGGTGAAGTCTAATGTTTGGGGAAACAAGCCCCAAGTGCTAAATGGTGTTTAGACTGTACCTATGTCATACAAAATTTGTCATGTATCACCTCAAACCGAGTTTAAGTAAAAGTAAGCTTTATATAACCCGCCCTTAAGATATCTTTAACCTTCATAAGACCGAGTGGGGTACAAGTGTACCCCACTCGGTCTTTGTATCAATTTCTCCATTATTCCATCTTCAAACCATTGTTGTAGCTGCAATTATAAAAATTGTTTATGCTGTTCCTGGCCTGCCTTTAGTTTTCGATTAATAATTTTAGACATGGGGTTTTTTTGCACCCCAGTTGGTCTTCTATGTATACAAAAAAGACCGCCAAACCAGATCGAGTGGGGTATGCGTGTACCCCGCCTAGTAACATGCAGTTATTTTTCGTCTTTCGCGTCGTCGTCCTTGACACCTGGCACTGACTGTTGTCGGGTCGACGGGCAAAATCAGTTGTTTGTTATTATTCGGAGCAAGTAGTGCTTTTATAGTAAACGAACAGTATTCATTTTACGTGAAATATGACTGCAAAAAAAGGATTCGCTGAAGCTTAGAAATATTAGAATCGAATGATTTTTTATAGATAATGTATTAGATAAGAGTGCAAGTGAAGAACATGATTTTGTGACAGAAGTGGAGGAAGTGGATGATATCATAACAGACAACGAATATCCTGAAAGCAATGATTTGGAGGATTCGGCAGGAACTAAAGATGTGTTATGTGATCAACATGTATATAAAGCGAAAGATGGAACTTTGTGGTCTAAAACTCCGTATAACTTACGGCTCAAACGGGCAAAACATAATAACATAATATTCAAAAAGTAGCATCAGGACTAACGCCCTACAGTTCAAATTTCACTAGTAAAAGAGAGGCCTTTGTGTATTTTTTGATGAGGAAATTAAAAATACAATTATCACTGAAACAAACAGAAAAGCCCAAGCATGGTATAAAAATGTACAATTTGTGCCTATTGTAGAAGAGGACATTGAAGCTTTTATCGGTCTATTGTTTATTTTGGGGTCTTTTCATAGCTCAAAGAAGCCTCTTACAATGCTTTGGAGCCAGGATCCTGTATTTTGTCGACCAGTAATATCCGCTGTAATGTCTCGAAATAGATTCAAGCAGATGTTATGCTTTCTACGTTTTGATAACTTCGAGACTAGAGCAGAAAGGAGAACAACGGACAAATTGGCCCCAATCCGAGATATTTTTGATAATTTCGTCAATAACTGCAAAAATGCATACAATCCAGAGGAGCACTTATGTGTCGATGAACAGTTAGTTTCTTTTCGTGGGAGAGCTCCATTTAGAGTATATATGAAGAGTAAACCTGACAAATATGATTTAAAAATTTGGGCACTGGCAGATTGTTGTACAGCGTATACCGTTAATATGCAAGTATATTTAGGTAAGTTTATTTTACGTTGCACTCTAAATACACGTTTTCACGGTTATCACTTTTTCTAGGTAAGGTAGACAACAGCTGAAAAGGGTCAGGGTCAAAGAGTTGTTCTGGACTTGATGGAACATTTATCTCAAGGCCACGGAATAACTATAGACAACTTCTTCACAAGTTTTGAATTAGCTGATAAACTTCTACAGAAGAATTTTCATTATGTGGTACTTTGAGAAAAAACAAAACATTTATACCGAAGGAGTTGCTTCCTGCTACATATAAAAACAATTCTCAAGTATGTTTGCATTTATCAGAAATAAAACTATGTTTTTGTATGTCCCGAAAAAGAAAGCTACTGTCATTTTGTTATCTACTGAGGACAAAGACGACAAAATTGGAGAAGAAAATGTTAACCATAAACCCCACATTATTTTACATTATAATAAGATTAAAGGTGCTGTGGACACCAGCGATAAATTGGCGAAAGAGTACACGACCCAACGAAAATCAAACCGTTGGCCAATGGCAATGTTTTACCATCTTCTAGATATTGGTGGAATCAACTCCTTCAAACTCTGGATGAACAAATACCCAGATTGGGAAAAGGGGAACCTGGATAATAGAAGAATCTTTTTATTAGAGTTGGGAAAGGAGTTGGGGAAGAGGAACATAATACGAAGGTATACCACCAATAAAAATTTGCAATTGAACATTAAGAGAAACATGGAGCTTATCGTCCCGGAACTAGTTACTCAAGAACGCGTAAATCCTGATCCTGCTATGTCTCAATTTGGCAGATGTCATCTTTGTGACAGAAAAAGAGATAAGAAGAGTCGGAATCGGTGCTTCAAGTGCAATAAAAATGTCTGCAAAGAGCATTCAAAAGCTCACTACATTTGTAATAAATGTCAGTAATTACATTTTTTATAATATTACAATAAATAAAACTCATTTAAACTTGAGATTTCAATTTAGTTTACTTTTTAAATTCATTTAATTGTCTATTTAATCAAAACTGACGAAACAAACTTTGGGGTACAGGTATACCCCACTTGGTCATGAACGTAAGTTATTAGAGTCGGACTTATGAAGGTTAACTTTAAGGAATAATTAAGTTGCTGCAAAGGGCTGTTATAGTTGAACCCGAGAATAACATATTCTCGGGTTGGACACTTTGGATGGTTCACGGGTTGGACACTTTGGTTGGTTCACGGTTCCTCAATTCTATCATAATTTGTTGTTTTATCCGCAGAGTAATTAGAAAAGTAACTATAAAAGCAATTGATAATTCCTTTTATCATGTAATTGTAATTAAATCAACGTAATTCATATTTTTACAACATGTACTTTGTCACTGTAATTATTTTTAAAGTACATCTAATTACCCAGCTCTGCTGCATAGTGCAGTCGAATATACATACGTAAGTTTACTGGCTCTGTCGTATCCCAGGAAAAGCAAACAAAATAATAAATTGTTTTAACTGGAAAAGACTAAAACCTTTTTTAAAGATTTTGCTTTACAATCTGTATTTACAATTTTATTACGAGAAGTTTATGGGTAAAATTCATACAAACATAAAAAAAATGGTGTACCACTCAGGCGAACATACTTTAAATGGCATAAACAAAATTAAATTAAATGTATAGGCCATTTAACAATTGAGCGTTCGCATTTGTCAGGGTTTTGACGGAAAGTTATAGTTGTTACAAATGGAACACATCGAGTAGAGTTAGAAAATATGGATATATATTTTTTGAGAACTGTGAATAAAATACAAATAATTTAATTGAAATATTATTTTGCAAATTCAAAGACCGGGAGGTAATAACTGCAGATGGGGCAAACCCCTCGATATCGCATCACCTTCGACATCAATGGCATCGGAGCGAATCCGAATACGAGCTCGCTCATACTCTCGACAGCCGTTATGTTATTATACATTTTATAATTTATATTTTATTGATTCAACTATTTTAAAATGCTCGTCAGTTTTAATATTTTTACGGCATCGTAAATATTGAAATCATGATTGCAGTAATTGACTAATGCTGCAATCGATTCACTTCGTTCGCCCCGCTCGCTCCGCTATCATAAATTTTCTGTGCCGGTATATAGCAGGCAGAAAGGTATCACGTCATTACGAGTTTTCTCCTATAAAACAACCGAAGAAGGTAATTATATTAAAGGCTTTTTGTCATTGAATACATATTTTATGGTATCCATTATTTTCGTGGTCTCCCGGTAATTCACCTTGCATGATTTGTAGTTTTATATTTGTCACGGTAGTCTCTCTTCCACTTATACTAATAGCATTTGACACGTACCTTGCTGAATCTGATTCTAGGCTCAGGCCACACGGGAGGGTTGGGTGCTTCTGGTAAGTTTATCAGCCGCATCAGTTCCTAGACTTTTTAGCTTTAGTAAAAAATAGGTTTAGTAGGAGTCGGAAAAGAAATAGAGCAAACTCAGTAGACTCTGTAAGGTAGGAAGTGTGGTTTGTCCTCACGGGATCCATTGGTCCACTGTGCATCCTCCAAGGTGTTGCCTCTCAGCTCGCCCAAAATCCTGCTGATTGACAAAGTCGCCGAGAGGTGTACAGTAGGTGGTACAGAGGTTTTTTCCCACAATATAACAAACAGACATGCTTGGACGCCCTATTCCGTGTCAACTGTTAAAAAAAAAGATAGCATTGCATACTTTATCTCCCAAATATTGCTCTATTTCGATCATAGTAAATATTTTTTGTTTTTTGATATTTTTTGATATTTTTTGCTAATTGAAGTTTACCAACATGTGTTATTATATTACCAGGATATTCAATTGTGATAACTTATTCGAGGTAAATCTTCTTTATTTATAAATATTACCTTACTTGCATTTTTACTTATTTATATTTCTTCTATAGTTGTATTTATTCTAATATTCAAATTGATTTTAAGTTGAGATAAGCTAGGTTCGAAATTTGGACTAAATTAATTCTGGAAAAAAAAAATAGAAGATGGGAAGAAAATAGATATCCTGTGCAAGACATTAAAACAGTAAACTACTGAACTTAGAACAATACAAGAAGTAACCCACAACATAAGAGGATGCATTCAAGAATTAATCTAGCAGTCTTCTTCCTCTTTAAAACGGTATTACGGCCTCTTTAGTTCCGGTTATCATGAGGTTGACTGCCTAGCTTTCACGCCATCGTTTGAGTAGCCTACTGAGGTCATCCACATTGTTGTTTCTGATGATTTTGGCCGCAGGGTCTGCCATTTTCGTTGTTGGTTTCAATCTCTCCTTCGCATCCTTTAACGATTTGTTCTTAATAAAGCCTGATCCAGCCATTACTTATAATAATAATAATTACAAATCATGATTGTTAGATACATTTGTCAGGAGAGGTAAATAGATTGGGTATTATTGTGTACACCTCTTAAGTTTTTCAGGGTATTCTTTGATATTCTTTGACAATTTTCCTAATCTATTTTTTGAGGGTTGCTCATTATAATGTATGTTTGCCCTTAATTAATTTTTAAATTATCTACTTCCAAAAACTGCTTACCAAGTAACCCCAATAAATGACAAAAACCACTCTTGCTAATTCTATGAACAAAAGTTCGATACAACCAACTTCAATTGAAACTATTAAACCAATTTCCGACCGCCGATTCGTTCCTGCAAATGTTCTCAATGTCAAACGATAATTAAACAAGAGAACACTTCAAAATCCTCAAAGATACATCCCGTCTCATCTTGTCCCGTTCTGTCCGCCCATGCCGACGGTTTATCCCGAGCGAAGCCCCAACTAAGTCCCGTTATTTGTTAATTAATGCACGTCGTCCACCCGGTCATACAATAGCCCCGAGCAAGGGGCGGGGGCGCGGCAAACAAGAGAAATCATAAAACAGAAAATGTTCGATAGGCCAGTTTGCCTTGAACAGAACTGATCAAATAAATATGAGCTAAATTGAATTGGTGGTTTGATTAACTTTATATTTTTTTAAGTTTATTAGTTATTAACTGTAATTATATAGTAGTTGTGTCTGCATCGAAACAGCTGTGTCAAATGGTACATCGGGACACCGACCGCCAACCTATGTACCTAAACATAGAAGAAACTCTTTCACAAACTTCTACTCCTATACAGGCAAATATGCCACCAGCAGTAGTTGAACAAGCGCAATCTTAGACAGAAGTGCCAGAGAAAAAGAAACAGCCACGAAGGTTAATCAGGCAGAAGTGCCAATAACACCACAAGGCTTACTAAATCTCATCTCCGAAGAGGAGATTGGCCTAATGACAGATACAGAAGTCACATTCTTTGTCATATCCGGACGAACAGGAACAAGGCTAAATAACTTAGTATAATCTGGTCAAGATTTTATTACTACCAAAAGTCACCTAAAACATACAGGTCGATAAGAAGGCAAAAAAAAATGCCAAGAGCAGAAGGCAACATTCCCCCTGCAGAACAATTAGTTCCTACGGAGGTATCCAATAGGCGGGCTACAAGTGCGTTTTATTAAATGTGCAGTCGGCCAAAGTGCATAATGGTTAAAGGAGACTTGGGAGGGTGCAACCCTTGAAGCTCGGGAGGACACCAATATTCCTAAATCAAAAATTCGTACAACGTACGAAGGTGGAAAGAGGCTAGACGCCCAACAGGTTGAGGGTTAGCAATACCACGCTAAGATCAACCTCTGGAAGGTTCTGATTTCAAATGGAGAAAGGCCAAAACTTGGGCCATGTCTTCTGTGGACGAAAGATCCTACACGAACTCCAGAACTTAGAAATGTCCATGTACTTTGGGATTGGACGCAAGCTCTGTCTCAGATAACCGGAACAGTTTGTTAAATGTCAAATTATGCAAATTTCACTCTACAGAATCCTCCGGACTAACGTCTTATGATATTTGAAAGAGGATTTTGTCTCGTGAAATTTAGACTCACCTCTGATGATACCCTTGAGGACATCAACTGTCCAATAATTAGTACATAGGCAGGCATAAGAGATAAAAGGGCCAAATATTTTTACTTGAATAGGCTTAAGACGTAAAGGGCATAAATATTTTTACATACATTGTTCAAAAAATTACCAAATCTTAATAAAAAAACGACATAAAATGGTTCTTACAAACTATTCAAAATCAAATTATTTATAGTTTTTTCATGCTACCTACAAGTTTATTTTAATTGATAACTTAAAAATAGTAGAGATAAAAAAACACTGGACTTTCACACACTAATGGGCCACTCTGTATATTGTTGCTATATATTTTTATTTTTATACATTTTTATTAAATAATCGGAAAAATCGTAATGATTTTTTTTTAATTTAAGGAGAAAAATTTCCCCCCCCCCACACTTAAATCTCCCTCTTTACTACAAATGTTCATGTTTTGAAACGTTTGACCTTTCTAGTCCTTCTTAAGAAATGTAATATTCTAAAATAATCCTTTTCATCCCTCTAAATTATCAAAAGTGACAAAAATAGGTGTGAAGGCCTCTTCTGGAAACTGTGGGTGACGGGTGAAAATAGGGGTTATATTCAGGAGGTAATTTTACAGTAGAATTAGCAGGAACGGTGTCAGGGCCAATTTTCATGTAGACTAGTATTATTTTAAAGTGATCTACAAAAAATGACCTAAAGTATGCCACGACCAACAAAGAGTCATGTCCATGATAACTATGCACGTTTCTGAATTAAATTGAAACTGATACACAAAAAGAAGATTTGTATGCACCGACATTCGTACTTAGAATCATTTTTTGTGGATCACTCCATATTTATGTTTTGTAAACATCACATTTAAGGACGGGGTATCCCTGTGTATAAAAATTGTATGTGTAGACCAAAAGTTAAATCGACAGTTTTTCGAATATATAGTGTTTAAAAATCTAATTTTTGGCAAAATTAAAAATAAAGGTCTAACTTAGGTCACCTTACTATTGAAAATTAATAAATTTATTATTTTCAATAAAAACCAATCATGTAAAATAACCCCCTTTTATTTCATCTCAAAGGTGCCGTGTAGAATTATTTTAACCTCGATGTCAAACAAATAATAAAAAAAAAATGTAATACGACCTAAGTTCAACCTTTACTTGGAATTTGGTACACTCAGAATATTTAAATATTGTATATTTTTCAAAACGTGTAGATTTGAAATTTATAAGTCACTTTCTTTGAAAAAAACATGTCAAAACGAATTTGGACCAAAAATGGCGTCTAATTTAACTCTAAATAAACCCCGAAAAATCAATAATTACTTCATGTAATGTAATAAAGATGGTGCTCCGATCGATAATATTTTGACTAGTATTTGATTATTTCCGTTTATATTATGTGTGTTTACGGGGGATATACGAGATGATAAGACTGCCTCTAATACTGTTTATATGATACAATTGGAAACGACCTTTTTTCATCGGCACTCTTTTTTCTGACCTTTTGACACGCGCCTATTTGTTATATGATGTATGATTATCGGTTATTTATCAACTAAAAGAATAGGAAATTAGTACATTGTGAATGATAATATCATTTTAATGCTATTTTTGATACTAGTTCAAAAGTTGCATTTAACGATACTCAATGTTTCATTTTACCGTCAGTTTTAGTTTGACATATCCGTCATTTTATGTTTACAAAGCTCAGTTTCTATTCGAAAGTAAGAGAAACAGTCAATATAAAATGCGAAAAACACTTTTTATCAATTTCGTTTATGTCAACTGAAAGCACAAATAAAAAAATCTATACTATAAGTAACATACCATATATTATGCCTGTTAAAATAAATCAAAAATAAGAGATCATATCGTTGACGTATATACTTTTCCATCTGTATTTAGTGATTACCAATTGCAAATTACGTATGAACATGCTTCTGCGCAAAAAAAACCATTATTTCAAGTACTTGTATCATTAAAGTCCATTAAATTATTATTTTTATAAATTTTCTAATCTATGCACTTTAAGTTTCATTATATGGGGTATCCAGACATTTTAATCCTCGTCCTCTTCTATTTAAAATTATCTCAGGTGCCATATATTCCGAGTAAAATTTTTCTAATTTTTCAACCATATTTAAAAAAAAAAATGGGTTGAAAATGAATTTTTTCAACAAATAGTGAATTTTCATCTCCAGTATATACTACAAAGTAGCACAATTTTCTTTGAGCTATACCTAGCTGTCCTTGAATCTAATAGTATATAAAATCATTATTAGAAAATCAAACATAAAAAGAATATTAATATTGTAGTATCATTTCTAGCACATTTCTTAAAAATCATGAATTATTTTAACATATTGAAATTTTTCACCTGGTAAAAGTAGTTATGGTTTTCTTTTAAATGAATGTCACCATCTTCTATTTTTAAGCATGGAAATGGGTTTGAATATTAGGTAATGTGCGCCAATAATGTCAAATTATGACAATTCGCAGAAAACGTCAACTTTTTATTTAGATTTTAATATGCAAAAGCCTACCTACTTTGGATATTGATCGTAGAAAAAATATATTCAGAATAATGAAACATTATTATTAAATAACAAGTTTTTTTATTGTCAAATTTAATACGTAATATTATTTTTTAATTGCAAATATTTGAATGTTAAAATTATAGCGTTTAATTTTTTTATTCAATGACGAACTCGAGAGTGATAGAAAAAAAATACTACCTACCTTTAATGCAGGAAGTCGATGTCAATTTATCCAAAAATAAAACTGATTAAAATGTACAATGAAACTCACTAGGACACTTGGCACAAATAAATTAATTTTCTATTAAAGAAAATAGCACTTATTAAAAACAATCAGCACAATAAAACTAAATACCCGTAAGCTTGTTTGTAAATTTATAGACTCTTAACTCCTTCCCCCAGCCTTCATTAAGTATATTAAATGTCGTGACATCATATTGGCACAGATATACGGTAATGTGTTATTGACAATCAGGGAAATGTTTCTAGGTAATAACTACCTAAGATAAGATAAATTAATGTTAAATACCTACTCATAATATCTATTGTAGGGTTTTTGTACTTTAATAGGATAAATATTTATGCGGGCCTGGAAATTCCAGGAAATGACCGTCAAAATTACCCAAAAACATTAGGTTAGTACCAACATCAGATAACAGATAACTTCGGTATTTAACCAATTAATCACAATTAATATTCTTGAACATTCAAATGACAAAAACTTCCATCTTTAACCAATGAGAATATAGTTTTCATTCGATACTTCAAAATCACAATTTATTAATTAGGTAGAATAGTTTTAAAATATATTGCGAATTGCGACACGTCAAGCGTCCCACTCCGACTCAATGTGACGCAATTATTGTGGCAATATATTTTGAAACGACTCTATATTCGTGACTTGAAATTATAAACATCCCTCGTATTACTACTCGTATATAAACCAAATTATTTGTTTTAGGAAATATTTATATTTAATGTGAGTCAAGATATCGTTTTTGTTGTTAACCATCGCATACCTACCTACATTCTTTACTTTGGTCCAGGAAACAAAGTCAATTTTCGATAAAAATAAAATGTAATAGGTAGGTAATACTTTATGAAACAGTACAATAAAAGTATTGAAATAAAGTATGCTCTAAAATGAGTCCTAGAGTTAACATTTTTATAATATTATAAATGGCATATAAAACGATTGGACCGTTTTCACAATTGCGAAATATTTTTTTTTATTTGGTAAAATCCCGGCAATTATTGAAAAATAGATTTTATGTTCAGGACTATTATTAGGATCCTTCGAACTCAGTCTACTAAAAACCGGTTTATAATACAATATAATACAATATCCCCTAATAGCTAGGCGGTCGATATTTATAGTTACTTAAATATTTCTGTAATAATTTGCACTAATTCAATCTCTAGTCGGTAGGTAACAGCACCTCCTTGATTGAATCTAAATTGACATAATTTTGTTCAGAAATTCCTAGGAGACGCTGTCCTTAATATGTAGGTACTTACTACACTTATAAGAAAGTTGTAAACCTGTTTGGGTTTTGTTAAATAATTAAATAAATAAATAAATAAATAAATAAATAAATAAATAAATAAATAAATAAATAAATAAATAAATAAATAAATAAATAAATAAATAAATAAATAAATAAATAAAAATAAATACATATCTACGAAAACAAATTTTATACCAATTAATTTATTCCACATTTTTTTATTAAATATTTATATAATCTATTGCGATTATGAATAATAATGGAACTCAATAGACAACAAAAAGTTTAATTTAGTTACAGAAATCCTATGAACGCTTAGCGCACCGAACATTTTCTGATATACCGGTCTAACTAAAAATCATAAAACCGTAAACCAGGAATTCCGATTGTGCCCTCGGCCAGCAGGAACGTGGCGTGGGTCGATCCTGTGACGGCGGTGTCGGCCGAAGAATTAACAGAACCTGTTAAAATGACAGAGGAACGTGGTTAGACTTGCTAATGAGTCAGTGGAATAAGGAAACAAAAGCTTGAGCGGCCCTTTACACAAAATGGGACCGAACGCCAAAGAAATAGGAATTCCGAAGGTGGATTGGCGACACATTTTGAAATGTATATTATTACTAGTTTTTGCTCAGGACTTCGTACGTGTAGATAATGAGGTAATATAAATACTGATTTTTATTGGAAGAGAGTGATGTAGCTTTAATTTTTTTTTGTTTGTTAAATGGACACCTCAATTGGGTTCGAAAAAATCATGATTATTTAAAAAAATAAAAAATTGTGATGTTTTTAGATTTTTTAGTTTTGAATAATGTATTTTGGTCTATTTGATTTAATAATTGATTTATATTTCTCAAGCGATTTAAATTATTTTTTTAAAAATTTTATTATAATAATAATTTTTATACTGACAATTTTTTAAATTGAAGCGAATCACGCCTAGATAAAAAAAAATGTTTAATTATACAATTTATTTAAAAACTGGCCTCTAAAGAAATGAGATAATGACATTATGTAACCATTCCTAAAATTTCAAATTTCTACTTTTTCTATTAGCGCATAAAATTACTTTAAAAATCCCTATTTTCAAAGTAATTTTGTAAGTCAATAAAAAAAATGGAAATTTCAGTATCTAGTTTCTTTAGAAAAATAGCATAATTAAATTTTTATTTTTATTTCAGCTTAAATTTAAAATATAGAATTTCGTATAAAATATTTATAAAAAATAAAAATCATTGAAAAAGTAGAGGTATGTATTCCTCTTAAGTATGTATTTTTACATGCAAATATAAACAACAAGAAATAGCATTTTCGTGTTTTAACATATCTTGTATTGGTTTATTAAGTTTATTTAATTCTTATCAGAACTTGCGCACTGGAATTTGTTTGTAAAAATCACAATGCAATATAAGATAAAAGGGAAGAAAACTCGTAAGCTAATTCATTTAACAAATTTTATTGAGCCCCTGTGACTGTGTCTGTGATCAAGATAATTAAAACTATTAAAATTAAAGTGAAGAGAAAAGTACAAAATAAAAATAAGTGGAAGGAGGAAAGACATAATTTAAAAGTATTTTATGAAAATAAAAAATTATAAAAAGGAATACAAGGACTTCAAATATTAAAAGACCATCATAAAAAGTAAGAACACTGGGCGAAGAAATGAATAAGTGAATTTGACAACAACTGGTAGGTATGTATACAATATACGGAGTGGCCCAAAAGTCTGGAAACGTAAGTAAATTGCTAGTCCTAATTGTACAAAATTTGGGGTACACTTATTTTGGGATACGGAGATTCCAGATTTGATATTTCTCTTATATTATTAGTCAATTTGGTTTTTCAAACTGATCACCCTGTATATTAAGTCATTATTGGAATCTCCTATTCAATACGAGTTCAACCATATGCAACACTTATGATTTTATGTAGTCTGGAAGGTCTTAAATAAATAAAACAATCATGGAGAAATGTGGTAAATGCACTCTATCATCGATTAGGGTACTGTCAACTCACAAATGAAGGACATTTTAAACACTTACTTCTGTTTTATTTATTTAAGACCTTCTAGACTACATAAAATCATAAGTGTTACATATGGTTGAACTCGTATTGAATAGGAGATTCCAATAATGACTTAATATACAGTGTGATCAATTTGAAAAATTAAAGTGACTAATAATTTAAGAGAAACGGCAAATCTGACAAACATTGCAAATATCAAATCTGGAATCTCCGTATCCCCTAATAGGTGTACCCCAAATTTTGTACAATTAGGACTAGCAATTTACGAGATAATTGGCCTCCAGACTTTTGGGCCCCTCTGTATATTATTAAAAAATAATAATTATTTCATTATTTTGTTTTTGTTTTTGTGTCATCGGCTTCAACTGCTGTTATTTCGCCTTGTGTTCTGTGTAGGCTTTGTTACTGTTTCCCAGCGCCACTTTAGGAACTAGGAACTAGGAATTGCAATTTTTCATAGAAGGAAAAAGTGGTAGATTTTAGTGTGCGCGTATGACTTGATAGCTTGATACAATACAGGGAGCGCTAAATTCAGTTTTTTCCATGTATTTTATTAATCAGGGAGTACATGCGCGCGTGCACCCTCAGAAAAATGTTGTAAATAAGTTTTCAACCAAAAGAATTGACTTTAATGAACTTTATTACTTATAAGTAAAGTACATTCTTTTGTTTTTATTGGTTGAAAACTGAACCATTTTCAACAGATATGTTTTCAGAAGGGGTATTATCCAGTGGTAGTGCCTTACAGTGGTTGGTTTCACAACAGAATATTCCTGAAGTTGCAAAGCTCCTTCCTACCTTAAAGCAATTTTTATGTGCTGTCTCCTCATCAGTTTCGGTATAGCGAGTATTTTCTATATTTGGACCCATTCACTCCAATTTACGAAATAAATTAGGGATAGAGAAAGCAGGAAAATTAGTATTTATGTACAAATATCATAATGAAAATTAGTATTTAATTTAAAAAATATGTATTTTTTTAATATTAAGAATTCCGTTTTATTTGCAGTTTGTATTAGTAACAGTATTCGTTTAATATGTATTTGATTATATTATGTAAAACAAATAAATGTTCTGATTTTAGACTTGATTTAAATCATTGATTTAAACCAAGGTACTACCTCAATTACCACTGCGCATCTATGTATATACCAGACAAATAGAAAATATACTAAAGAGTGATAAATACCTTTTGGATGTTTTTTAAATAACGAGCTTTTTCATTTTTCTAAAAAATTCCCGAACTGATCAATTTTGTTACAAATGGTATTTATTTCGTTTAAAGAACATGTAATATTCGTTTTGTATATCTAAGTGTGTAAAAGCAATCATTAAATTATATTTGATTTTAATTAGTAAATCAAAACATCGTTCCATGTCATTCCTACTTCTTTCGTTTTCCAACATAAATTAACTCAGAACATAAGGGAGAGATTATTCGTTTATTTACGCACTGGCCTGCCCTTGTGTAGCGCCGTTTAGCCACCCTCGTCCCTATATTCGACCCCCTTTCACCCTCTAGAAACCATTCACAGTCTTGTCATCATAAAAGAGTCTAAATTACTGAATTGTCGGGACAAAAAAGAAATGAAAGAAAAAAGTTATGAAAGTGGAGCGAAAACATTTTCTTTCATAAATCATAAAAAAAGGAAGTGTTTAGGGAATTATTTTCTCCGCGCAGTTACTTATTAAATTACATAGTAGTTTGTGCAACAAGAGTTGGAAATGAAGTTCTCATTATCCAATCGAGTCAAACAGTAACTAAGCTCTTTTTCTACAATCAAATAAAAAAAAACTACAAAATTTTAAGGTAAGGAAATTTTAATTATTTAAATGTTGAAAAAATGAATAATAACCCTGCAATATTATGAAACAGGTTAGTGAATAAGAGGGCTGGAATGAGTAAAAAACGTGGCCTAATTTATCCATGTAAATATTGTTTCTTCTAGCCCTAAAATAATTCAAATAAAATTAGTATTTTGTGCAAAAATATGATAATTTGAAAAAATTGCGACACGTGAACAAACGAGTGTCGCAATTCAAATAAACAAATGAATTACATTCATGTTTATTTGGTTAACATTACCAATTTATGGAAATTAGAGAAAACCAATTACAAAAAAA
Organism: Psylliodes chrysocephalus; assembly: GCA_927349885.1. Taxonomy (NCBI): domain Eukaryota; kingdom Metazoa; phylum Arthropoda; class Insecta; order Coleoptera; family Chrysomelidae; genus Psylliodes; species Psylliodes chrysocephalus. The sequence continues at coordinate 59,874,235 of OV651816.1, forward strand.
AAACAATTAAAAAAATATTAATTTTGAATTAAAATCATGAGAGTTAGTTTTGGAAACATTTTCTGTAATTTTCAATTTATGTAGATACAGAAGTTGAAGATACATCACAAGCAAAATTTTCTACAAATATAAGAGGTTGAAGGCAAATATGAAGGGTGTAATTAATATATAGGGTAAATTACAAGTTGATATTTTTTTAACTGTCGTTAAAATAAACAACTTTTTCAAATAACTTGTTTCAAAAAAACTCAAAAATAAGAAAGATACAGAAATAAAAAAAATCCAAATTCGGATATGGACTTCTGTTTCAAAAATTAAGGTAAATGAGAAGTCTGTTTACGTTATAATTTTAACATTTTTTTAGGTTTTTATCATGAATCACGCTTCACCGATAATTCTAATTCACTCGGGTGTAATCAGTAGCATATTTATATGACAATAAACTCATGAATACTTTATTTATGGCGTGCATGCATCAAAGTGATGCATCGGTGTTGTACAGAATTTACAGTAAACGCGTTACCTTGTGTTTCAACACTTCAATCAATAGTGGCAACTCTGAGCACATTATGAATCGAATTGGATACATATTTTGTGAATTTGCCGAAGTCGTTTGAACATTGCGTGCCACGTCTCTCATATATGAGAGACACAAACATTTCGCCGGGGGCTTCGTCGCTCATTTATGTGATACCCGCTACCGTTTATTTCAAATGGAGAATCCCAAGCTTGGCCTCTGGGGAAAGTAATATTGGTCTTGGTTTAAGCAAATTTGGAAAAATAAATTTACCATGACAAGTGTCGCTCATATATGAGAGACACAGAAAAAGTAAAAAAAATAGCTAAAAGCTACAAAAAAAACACGGAATTATCAAAAAAACATTAATTTTGAGTAAATACATACAAATATTGCAAAAATGTAGTTTGGCCCCTGGGGCTATTTTCTCGATAAGAGCGTGGCACGAAATATGTTAAAGTAGAGAGTAAAGTTAATTTAAGTAACTCGTTAAGACAAATTACTGGTTATCTAAAATTTAGTTAGGAGCAATTCAAATAGCAAAAAAAAAACCTGTAAAGTCCGTGTCAAACAATTTTATCATAAGAGTAAATGATCTAAAAAGGATACTTGGCAAGTCGTGTTGTAAGGCAGGACCCATCCATTTGGACTAACAGAGTAATTACGTGGCGTCCAAGGACAACAAAATGAAATACAGGAAGTTGGGTCAAAATTGGTCTAGACAGAAAGATATAGAAGTTATTGGAACAGGATTACATAGAGAAACAGATGAACATGTGCTAAATAAGAGAAACCACGCTTTGAGACACTAACTCAAAAAAATGTAATAAGTGAATATTTGGCGATAAAGTAACACAAAAACATAGGAGAACGGTGCAAATGGCTAAAATACTTTAACGCCCAAGCATCTCTCAGTTGCAAATTCACGCTAATGAGAAATATATCCAGTTCAACACCGATAAAAACTATGGCAGACAAGAGACTCTCATCATGTCAGATATTCAAGCAGTCATCAAAGCGCTGAGCTCTTATGGAATCAGCTCAAAATAGCCTGGATATGTCTACAAAAACTGAGTGATCTAGGCAAGGAAATTACTTGGATCCCGGTACGACGGGGTGAAGAGTAACGAGATTACAGATAGTTTCGCAGGGAAAGAGGGTCAAACAGCTGTTGTGGTACCCAGCGACGAACAACTACTAGACTAATTTTGTTTACGAAAAACGAATTGCAAACATGCAAGATGTCATCCACGTAGTTGTCAAATTATTATGAGAGAGTATGGGAAGGTCTTGTCACAAGGGTTGTTTATGGTTATAATTCGGAATTGACTTAACATAAGGCTCTAAAACGCACAAAAGACTTTTAAAATTACACTAAGAATTATTATCAGTTTATTGTTTTTTTTCTCGTTGCAACTATCATAGTTGAAATCGATTTCCAGGAAAGTACGCAATTTATTTTGAAGTGTGACAGAAGTGTAAAGCCAAGCGTCGTAGTCGTAATTACTGATTCATTCGCGAAAAGTGTACTCGCACCCCTATAAACAAACTCACGCTCATCATCCCCACTCAAATAAGCAGCCATCTCGCTCTTTCTGATGCGGCAGCCGATGCGATTGCTCTATCTGCCTGATATAAGATACAATCTGAGTGCTTGCATTAAATAAGGGCTTAATTATGAATGAATGGATTATTCTAGTAGTTTTTAATCGTTGGTAGCAACCGAACAGTTCTACGGTAAGCAGCAACACAATATTAGGAGAGATTAAAAAGAATTGCTAAATTGAAGAACCAACAATTGGTGCTAAGACAGGCTAAGATGCTCCTGGGTGACTATAACAAGAAAAGATCGACATACATCCTGAACCTGCCTGAGCAGAACATCCTACGCATTGTAGTTTAGATTTGAATGGAGTTGAATATTATTTGTCCTTGTCCACCGACCCCACGTT